>BSYO01000027.1:10713353-10792987 GCA_033239525.1 Nepenthes gracilis | reverse complement strand
AAAATTATTTATCCTAATTGTATTTACACGTGAAAGCATTTTATTTATAGATAGATGCTTCGATCACGGCCAGCTAGCGTCCTTAGATTTTGCAATCCTTGCAAATAATTGAACTGTAAATTATAGCTTTAGATTCAATCTACCACATAGTATCTGTAATATTAATTATATTAGATTCATAATAAGTAAATAAGATTGATTTATCCTTCTTTCTAAATAATTACTAAAGTTTGTCACAATTAATTTTTATATATCTTTTTTTCTTTATGGAAGAAACAATTAGATTTTTTCCCGGTATTTTACTTTTTTTTTATTTAATCGATTGGGGCATTATTTTTTTTTTCTGATGTTATTATAAAGATTCTTTCACACAATTTTATTATAGTTCTTTCTCATAAAAATGCATGGCCATAAGTTCAACACTGAATCATTTGTTTTTGTGTGTTGTAAAATATTTTAATAGACATATTAAATGTAATGCATGAAGAAAGACTCACATATGTTAATCTCAAGAATTTTCATGTACCTCATTTAAAAGATGTGTTCAAGCGTATCTCCAGTATTGGTGAGCCTTAAAAATAAAATTTTATAATTAAGATGCTAATAAACATTTTATTTAGAGTTTCAAAATACTAATTAATAGCCTTAAGTAAAAATCAAATATTAGTATGTAGATTAACTAAATTGTAAATACCAGCAAAGATCTCAATCTTTATGAACATCAAATTAAAAAATTCAGATCGCTTTAATCATTCATAAAAAATAATATCGATTGAAGTGCTAATTTTGATAAAAGAATATGGTTCATACGGTGATTCGGATCCGATGAAACAATCAAAACTTGGCAATCATGTTGAAAATCTAAAATGTCACATTCTAATACCATCACCGTGGTTCCCCCAAACTTAGTCTACAAACATGGTCTAGTGTGCCCGCACTGTCTCAGAAAATCAAACACTACAATAACATGAAACTTCAATAGCTAACATAACAACATCTCTCAAACATCAAGGGTAAATTGATTGTAAGGATCGGGTTTCTAGGACTTAGTCTTTCACAACCTTAATAGGAAAATTGGCCGAGATAGATAAATGGCCAGTTCAGAAATGCTAACTGATTAGTCAAGAATTATTGACCGGTCAGATATAGTTGTTGACTAGATTTCGTCGTTGACCGGATTGATAAGTTGACCAGACCAGAATAGATGGTTGCCTGTATTAGAAAAAAGACTGGTTAAGAAAAGATTATACGACCGGACTAGATTATAGACCGGAATAGATTGGTAGCAAGAATAAATAGTTGATCGAATTTGGCATGTAGTTGATCGGCTTTAATGGCAAAATGACCAAAGAAGTAAACGGCTGGTTAAGAATTGTTGACCGGCCATGATATGTTGACCGGTTAAGAAAAGTTGATCAGAACTAGAACAGTTAACCAGAATGGCCATAAAATCATGGTCTGTATATAGACAGTAACAACCAAAGTCGTTAGGGGCCAAGGTTGTTTGGAAATAAGACTGAAAATTCATGGAGACTGAGGACTTAGAGAATAAAAGTGAGAGTTAGAAAGACATCTAACCAACTCCCACCTACTCTAATGACTTTCTAGAAAGGGGAATTGAAGTAGGAAAAGAAATACCAAGTGGGTGACCTATCCCCACCTACTCTCACCAACCCTATTGCCTATAAATACTGGACTAGGGAGTTAGAAAAGGAGTGAAAAAACCTAAAAAAAGCACGAAGGAGAAGAAGAAGACAAAGGAGAGGAAAGGAGTCTTAGGCCAAATTTGAATAAGGAATTCGTTGATTAGGCAAGTGTACCATATGTTTTTACTAATTCATGTTTAAAATCCTTTTGGTATTATGGTTCTAATGCCCTTCTTCGTTATGTTTTTATGTAATGCATATCATGATAATTGCCTTCTCATGTTTATGAAAGAACTTTATGATCAGTGTACGTGTTATACTCTATATATGAAATTTTGTCCCATGATTCATGCTTAAAGATTGCCAGACTACCTTTTATTTATTAAGTCCGGTTTTATAATAAGAATTGGTAAAGTTTAAGTTATATGCACGGAAGAGTTATTTGCATGTTTGATTTCGGTCCGTAAGTATCAATTTGTTTGCTTAAACATCTCATTCATTTGCATGATTCTTGCCGTTAGTAAAAGTAAGCATGCTCTTTAAAGAACTTCGATCATTTGCTCATTAAAAATTTTGTATGTTTCCTTTTTAAGGATTTCGGTCATTTGAAACTTAAAAATAGTTTTAATAGTCAACTAATTGTAAACCTTAAATGTAACTAGTTTCGATATATGATGGCCGAGTAGTTACAAGTCTAAAATGTAGCCAATTTTGATATATATCGACCAAATAGTTATAGGCTTAAAATGTAACCAGTTTTATATGTGATGGCCGAGTAGTTACAAACCTAAAATATAACTAGTTTTGAAGAAGAAAAATTGGTTTTGGATTTCAGTTCTGTTTGGAAAGTCATTCTCATGGACTTATGTTTGGCCCATGTTTTATATGCATATGCTCTTATTCCATTTCCTTGATTTCATTTCCGAAGCTATATTTATACATATCTTTGCTTATTTGTACCTTACTGAGTAATTTGTTCAATCCTTATTGTTTTTTTACCTTCAGATGAGTAAGAATTCATATCGTACGATAAAGAGTAGAGCCGGATGGGCTAGCTAGTCAGGATGACAGATTTGGATCCATGTAGCAATTTTTGGCCGACTTGATGTATTTTGGTCATTTTGGGGACTTGTATAATGATTCCACTGTATCAATGGATAATTATGTGCTTCCGATGAATTTTGTGGTTGAGTAATTTTGGTTCTTAGTGGCATCTCATGTGTTAATGACTCCTTCCTATAGCCGACCAACCTAGATAAGGCCAACTAAGAATCTTGGCCGGCCAAATTGTGGCTGACTTGAGAAGTTTGACCGTTTGGATCTTGTGAACGCTATTATGTTTAAATTATGTATGACTATTCATGTTTGTCTCATTGCCTTATGTTATAGACGGACGAATGGGATAACCCAATAGAGTTTCGGTCTGACAAACTTAGTACGAACACTAACGAAACTCATAAGTGGATTATGGCTTGTTCCGTCATACTAATGTCCCATATATCATTATCAATCATGGAGATGCAACCCCTAAAAGTCTCATAATAATCTATATCTAAAGCATAAATGAAACACTACCCCAAGATAAATATTTAGGCTCTGAAATCCTCACCCTAAAAGTGACTTAGCTAAATGGATTACTAGCTAACCCGATCCATCTTGCGTTAATTTGGATTAAGAAAGCGTGAAAAGTAAGTTAAATACTCAATAAATAATAATATATAACAACAATAGTAAATATCTCGGTTTTGGCTAATATAAATAGCTATGAAACCAATAATTTCAATAAATAATGCTCAATAACAATATTAACACCTAAGAGCTTTACAACTCAAGCCTTAGTAATCACTTAATTAAACATCTCAACAAATTATCAATAATCAATAGAGGTTTTATCATTATTGAGATATTATAAAAATCTTATTAGATCTTATTTTATTATTGTGCACCAAAAACTAACGCATTTTCATCCCCATCGGGCTGGGTGAGAATCTCAAACAAGTGTGCTTCTCAAGGACTTTTCCCAATAACCAAAGACATAAGAATCCATTGCACCTACATGTTAAACCTAATATCTCTTACCATAATATCATTTGGTATCATTCTATAATAGTCATATGACTACAAGTATCCTTTCATTAAAAAATAATAGACCTCATACCTTTAAATATGAAATTTTCTATTAGACATTTATAGATTATAATAAAATTTTGTAAGTTCTATATCCTCTGAGATTATAGTATTTTTATATAATTTTTTTTACCTTAACCATAAATGTTGAGGAAAATGTACTCACATAATCAAAGGCAACACAAGAAAGCTCATCTAGAGGAAAAAATAATGTAATTAAGTACCTAAATACCTCCACACGTGATGACCTCTCACTGGGCTCACAAAGGTCCTCCAATCTTATCTCAACTTTAAACATTATCTTCCTAGGTCTCAAACCTAATATCTAGGCCATATTCTTAAATCTCCAACCTTGGCGTCTGAACGTGAGCTTAAACGTCAAAAACTATTACTCATAATAATGCTGCTAATTCCCTCCTATATGCTATTTGTACCGTTAAGGCACTTAAACAGATATAATGCAAGCTATATATATCTTAAGACATGTTGAAATTTTCATTGTAACGTCTCCGGGCACCCGCCTGTAGACATTGTCCGTTTAGGGCTAGGAGAACTTCACAGCGCCTCCAAGCCACACTCAGCCCGCACGGTTTTGTTCTTGGCAGATGACCTCCACCGCCCCCAAAACGCATATACAAAGGAAAGGTCTCCACGGCTTATAAAACACACTTCGTTTTCCTCTCCATCCGATGTGGGATATCACAATCCAACTCCCTTAGGGAGCCCAGCGTCCGTGCTAACACATTGAACCAGGCCCCGACTGTGATACCATTTGTAACATCCCTGGGCACCCGCCTGTAGATATTGTCCGCTTTGGACCGGAAGAACTTCACGGCGCCTCCAAGCCACACACAGCTCGCGCGGTTTTGTTCCTGGCATACGGCCTCTACTGCCTCCAAAACGCGTTTACAAGGGAAATGTCTCCATGGCTTATAAAGCACGCTTCGTTCCCTTCTCCATCTGACGTAAGACATCACACTCATGATTTTTGAAAATCCTCAGGAATTGCACTCGGCATCCAATCATTGCCTTCCATAATACTCAAATGCTGAATGAAGTCTTTAAGCAATGGAATTTAAGCGTGCATAAGACATTCATACTATACTACCAAAGCATTCTAAAATATGCTAACAACATATACATAATAACAAAGTAAAACTAGCAGATCTATGAGACTACTTTAAATACTACTCTTGCATTCGAATATCTCTTCAAACACCAAACTCAGTATATCACTTCTCAAGCATAATCATGTATACAAAGAGTATAATGCATAAATATATCTATACTATCAATTAACAAATTTATAATATTCCATAATAATCAAAAAATTAAAAATATTATTGAATATACAGCATGAAGCATGGATTTAATCATAACTATAAGATAACATTCACACATCCTTTAGATGCTAGTATAATAACAGTAGTGTTTGAATGTTGACTTATACAATAGTCAAATGCCTCACTTAACCGTGATTAAATTATCAAGAAGGTTATTCCAACATATAAAAATCTACTCTTTTAAATCTATTCTAAGATTCCTCAAAAATGGACGACAATAGTAATATGAAAGAGATACAAGAGCAAGTCAAGAAGAATATTTCTAAGATACTTGCAAAAAGGGGTCATAGTTACTTGCAAGAAGAAGAATGAAGGTCTCTTTCATCTACTCTTTAGTCTCTACGGATTCGCCTCTCTTCAAATCCATGATTGTTCCTCTCTTCTCGGTTGGATCAAACGGCGGAACTAGGGGCTACAAGGTTTTTCAATAAGTGAAAGGTGCCGCTAGGGTTAGTCTTCTTTTCTTTCGAAATTGTTTTCTTTTTAAAATACGAAGTAAATTGATTTCTACCTCCCTTAATGCTAACAGCCCTCTTTCTCTCTCTTACTTAGCTAAGTAATATGAGCTTCCTAATATGACAAGGCTTCCAATCACAAGGTTGGATCACGAAGTAAACTGATTTCTACCTCCCTCTCGGTTGGATCAAACGGCGGAACTAGGGGCTATAAGGTTTTTCAATAAGTGAAAGGTGCCGCTAGGGTTAGTCTTCTTTCCCTCCGAAATTGTTTTCTTTTTAAAATACGAAGTAAACTGATTTCTACCTCCCTTAATGCTAACGGCCCTCTCTCTCTCTCTCTTACTTAGCTAAGTAATATGAGCTTCCTAATATGACAAGGCTTCCAATCACAAGGTTGGATCACAAAGTAAACTGATTTCTACCTCCTCTCGGTTGGATCAAACGGGCGAACTAGGGTCTACAAGGTTTTCAATAAGTGAAAGGTGCCGCTAGGGGTTAGTCTTCTTTCCCTCCGAAATTTTTTTTTTTAAATACGGCAAACCGATTTCTACCTCCCTTAATGCTAATGGCCCTCTGTCTCTCTCTTACTTAGCTAAGTAATATGAGCTTCCTAATATGACAAGGCTTCCAATCACAAGGTTGGATCACGAAGTAAACTGATTTCTACCTCCCTCTCGATTGGATCAAACGGTGGAACTAGGGGCTACAAGGTTTTTCAATAAGTGAAAGGTGCCGCTAGGGTTAGTCTTCTTTCCCTCTGAAATTGTTTTCTTTTTAAAATGTGAAGTAAACTGATTTCTACCTTCCTTAATGCTAACAGCCCTCTCTCTCTCTCTCTCTCTTACTTAGCTAAGTAATATGAGCTTCCTAATATGACAAGGCTTCCAATCACAAGGTGACGGCTAGGTTTCCAATGAGTGATGGGATGCGGGGGTTTTCTAGGTGAGCCACAGTTTTCAAGGTGGACTATTAGGATTTGGGACATTTGATTTCCCTCCAAATAATTTACTTAAATTTGAATCAAATACTAAATTCTAAAATTTGAGACTTATCCGCAATTTTCATCTGATCAATACATTACTTAATTTAAATTAAAAAATCTACAAAATATAGGAAATTACTAAATAATCCTCATGAAGCCTTCTTCAAAATCCCCAAACTTAGGCCCACAAAACAATTAGATTTGTCCAAAGATCGAATATTAACTTTGAAAAATATCCTTTGTAATTTAATTTTCTCAATCAATTTAATTAACAATTAGGTGTCTAAGTAACCCTAGTAAGAAATACTAAGGTATTACAATAATTTCCCTTAAAAGGATTTTACCTTTAAAATACATTCCTTAATCCTCAAACAAATGCAAATATTGTATTTCCTTTCGCCCTCAAGCTCCCACATTGCATCACCTTCAGTTTGATGGTTTCATAGAATCTTCACCATCAGTCTGAGTTTGTTTCACAAAACCTTCTCTATGCGATCCAAGACGTGAACTAGACGCTCCTCGAACAAGGGATCCTCTCAAACTTAGAGTAGATTATAATCAATCACGTGCGTCGGATCATCTACATATTTTCACAATATCAATATGTGGAATATATTGTGTGCTACTGATAAAGAAGATGGTAGCGCTAGCCTGTAAACTATATTGTTAAATCACTCCAAGATTTCAAATTGTTCGAGAAAGTGGGATTAAAGCTATCCTTTCATCTTGAACCATACAATGCCTTTTCATAGAGAAACTATCAAGAAAATTGCATCTCATACGTTGAACCGGAGGTCGTGTCTTCTTCAATTGGTGTAGCCTTTCTACCAACTTAGTCAATCTCTAATCAAGATGATTTTCTCCATGGTTTTTTTATACAATGTTGAGTCTCATGATCCCCTAATCCCCAATGTCCTCCCAACTAGCTGATGATATGTATTTCCTCTCATACAATACTTTAAATAAAGATATCCCAATGCTCACCTAGAAATTGTTGTTATATGAGAATTTTACCAGATGTAAGTATGCTTTCTAGCTTGCTCCTAAGTTAAATATTAATAGTCTCAATATATCTTCTAAAATCAAAATGGTCTTTACTAACAGACCATCTCTTTGTGGATGGAATGCAATGCAGAACTTCAATTGCGTCATCGACTTTTGATGTAAACTGTACCAAAATCTTGACACAAATTATAGGTCACAATCCAATAAGATAGAAATAGGAATCCCATTGATTCGTACAATCCCCTCACTAGAAAGCCTAGCAAGTTGGTTTGGTGAATACGTGACCCTCATGGCCAGAATATGCACCTTGTCAACCGATCAACATACACCTAAACCACATCTTGTCTTTGAGTCATCTTTGAAAGTCCTACCACAAAGTTCATAATGATGTGATTCCACTTTCAACTCGGAATTGGCATAAAATGAAGCTGCCGCCTAGTCAATTATGCTCCACATTTACCTGTTGGCCAATCAATAATTTGAACACATATTCAGCAACACTCTTCATGGGTACACTCAACTAGAAAACTTTCTTAAGTCTTGATATAATTTTGTGCTGCTCGGATGAATCATGTATCTGAAATTATGTGCCTCCTTTAAGATCTCTCTCCGAAGGTCTCTCACATCTTGATCGCATAGTCATGAACTCAAAATACTGTCGTACCTAATGTGAAAGTATGCTCGAGACTCATTCGATAAATCTCTTAGTATCATGAATCCGAATCCAAATAAGTCTAAACAATTATAATTCACAAAAAGTAAAATCCTAAAATAATACAACAATAATCAACAAATGTTAAACTCGAGAATGGCAAAACAAACGTCCACATAACCCGATATTTTTTTTGGTAATTAATGAGTATTGTGTATATTGATTTTCAAGAATTTACAAAATTAAAGTTCTAGCTCGATATAGAGTAGATCCTAATAGTTAGGGAATCCTCGAGCTTAACAATCGATAATGTTTAAAATAACATCGAAAAAACCTCGTGAATCAACCAACACAACCAACATGCAAAAATGAAAAGGAAAATTTGAAGGCCTGGCGGGTCAACGTGTTGACCAGCTAATTTACTTTTTTTTGCGGTCGGGCGCATTGACCATTTCCCCAAGCGACTTGTTCATCTCGGTCATTTGCTACTCGGTACTTTGCAAATTACATGGCCTAAAGCAAATATCTCGAGCATTTGCATCCCAGCTCTTTGCACCGGCTCCTTACAGATTTCTTAGACAAAAACAAATATGTCGGTCGTTTGCATCCCGGTTCTCTACAGACTTCTCTGCCAAAAGCAAATATCTCGGACATTTGCATCACGGCTCTTTGCAGAGTTCTAGGTCAACATGCAAAAAATGAAGATGGAGAATATCAAAACCCCCTGGCCGATCAACGTGTTGACCGTCCATTTTGCTTCATTACTGGTCCGTGCATTGACCGACAATTTTGCGCAAGTGTCATCATCCGAAATCTGCTATCTTGGCCAATCAACTAGTTGGCTGGCACATCATCCACCAAAATCCTTTGCTCTTGTGTCGGTCAACGACTTGTTGACCGAATTTTTTTCGCGAAGTCTGCGGTCACCACGCCGCGACCAATCCTTTTCTGATGGAAAAGGTTCCACCGATCATATTACCCACTCCTCCTGCCAGTTAATGGACACTCCATCTGGTCATTATGGACTGAATGCTATGGCTATGATCAATGGGCATATTTCTAGCTTCCGACGCATAGCGGATGAGATCTTTTGTGCCACTTGGGATTCATCTTGGGGAGCCGATTTATTAAAAGTTTGATGATTACGCTCTTTCCATATGTAGTAAACAAACGCAGCAAGGGTGAGACAGTAGGAGTATACTTTAAGGTTCTTTCCTTTCCATTTGTTTGCTGCCCAGATAATATTAGTTTGCCAATTGTTATACGGTCAGTAGAGCCCGGCTTGTCAGCGCATTTTCCTCCACACTTCAGATAAAAAGGGGCAAGAAAAGAACAAATACTCATGACTTTCTTGTCCATGGTTACACAAAATGCATGTCGGTGGTTGCTGAATGAAAGAGCTAATTCGGTCCAGGGTGCTGAGCTTTTGGCGCATAACCAGCCACAGGATAAAGGTATGAGCCGGAATATGATTTGGGCCCCAAACTAGTTTGTACCATTTCACTTTTTCTTTAGTGTGTTGAAAAATAGTATATGCCGATTTAGTAGTAAAAACCCCAAAATAGTTATTGCTCCATTTGATTACGTCTCTATGGGTGGAATTAGGGCTATATTTCGGCATGTGCTCCATGATATCAGCAACATCCATGACAAAATGATTTGACCACTGCCATTTATCTTGATGGATGATCTCCTTAACTTTTACGTCCTCAGGTAAACTAGTAACACATCGCAATCTTTCAGAGTAGCAGTCACAGAGAGGACCAAATGGATGCCAATTATCTGTCCGCAGAAAAGTTTCTTTTCCATTACCAATATGCTGGTATATCTTGGAGCGCAGGACCTGACGAAGTTTCATGAGTTTCTTCTAGCTCCAAGTTGCCGAGTCCGGAACTTTAATCGTCCAAATACAACAGCCTTTTATATGATAAGCATAGCTCCATGCCGCCCAAACAAAATCTGGGTCTTTGGTGACTATCCTCCAAAACAACCTACAGAGAAAGGCTTTGTTAGTAGTCACTAGGTTTTTAATACCCAATCCACCCTCTTCTTTAGCTGTGCAAACATCTATCCATGCAATTTTCGCGACAAACTTTTCATCAATGGAGCCATGGCATAGAAAATTTCTGATATATCCCTCTATTGTCCTTAATATCGTTCTCAGTAAAATGAATATAGATGCCCGGTATGAATGAAACGTAGAATAGAATGGATGAAATCAACTAAAGCCTCCCACCAAAAGAGAGCCACCTATTTTTTCAGGAATTAACTCTCTTAAGAACTCTATCCAGTAGGGGTTGGCAATCTTTCGTAGAGAGCCGAGAGTTAATAAGGGGGACGCCCAAGTAACTCACAGGGAGTTTGCCCCGTTTATAACCCATAATGTTCTAAATATCATGATATAAAATTTCATTGTCAAAGCATATAAAAATTTTACTTTTGTCTCTGTTTGCCGTCAGGCCAAAGATAACTTCAAATTCCTTGAGGCAATCTTGGAGAATAGAAATAGAGTTCATATCGGCATTTGAGAACAATAGAAGGTCATCAGCAAACCCTAGCATCATCATCCTAGTTCTTGCACACTTCCAGTGATATTTGAAATTGTTGTGATGCCGAGCTTTAATTTCCAGTATACCGTTCAAAACTTCCATGGCCGGACCAACAGGATAAGGAGATAAAGGATCTCCTTGCCGAAGGGCCCTTGCCCCTTTGAAGAAACCAACAAGTTCACCATTAATGTTGATAGAAAATGAAGTGGTGGTGACACACTGATGTATCTAATTAACCATTTCGGGGGAAACCCCATTAGTTCGAAAGTAGCAATCAGAAAGTCTTACAAAATCGAATCATATACTTTCATTAAAGCTACCTTCATAACACACCGTGGCACACCTTTACCCTGATGGTATTTGTGAAGTAATTCCTGCGCCAATAAGATATTGTCTCCAATATGTCTACCCATCACAAATGCGGTTTGGCATTTATCATCCAAATGAGGCAAAGTGGGCTGTATACAATTGGCTAAAATCTTAGAGATGATTTTATAGGGAAAATTAAAGCAAGATATGGGTATGAAGTTAGTAACCTTCGATGGGCTCTTGACCTTAGGGATTAAGCTGATGATTGTAGCATTTATTTGTTTTAGAAGCTTCCCTTGATGGAAAAAAAATTCTTAGATAGCTTCAACAATCGAAGGCCCAACTAAATGCGATGCCTCTTTTAAAAACTTTGAAGAGAACCCATCTGGTTCAGGAGCTTTGCCATCACCAATCGAAAACAGAGACTTGCGGACCTCCTCTATAGTAACTGTGCTGCAAAGCAGGTCATGGATATTATCGGGGACGGTATGTATGATAAACGGCCGAAGTCTCTCCTTGCCATCACATAACCTAATATGACATCCATAAAAATAATAATTTGCTCAAGATCTCATCAGATAGTCATCCGAATAATACAATAAATACGACCTATTCCATAATATCACAAGGAGATGTGACAGACCAATAATAACAACAAAACCCAATGACTAAATAATCCAATACAACCGAAACCCACTATGTCTCAATGTCGGAAATACGACTGAAACAAATAAAAATCTGAATTACAACTAACACTCACAAAAAAGATGAAGCTGCGATTAGATCACGTCTAAACTCCTACGATATCTCCAAACCCACTAATCTAAAGGGATAGGAAGCAAAAAATGTGGATCTAAAATTCAACAAATCAGTATATACAAAAAATAATACATATACGTCAAAATTAAAAAAAAAAGGGTAATAAACAAATTCAAAACTAGTAAAAGTTACAAATCTAAAAGCCCGATATTGAAAGTCTGAAGGTAGCCTTGTATTCAAAATATAGCCCAAATCTGAACATATTTGAGTGAAACATAATCCAAATAATATCATAATCCAAACGGAGTATATACTAAATGAAACAAAGTCTGAATCGAAATCATATAATGTGAATGAAATAAAGTCCAAAACAAAATCAAATAGAGATGAAATATATTTTGGAACGAAATCACATATTCAAATATATAAATCTGACCAAATTTTATTTGTGGGCAAACTTGCAAATCTCAAACGAAACTCAAATACAAATCAATATAGAAAACATACCAAAATATAAAATATATACAAAATCGAAGAACTAAAGCTAAGAGATCAACTTGAGGAAGGGTTATACGTATTTTCAATAATCATAAGCCATATCAATCACTATTTAGACCAATGAGTAGGGTCATTTATATACACTCTTCTATAAATAAGGATTATGCTCATATGTTTTGTCATCCGCGACATTGGGTACAATCCTCAAGTTGAATCTGATGTATCAAGACGTTCGAATATATTAATTCTGTTCAATTCACTTGCAATGATTATCAGTAAAATATAAATAGGGTGGGTCATCTATAAAATAAAGCCTTTTTACTAGAGGAAAAGGGGGTCACAAAACTTTTCCCGTCGAAAGAGGATCACATATCGAACCAAATAACGAAGGTAGGGATCCCAAGCCCTAGGCAATGATACATCTATACTAATACACGGCTCATGTAGATTTTCATGACTTTTTTTATATAAATATATTGATATATAAATATACAGTCTCAAATATTTTTCTATTTTTTTGTAAAATAAGCAAAATCCAAATAAAATCCTAAAATAACCAATAAATAGGACATGCATGTATAAATGAAATAAATTTGGCAAATAAAAATAATATGCATGTATATAAAACGTCCAAAACGTAAATAAAACTTATCAGATGCAAAAATACACAAAGGATAGGATATAATGATACTTGTCTTAACCTTAAACTAAATAGATCTAACAAAATGATACTCCAATCTACCATTTCTTTTCTTTTTCTCTCCTCTTTATCCTCCTCTCTCTCTCCTCTCTCCCTTCTCCCATGCGAAATAACTACACAGTGCCCTACTGCCACTTATTTAATCTAAATGGTACTCGAGCGTCACTCAGGTACACCTTATGCGCCAACCCCACTATATTTGACGCTCGAGCACTACCTTAGGCGGCCCTCGGGTGCTAGGCCAGACTTTTTAGCTTAGGCGCACAGCAGGCATGCCTTTAGCGTCAGCCTGACCACTCTAAATTTTTTTAAAATTTCACAATATATAATTATTTGGATGCATCCAATTATCCAAAATAATATATAATACCAAAATAAATCAAATGAAAATCATATTTTACACTTAGAAATCCAACCAGTGATGGATCCTCTAGTTGCATCTTCCTAATTAGATTTAGAAACATCCATTGTACATGAAGATGAGATATCGTCGCTTGAGAATCCCTTAGATGATATTGTAGCCAGCAATCATCGACGTCCTCTGGCATCCACTGCTCACGTATTATCAAGTGCATGACTGATTTTGTCGAGATCCCTTTTAAAGGATCCGCTACAATGTTAGCCAATCTTAATTTCTTCTAAATATCACAATCATAGTCTTTCAGTGGGTTTAACCACTGCCACTACCTCATGTTGAATTCTTTCTAAGAAAATAGGTACTTTAGACGCTTCTGATCTTAATAAATGATGAACTTCTCACCATATATGTAATGCCACCATATTTTTAATGCAAATACAATGGCCGCCAACTGAAGACTGTGCATCAAATACTACATCTTGTAGGCCTTTAATAGCGTAGATCCATAAATAATGACTTTCTCATACTGCACCAAAATACAACCTAAACCCTTAAGTGATACTTCCAATAAACCTCACACCTGCCTGACCCTTTAGAAATAATCAGGATAGGCACTGAAATCAACCTACGGTTCAACTCCTGAAAACTCATCTCACGTTGCTCAATCCATAAAAAATTAGAATCCTTCTTTGTCAGCTTCATCAGTGGTGTGGCTATACTCGAAAATTCCTCCATGAACCTTCAGTAATATCCTGTAGGACATGAAAAGCTCCTCATCCTATTAGAGTTATGGGTCTAATGATACACCTGCTCCTGAAATGATGTGGCTAATAAATGTTACGTCCTTCAGCCAAAACTTATACTTCTTAAATTTTCTATGCAAGTGTTCTTCTCTCAACTTTCCAAGAGGAATTTGCAAGTGCTCCTCGTATTCTACAACACTCGAGGATTAAACCAAAATGTGGTCAATCAACATTGCCAAGAACTGATCCAACAATGGCTAAAATACTCAATTCATCATATTCATAAATGTCAATTGAGAATACGTCAATCCAAAGGGCATGAACACAAACTTGTAGGAGCCACAGACAAATGAGTATAATCAAAATTGAATAATATATGTGTTGAACAAGTAGAGATATGCATAGCATATTCCACCACTAATGATAAATCCTATGCCTTCAACTCGGTCATTGGTAGACCATTTAGGGTATCCAAGGCTTATGTTGTTTAGTCTGAAATTCCCCTTTTCTATTAGGAGTTTGGCAATCTTTATTGAAGTGTCCTACCTTGCTACAATTATAATATAACTTTGGCCCTAATTGCCCCTTCATAGTAAGGGTTTGACAAGCATGGTAATTTCAAGAAATGTGACTTGCTTTACTATATGTATAGTAAGTCACCTAATTCTCGATCTGAGTTTGCATTTGCTCTCCAATATAACTTCCTCCTCTGTTGAACTTCCTTGTTTTGTTGTTTCTAAATGATTGCTTTGATGTGCCACTGGATCTAGCAGCTATAGTCGATGGAGACTTAATTCTACTATCTTATTCGATTAGCAGCACTCATGTTATTACAACGCCGTACTTTTCTAAGTCAAAAGGAATTAGCTATTTCCTAATGTCTTCATTTAATCCTCGTTAGAATCTTCAGGATTTGTGGCCTTCTTCTGCCACCAAGTATTAAGCATAATGTGACAACAAGGTGAATTTGGCTTCAAATTTTGCCACTGAGCGATGCCCTTGCATCAAACAAAGGAATTTCTTCTCCATCCTAATTCGAGTGCTAACTGGAGTATACTTGTCATCGAATATGTGCAAGAAGTCCTCCCATGTCAGAAGCTCGACAGCCAATGCACCCTCCTCTCTCTTCTTAGCCTTTTACTAGTGCACCATCTCTGATGAGTTGCAAGACCAACTTTCTCCCATTGAGCATGAAATACCTTCGAAGTCTTTCTCCCATCAAGCTCTCTTTCGAATTTAGGGATGCACTACTCCGAAAGTTTATGAAGTATATTACGCTTCGTGTGCATAGTACTCAGAACTTGGTTCCTAACAACAAGATTCACCAAGTCAGCCGTCTTGTGTAGTGCACCACATATTCCAATAGGATTTGCCTCTCTAGATCCACCAGAACTAAGCTGAGAATCTCAAATGTTCACATTGTCTTGGCTTAACATTATAAACTACAAGACGACAAGCATAGAATATGGAATAAATCCTATGTCCCAAGGGTAACAACAATCCTAGACTTAAGATATCCTCTAAAGTCTAATCCTAATTACCCTGTGAATTGTCTAATATCCTCTAACATTTTCGATTCCTAAATTCTCAAGAAACCTTATTTTTTGATATCGGTATTGTCACGGCACATCCGAGTATCTAAAATAGAACTCAAGCCATTCGGATTGCAATGCAAAAAAATTTAAACCATAAATTTTACATTTGAAAGCATCAAATAAAAGGAAAACATTCATGATCATTACATCAATATAATAACTGTAACTACAAATAATGTATGCTACAAATTTACGTATCTTAAAATTATAAATACATTACAACTATTGTCTTATGATTTAATACAACACAAATAAGTCTAAATAAGACAATTGGAGACTTCTACCGGAATCCCTTAAAGTCATATTATCCTACACTTAAGTCTTCGAAATACTTGTAATTACTTTAGAAGAATTCAAATAAAATAACGAGTAATGAGTCTAATTTTTAGTAAGTCATGAAAACAACAATAAATGATCAACATGTAATAACATGATGAGCTCAAAGTATATATGATATAACAACCAATAATGTAAGAGAATAATGATTTGTGATTTTCACATAACATGAAAGAAGATTAAATCTACCAATTCTAATGCAATTGAGGTTATAAAAATACTAAGGG
Organism: Nepenthes gracilis; assembly: GCA_033239525.1. Lineage (NCBI taxonomy): Eukaryota > Viridiplantae > Streptophyta > Magnoliopsida > Caryophyllales > Nepenthaceae > Nepenthes > Nepenthes gracilis. Next base: position 10,776,700 of record BSYO01000027.1, on the reverse strand, counting down.
AATACCAATAATCTCTTATGGACCTTACTCATTAACCAAAGGAAAATGTACTCATACCCTTCAACTAGTTGGGTATGTAACATGAGATTATAGGTATCCCAAATCATATATACAATCATCTTGATCATGTCCTCGTGACATGACTATGTATAGATCTAAAGTCTCTTGCCGATATCCCAACCAATATTATAATACGGTGGTCGCACGACTATAAACTTTCTATGACAAAATTATGACTTGAACATCTACCGAGATATAAAAATCAATTGAAAAATTATAGACTATTTTGTAATATAGCAATTTCTATGTTCTTTGATATCGTAATGTTTTCATATACTCTTCTATACCTTAACTATGCCATAAGTTAAAGGAAATAATTCCACTATTCAAACAAAGGATTAATGAATAAGATCAAAATCTAAGAAATTAATATAACTCCAAGACTTGAACAATATTATGTTAGATTGGTGTTCGAATACAAACTCATGTAGTAAAGAGAGGAATGGCACTTGAACTCGAGTGTCATAATGTTCAAATGACACAAACAAGAAAATGTTATTTCGGTTTCTAAATGAGTACAAAGTCCAACAAACTCAACAATATATGACTTAAACTAATGGATTAAGACTTATACAATATCTAATAAGTTTTACATATATGAATTAACCATAATTGTCCATTGAAAATAACAACCAAAATTCAAATAATTACAAAAATCAAATAAATTGTCCCAACAAGCATATGATATTCAAATGCTGAATAAAATGCCAAACAAAAACTAGATAGAAGTTAATTTGAATAATTCTTACAAATTCTTGAAATAAAAAATAATAACAATGATTATCTATCCAAATACCTAAATTATAACTTAGCATAAACATGAATTCAAGTATAGGCATTTGGATTTTAAGTCTACTTACATTTTCATGCTATTTTTTCTATTCTTTCTTAATTTTCAATATTTATATTAATTTCTACTTAAATATTAGCATATGCTTTTAATCAGGTATAACTTGAAATTAATATGCACATCATGCTTTGAAAAACTAGAAAGAAATAGTGATAAGAACATTTCATGAAAAATTGAAAATAAAGAAGAATCATAACAAAGACGGATTGTGATTTACAATAAAAACTCGTAACTTGCAACTTCAAGATAATGCAAACACCACATCTAGAATTTAAGAAGGAAAGGTTGAATAATAATACTTGATTTCATTTTTTTCATGAAAAGAAATTGGATCTTCAACAAAAATAGGAAACCGTGATTTGCACCAAGAAGAAGAAGAATATGATGATGACTTACAACTTCCAAGAAGAAGGTATGACTTACTTGATTGTTTATTCTTTGGTCTTTTGATATCTAGAGTTTGAATTCCCTTGGGGATTTTCTCCCTCACTTTTCTGAATTCTTCTCTTTCCCTATATTTTCTTCTATCTTGTTTATAAAAAGGAAAGAGATAAACTAACTTATTAATTTCTAACCAGACATATCTTAATTGTAATTATTTAATATTAAAAAGTAACCAATTAAATTTTCAATCTTATCCTCAGAAAAAATGGTCAAAAACTTAACCTCTTAGTAAAATTGGGACTAAAAATTGCTTTGATTTCCTAACATCGAGGAGCAGTTCAAGAGCTAGATTGAACACCACAACTATTTCTTCAAATCTTCATCAAAATAAATTATAATAAATTTCTTATGTCCAAATATACTTAATGTAAGCAAAAATATGAATTAAACTTCAGATAGCTATTAAACAGTATAAACTTCCCAATATAGAAATATATAGGATATTATATATTTAACTTTAGACAATTAACTGCAATGGCCAATGACCTCTACATATGAATGGTATGTAGTAACTTATCTAGAAAAAGTGTTGATAACTTCAGGAAACTATCATTTAATTTCTATAAAAACTCACAAAAACTATCTAGGACAATTGGCATTGTGCTTCTATAAATACAAAGCACCTTAATAGTCTAAGAGCATCTTTTGATAGATCTAATATTTAGAGCATCTAATCATCTACAGATATTTAAAATCTCTAAACAATAAATTTAGGCAACACATAAGCCTGTAAATTAAAAATGTTCAAAACTTATCCTTCAGAATACCTTATCCTCTAAAATATTTAACTAATTATGATCCGCCAAATTTCTATACTCTCTATTTCTCTTTCTCTTGGTCTCTCTAACTCATTTATTAAAAATTTTTATTGACTTGACTGTATACTCTTATTTTAATTTGTAATATGCGAAATTTAAATTTAAAAAAAAACATGCCTTAAAAATTCTCAAGTCCAAATTCAGATCAATGATATACATCACAATATCGACATCATCTATAAGAATGAGTTAATGAATTATTTCCTACCTATAAAGATTCATAAACAAGCCACCATTATTAACACATAGCCCCATAACCAATCAAGTCAAATTCTTTAGGACATTCTTCTCAAAAAGTCCCCCAAAATAATGAGAGCAAAATAAATACTCATTCACCTGTAGCACCAGATATGGGAACGATGGCTATGCAACTCCAAAATATGTTTAGGATATTGAAATCTTTGTAGGCTAGATCTAGAGACTAGCTTCACTAGTCTAACAAACTTCAACTTCAACTTCAAAGAAAAAGTCATAGAGTAAGAAGCCTTCTCCAAGAAAGCGTAGACAAGGCCTAAGTTGCCAATCATCCGCAAGGCACCTTGCTAACCATGTATCCTAATGCCTTGAAGGCTATTTAGATTTTGGAGATAGAGAAAAAAATTCAAAATGAAGGAACCCCAAATATACTTTGAATTCAAAACATAGATAATACGATGAGGAAGGATTATGTCGCAACACCCCGTAAATTCTCTTGACTAGCCAAATGTCCAAGGCATCTACTAATCATCCTAAATTAAGTACCTTTTTCAACATTAAGAGAATTATTTTTACAACCAAAGAGGAAGAAAGACATAAAAGAATTGAGAAACATGTCTTTCATAGAAATTCTTCCTATGAAATAGGTTAAATTCTTTTTGTCCCAGATATAAATAGACATTTTCTTACCCATAAATTTAAAACACCGGTCTTGAAACAATATGACAAAAGTGATGATCCTATGGATTACATCAACCACTTTCATACATTATTCGACTTCAAAATTTTAGGATATATTACCTTATGTCAATGCTTCCCATTGAATCTGGAGGGGGACGATTGAATTTGTTTATACATGTTAGGGCTAGATTTTATTAGAAATTTTTAGAAACTAGCTAATCAATTTTTGTCCTATTTCACCTCTAGCAGGAGGGAGAAGAAACAACCCTAGCATATAGTCATGGTCAAGTAGACTCCTAGTGAGAGGCTAAAGTACTTCCTCAATCACTTCAATGTTGAAGCCCAAACTATATCAAACTCATAGATGAAGCAAAGCTAAATGCTTACTATTCAACTCAGCAATTTCTTCAAGTTGATGGTCCAGCAGAATCACAAATTTTCCTAAAGGATGTAAGCAATTACTTAGGCATATGTGCCAGTTGAGAAAGCCAATGAAACAAAGAGGTATGAGAGGCCGAGCAATGGATCTCATTAGGGATACACGGGAGGAGAAAGGAATGACTTTTAAGGAACAAACTCACTCTAGACATTGAAGTCATTATACCTTACTCCTCTTATAGATATCAAGATGAATATCCTGATGCAGGTTCAAAATAAAAAATCTTCAAAGTATTCTAAATTAATTAAAAACTCAAAGGAAAGAGGCCAATCAAAGTATTGTTGCTATCACAGGTCATTTTGCCTATGTACTGAAGACTACATGACTTTATAGAATGAGATTGAATCTGTGATTGAAAGAGACTTCCTCAAAAGTATCTATAATATCTAGAAGCCACCAAAAAGGACCACAATGGCGAAGAGCCATCCGAATAACTACGTAATTGGGTGGTGGCTGAAATCATCAACATGGTCTCAACAACACTAGCAAGGGCAATATGTCAAGAAAAGTTTAAAGAAGTTTCTCACAAGTGATAGAAGTTAGGGCTAGGATAAAAAAATTATTAGTTTTAACGATAACGATAAATTTATGTAACTTTCTTATTCTAATCATTTTATTATATTCATACTTGTTTGAAATAAAGTTTTGGACAATCAGCTAAAATGAGTTTTTGTTAATAATAAAAATTTAAAAAATATTCTATATTTTGATGCATTTATTAGAATAGGGCTAAAGTGTTAATGGATGAACCCATTAGGCAGACCATTACATGGTCTAAAAGACAATTAGGTCCAAGTAAAAGGTATTATAATCCTTTATGTCACATTAGGAATGTGTTCCTAGATTGCTTCCCACTGCTTGACTTTCTTGGTAGTAAACTTACATTTGGTTTATAACATCTAAAAATTTTGAACCTAATATTTTTTTTAAAAAATACATACAGTACTTTTATGTTTTTAAGCCCTACGCCAACTATGTTTAGTATCATTTATGGTTATCACCTTCATCCCATATCCAAAAGTAAAATTCAAAATAGAGTATGGGATTAGAGATACAAGAGACTAGACAACTAGAAGAATTGTTACTCCATTAAGGTTAATGGTTTTGATTTTTCACAACTGATTGAGGAATTCAATCTTATAGATGAAATGTCTCCAAAGGATTTGGACAAGCATGTTCAAATTGGTTGTACTGTAGATCAATATTTAAGGCTAAGCTTAATTCAAATCCTAAGTAACAATTTGGAAGTCTTTGTTTGGATATCGATTGACATGCCTAGAATCCCAATTAAAATAATAATTCACAAAGTGTGCATCATTCAAGGCATACGCCTATTCAATAAAAAAAATGAAATTGTTCCATAGAAAAATTAATGGTCATAGAAAACGAGGTCAAAAAACTAACTTGAGCAAGTTTCATCTAAAAAGTTAAATACCTAGGTTGATTATCCAACATAGTAATGAACAAGAGCAATGAGAAATGGAAGATATACATTGACTTCATGGATGTAAATATAGCATGTCATGGGTAGATCAATTAGTGGACTCTACTTATGGACACCAATTGCTAAGTTTCATGGATATGTAGTTAGGATACAATTGAATTTAGATGGATTCAAATGACGAGGAGATGTGTGAGGTTCCGGATTTAGGAACTTGATAATAATGAGGTAATTAGTATGATAATGATCAATACCAATCCTATGGATCGAATAAAGCTACGATCGGAAGAAAATCGAAAGTGTTCGGTTCGTATAAAATGAAGCACAAACAAGAAAGGCGGCGCGAAGCCGTCTTCGAGCGCAGCTCCTCAATTTTCCCCGTGCCTCCTGCCGCTCGAGATCCGCCCGAAAGGAAAACGAGACAGCTCCGCTAGCTGGCCGCTTTGAGCCCGCTCGAGCAATGGGATAACCCGTGGCGCGACAGCTCCCGCCGCTCGAGCGGCAAGCGAGTATAATACGCGCCATGCCTTCTCTCCTCTCTCATTTTCGCATGGGCCAAAGGGTTTTAGAGAGAGAGAGGGCACCGGTTTTAGAGAGAGAAGAAGGGAGATCAAGGCCGTGAAGTCCAGATCCGTCCGAGAGCCAAGTATAAAAGTGAAAGCACGCGTCAAGGCAAGTGTTCTCATACTCACTTCTCATTCTCTTTCGATGTTTTATGTATTTTCGTTGGGTATTTTGTGTCGATACCCACCGTGGATGTTAGAATCTTGAAACCCATGAGTATGGGCTAAGGAAAATGTAGTTGTTTGTCCGAATCGTGTCCGATTCGTCCGGGTGGGTTTCACCGAAACCCTAACCCACGAAAAATTGGGGATTTCCCGTTTCCCGCCCGTGTATCATGAAATCGAACTCAAATGTGAAATCTCATGTACAAAGAGTGTGTACGAATCCACCAGATGTCCGATTTCCAAGTATCAAACCCTGTACGGTATCCGGGTGTTCAAAATGAGATCCAATCATGATCACCCCAAAACAAAATGAGAAATGTAAAGTGATATGTCTTCAAAATCGTTGTGAAAGTAACATTTAACTTATTAAACGTAAATGTAAGCCCCGAATGTGAATCCGTGTGCTAGAGGTAAGGGAATGAGTCTCAGAGTTTTCAAAGTGACTTGTAATCGTCTGAGTTATGAAATCTAATCTCTGTTGTGAACTTGGAATGATTTGTTGTGGGTTAAAGGAATTGAGTCCCACGGATTGTGATTAAGGGAATTGAGTCCCACCGATTGTGAATAAGGGAATTGAATCCCATTGGATATTGAGAATCGTGACGTGAATGGAAGGGAGTCCACATTGTGCTTGTGATGATATAATCTCCGGGATGGACATGTGTGTGATGAGATGATCTCCCATTGGAGATCTTCAGATGGAATGAGATTTCCCGAGATGTGATTGTGTGTGGCAAATGTGGGTTTCCTCTCCAAGTGTTGAACCTAATCTTGAAACTAGGACCCTGAGTCGTATGGGTAGTATTCTTTAGTATACCATGTCCAACGCGGCAGTGAACCCGAAGAATACTTGGCCACGTATTCCGCCGCCGTGGGGTGGGTGATGTATGTGGTACGCTTTGAAACACATCGGGAAGAACGAGGATTGCCCCGGTCCCCGGAGGTGTGGGGCATGTCAATCGACGCTACATATTGAGATGTAGTCGTCTTGCACTGATTATTGCATGGACGAACTCGAGGTCGTGTGCTACCGACCTAAAATAGTAGTCGCGGCTTTAAAATGTAGCGAACACATTCCTATCCTCGTTCTCTCGCATCGTTGGTTAGTACGGTCTACTAGTCGGTCTCCAAGATGATGTAATAATGAAAATGAATAATGCTCAAGATATGAACCACTTGAATCGTGTAGAAACCAAAGATTCAAGATGTAATCATGAGTACCGTGGTGAATCTAGTGGTTCGAGATGAACTGTGTGACTTCAGGAAGCTAGTGATTCCAAATGATGACCAATCATTGTAATCGGTGTGAACCGTGAGAATCAAGTGATTCCGGTTGATACATTCCCTCCTGTTTTAGTTATGGAGAGTATGTATTTCCTTCCCCATTTGAGTTCTTGACACGCTGAGAATTGTTTATGATTATTACATTTGCCGAAATAAGTAGCTCACTTTTGCAGCTTGTTATTTTTCTTTCGGATGAGAACACTTAGCCGACGCCGGATAGATAGAGCAAGGAGAGAGGCTTTCTTGATGAGATTGACCGATGGAGCGAGTGCCTTGTGGCTGACTTAGAGTGGATCGGATTACGTGACGGCCCTCCGGCCGAGTGGCTCGTTATAGTTATTGTTTATGGTTTGTTATGTTTCCGCATTTATGATGATTTAGTATGCCTGCCTCGTATTGATGTTTGGAGTTTTGTTTCATTTAGATGGCATCTCTAGATCCAGATAGTAGCTAGAGTACCGTATCGGAGCCATGATGATTTGCATTGTGATCCTGTGTGGCATGTCAGAGGCTTTATGTGTAGCCTTTTGATAGATGTGTGCTTGTGCAGAGATGATATTTAACAGGTTGTATTTCGATTTTCATCCGGTTGCGCAGAAAACTCACTGATTTTCAGAGAGTCCATAGTTTAATTATGGACTTAGGGCTGTGTTGCCATTGACGGAGGTTATTCGATGGAGAATAATTCGGTCCGTCACAGTTGGTATTAGAGAAAAGGGAGATGCCTTAGGTTTGATCTGAATCGTATGCGGACGCTTAGGTTTGATTAAGATCGATCGATTATGCGAATGAAGGCGTGTGAGGACCAAGTTAGTCCGGGTAGTTTTGGTTACCCCAGTTCCAGAGCTTAGGCTAGCACTAAGTTGGAGTGGCTTGATTCGAATTGCTTCGGTTTCAAGAAAATATTAGTAATGGCTCCTAGATGGAGACTACTAATATTAGTGGCAGGTTGTAGGGTCGAGAGAAAGATGGTGTGCCGAGACACCTTAGTGTTGGAATTTGATTGGTATCAATTGGGTCATTGGATTGATCAGTGTTGATTCAAGGCCTAGGGTAATTAATCTCGGTTTGAGGTTTAAGTTTGATCGGTTTTTAAACTGAAGTCCTTGGATTGGTATTTTGCTTCGAAGGGTTGCCATGTCAACCTAGGGAGCGTGATGAGTAGGGTGAATTAAGTCTTAGTATATGAAGTTCTAGATTGACACTCCATAAGTGTTTTGGAGTTGAGGTACTAAAGTGTCCCTGACTTGGTAAGCCAGGATCTTAGGCGCCGAGATGTGGATTTTGAGATTTGAGATAACGCTGTTGACCCCATGTCTCGTAGAAGATATGACGATTTCGCCCGTGATAGATAGGAAGTGAAGTTGACCTCGGTTGGTTGACGTGAGAAAGATATTGGGTCTCAAGGATTAAGAGATATGGTCCCATGTGTTATGGCAGTTTCGTGGATTAATGTTTTGTGTCAATGAGACTCTTGGGAGCATGTCTCAATGGTGGTTAGTTCGATCGCGAGAATTAAGGATGCCTTTGGTCATGGACAGGCCGTGAAAAGGTTCAGTGTCTTTTATCAGGGTCTTAAGATTTGAGTTCAATGTGCTAATGTCACCTATCGTGGCAAGAGGTAAGGTTCTTGAGTTTAATATTTTGATCTGATGTCGTTTCGGGAATTCCTAACGCAGGTCACAATTTTTGTGTGATTGGAGGACATAGGCTTTGTAGTAGCGGTAAATATAACCTAGTATTCAGAAAGGTAAAAGGCTGTATCAAAGTGGATGTTCAAGTAAGACTTTTGGATAAATGCCTTCCCGAAGAAACTTTGGGACTATGATCTAAGTTATGCGGTCGTTGGATTAAGGATGGGTTTGCATTCTCCGACCTTGAAGTGAAGAAACCCAGAGCCTTAGGACCAAAGCTTCGGTGGTTTTTGTGCATGAAGAAATATGTGAATTGCCGAGTTAGGAAATAAAATTTCTCAATCGTGATGTCACAGCACTTGCATCTTGGGGCCCCCGATTATGTTTATGGTTTTGTGATTCCTGGGATTAAGGATCTAAGTTCGATGCAAGTGTAGTCGAGTTGATATTTTGGAGTTCGTGGATACGATTGGTCAGTTAACTTGAACCATCTTGTGGTGCCAATCTTGTCGTAACGCTTAAAATGATTTGTCGAGAAGTTATCGGTCAATCGCATTGTGTTGGTAAACCTATTGTGCCTTGTGATTGGATTGTGCGATTTTGAGTATGAACTTAAGATAGTTAAAATATTAAGTCTTAATCACATCGTAATAGTAGTTCGATGGGAAAATCAAGAGTGCTATTGTAGTTGGTTTGGTAAAGGATAGCATCTTGCAATCAAAGTTGTAGGGATTTGAAGCATGAATTTGAATTGATCAAGGTATCAAGAAATTGATATCGTCGTTTTATAGATCATTTGATCGGAATGTTATCGAAAAGGAAGATTCAGCTGAGTTATCTTTTGATCAGAAATTCGATGTCATGTCGAATAATTGTTGAGGATCTTAAGTAAGGCTGTGGAAGTATCGGCTTGGGTATCGTGGTAACATATTCTAGAGCCTTTGAGGTATATGGATGGACGAATAAGGTGGTTCACAAATTTCAAAAATGGCTAGGAGATTAATGATTGGATGAGCAGACTTTGTGGATGGATAGGCGTAGTCCGTGGGCCGTCGTGAAGGCTTGATGAATTCTAGGATCGAGTTGGGTCCATAGCGTGTTCATTGTGGACTAATTGAAGTTGTAGCCCTGGCAGTATTCAGGTTAAGGATATGGCCACTATAATGTTCAAAAAATGCCGTTTGGGTTTTGTATGGTCTTTGGCGTTTCATGAAGTTTTATGGGTTTGATCTTTCGATCATATCTGGGTCCTTGTTGAAGTGGCTTCATTGAGGAATTCAAAGATATCAATGGTGTGTGCAAATTGCTTAAAGATTGAGTCATGAAGATAATTCACATGTCCCATTAATAAAGGAATGCGAATTTAGTTAAGGAGATGCCTTGCTAAGCTTGTGGCTTTCTAATTGCTTGATTTTGGGGACTTAGGATTTAAGCAGTGGCTGATTGGGGAGGCCAATTAGCGTTGTGAAAGTGCATAGTTATCTTGGATCTAACCGGATAGGGTGATTGACGTTCATGTCATTGGGATTGATCCTTGATGGGTTTGGTAAGTTATCTTGGGATGTAATGCCTTTGAGAAACATTAAGGTTATGTTACTTTCACGTCTTGATAGGTGGGTACCCTTGAGATAAGTGGGGGGTGGAGTCCAGGTTAGTGTACCCTCCCACGTGTGATCTGGGTAAGGATTGAAAGTCTTGTCAACTTTTTGGACGATCGTTATGATTATAGTTTTGATTGTGTCGTAACTTGATGATTTGGGGATTAATCAGAGTAGCGCAGTGGAAGCATCGTGGTCCCGTGGCCTAAAGGTTTCTAGATACGGTTGAGATTCCAGTGACCGATTTCTTTCGAGGCTTGGAATGAATTGAAGTGAAAGTTCATTGATCCATTTGAAGTGTCAGATTGGGTTAGGAGATGTCCGGCATGATTGTAGGTGGCTTTTGGAATATCTAGAAATAGATATAAGGTCTTCCTTGTATCGATGATTGAGAGAATTGGTAAGTGTCTGGGTTGAATTGTTCTGAGAGGCTAAGGATTTGTTTTGTGATGAGAATTAGGACGATTCTGATGCTTGAGGTTCTAAAATAGGCGTTGTCCGAGGCATGATTTCCAAATTTGAGGAGTTCACCTCGGGTTTGGGAATTCGAGGCTCGTTAAATTTCGAGGACGAAATTTTATAAGTGGGGGAGAATTATGAGGTTCGGATTTAGGAACTTGATAATAATGAGGTAATTAGTATGATAATGATCAATACTAATCCTATGGATCGAATAATGTTAAGTATCGGAAGAAAAATCGGGAAAGTATTATTCCCGTGGCGGCGGAAGCACGCCGGCAGGCGGCGCCCCTGGCCGGACGCCGAGCCCCGTGGCTTGAGTGCAGCCTCCCGATTTTCCCCTTGCCTCCTGCCGCTCGATCGGAAAACCAGATCTGCCTCGCTGGTTGGCCGCTCGAGCGCAGCTCGAGCGGTGGACAACCCGTGGCGCGACCGGGCACGCCGGCCGCCGGTGGATTTGTAGGAGGAAATTTACATGGAGCAGCTAAAGGGATTCGAATTAAAGGGAATGAACAAGTGATATGTCATCTCGAGGAAAGAGCTCCGACGGGCTGAAACAGTTCGCGATAGTGGTATAAGAAATTTGAATGATGGGCCAAGGCTACTGAAGACTACTTCATCATCAGATCTTTGTATAGAGATTTTCTTCAAGACGACTTCATTATCCTCTTACTTTATATGGACGACATGTTGATTCTCGGGCGTAGCGGCTCGATTGATGGAGTTAAAGTAGTAGCTTTGCCATAAAGGGGATTTGGGGCAAGAAAGTAGATTTTGGGTATTAGGATATTTGCGATCAGAAAGAAAGTCGTGGCTATCCTGTGAGGGCTATATTGAGAAGGTGTTTCAACGTTTCCATATGGAGAAGTCCAAGCCAATGAGCACCTCGTTGCTAGCTACTCTAAGGCGAGCAACTAGTAATATCCATCTTATAATATGAGAAAGGCATGGGAGGCATTCCGTACTCTTCGGCCGTGAATAACCTGATGTACACTATGGTGTGTACTAGACCAGACATAGCTTATGTTGTCGGTACAGTCAGCCGGTTTCTATCAAACCCTAGAAGCGAACATTGGTTTGTTGTAAAGTGAGTTTTGAGATATCTTTAGGGGACGTCCAAGATGTGCATATGTTTTGGAGGCAAAGGGCCTCATCTAGTCGAATACTTTGATGCCGACATGGCAAGTGATGTTGATTCCCGAAAGTTAACTTCGAGATATATGATGAAGTTTGCTGAAGGGGCTATTTCCTGATAGTAAAAGTTACAGAAGTGTGTTATTCTTTCAATCACTGAGGTAGAATTTATTGGTATAATAGAGGCCAGCAAAGAAATATTATGGATGAAGAAGTTTGTTCAAGAACTTGGCTTTAAGCAGAAAAGGTACGTGATACTTTGTGACAGTCAAAGTACAATTCATCTCTACAGATTCTCTTCATTCTACTTCATATCAAAGTATATTGATATTCGATATCATTAGGTACGAGATGTCACTAACTCAGGGTTATTAGCACTTGACAAAGTTGGAATTGAAGAGAATGGGTTAGATATGATAACCAAGGTATTTCCGAATGGGAAGCTTGAAACTTGTCGCAATATTATTGGAATGACGGATATTGTTCCCCTAGGTTGTGAGGGGAAGTTTGTTGGGATATAGGTCATTCCTGTGTGGGCTTATATTTGATTGACAAGCCGACAAGTTTGGTCGAATATACATTGGTGCAATACTTACGTGAAATATTGTTGTATTCGCCAAGGGCACTTGCATGCATGACGATGTGGCTAGATGATAAAGTTCTGATCGGAATGGTGACACTTGGTAGGAGTGAAGTGTTGGCCAAAGTGGCGATGTCGGACGGAGTGGTGTAGCCAGTCTGATCCATACTGCTGATGTAAAGGCCGGCCAAGGACACTACTCCAAAAGCCGAGGGTGGACCAATGCAGGGCAAGGCTAAGGGCGGCCTGTTTGGAAAGCTAGTAACCTGCAGAGTCCAGTGTAGGTAGCTGACTTTATAAAATTTGTAGTTGACTTTTCAGAGTTAGTAATCGATTTTGTAGAGTAGGTCACCTACAAAGATCAAAGTAGGAAGATAACTTTACAGATCAAGTGGCAGATTTTGTAGAGTACGTGACCAACTTGCAAAGCAGGCGCCACTCGGTGAGAAGAACCATCTATATATATATACATCATTACGATTTGAGAAGGATAAGAAACAGAATATACAATGAGTCGTATTTTACTCTTGTACTCTATTCTTCAAAAGTTTCTGTAACCAAGGATTTCTATAATCAAAATTTTATATAGTGAGCTTTTTGTGGACTAAGTGTCCCGTGATTTTTTTCATCTTATTTAGAATAAGGTATCTATGTAAATATTGTGTGTTTTTGTTCTTCTCTCTCCTTGTTGTATGTGATTGTTGTTATTTTTTCTCTTCTTGATTTTACTGTATCGCCAACATCCATTGCCCAATGGCAGGTACAATTTATCATGTTTAGAAGACATTTAATAAAGTCATGCCGGAGAAGACTAGCCTTGATAGCATCCATATCATGGTTGATATTATTTGGGGTTACCTTAAGTGGAAATTTTTTTCCTTTAATAGGATAAATGATATTTCTATTTCTACTCTTACTTCTTCCAAGTGTTGGTTTCTATTTTTAGCTTATTTTGGTGGAGATTTTTCTAGTTTTTTCTGTTTCGTTTCTTACTCTCCCTGCCGTATCTTTTTTGACCTTTCACAACTGGTGAATTGGATCTAATTTTAAATAAAATATTATTATTAATATATATTACTGCTTACCCCCCCAAAAGTACGGGAGATCTGGAAAAAATTTTTATTTTTCAGTAACATAGATTTGCTAAAATGATCTTGTTTTTAAAAGATTACTAAAGATAACGACATCACACAAATCAATTAAAATATCTGTAATTAGTTTTAAAAGTCAAATTTGAATTTCGAATTTGAATTCCTTCCAAATGAAAACAAATTTAATCGGATGACTTACCTTTAAAGCACACAAATCTGAATTCTTGTGAATGAATGCAATGAATCAAAGTTATATGAATCAGCGTAGCATCGATGCAAGAATGGGGCTTAGAAATTTTATTTTTTTAACAATTTTATTAGAATAAAATTATAATTTCTATTTAAAAAATTAATTAATTTTATATAAATAAGTAGTAGAAATTGATGGTGATGCCAGTAACGGGCTAGCCTAAAAGGAGTAAACAGCCCCAAATCGACAGCAGCCCATTTGCACCTGGGACGGTCAACGCCATCGTTGACCAAAGCAACGCGGCAAGTAAGCCGAACGTGACCCGAGATAAGCAAGGCCCAGTTTAAAATCGGCCCACGAGCACCTTTCCAAGCCTCAACGGTCATCTGCAATAATTCCCTGCATCTCTAAGAAAAGCAATCTCATTTGTAACGGCAAAGATATCCGAATCAAAAGTACATCCTAGAATGAAGGTGCACAAATCATCACATGACTCACAAAGGGCGCCCTAACATTCGGGATGCGATATCTCCATGAAAGGAAGGGAATCCTCCTTCCTAACCATTACAACCTAGAATGGCGCCCGCGCCCACACTGGGAAGGCAACGATTCTTAAAATGGCAACAATGATGCGTTCTAAATCCAAACTTCAAATGGGTTCAGGTCGAGCTGGTCCGTTAGATTCCGATTTCCGTTCTCTGAGCTTGGAATCCTGCACATCACAACTTCAAATAGGAGGTCAAGTGACGGTAGGATTTGATCCCATAAAAAACATTTCGATACTCAAGTTAGTAAACAGTCTTCTAAGGATTAGAAGGTAAATGCAAAAAACGTAAAAAAGAATGTCGGGAATGGGTTTTGAGAATGATTGTGGGAAATGCACTCATGGAGAAAGTGGCTTTGGTTGTGGATGCTTGTGGAAAATAGTTTTCTTTGAGTACTAAGCATGCGGGGAACTAGTAATAGAGAGAGAGTGTGTGCTTGTATGCTTTTTGAGCTTCTGTATGCAAGAGGGTGTTTTTGTATACATGAGAGCTTACCTGTGGAGTGAGTCTCCATGGCTTTTTATAGCCGTGGACTTCTACTCCCTTCCTTAGGTGGCGAGGTGGGACACTTAACCTCTGTGGGAATCATTTCCTTCCCGGCGGGGCGTGAGCGCCATTCAGGTTGTCGGGCCGGAAGGAGGATTCCCTTCCTTCCATGGAGATACCACGTGTAGTGACCATTAGGACGCCCTTTGTGGGTCACGTGCTGATTTGTGCGCCTTCCTTCTAGAATGTGCTCTGATTTGGGGATACTACCAACTCGACTGCACCACTAAATTCGGAGGACTCAAGAAGTGCGTACGATAGAGGGCTCACTCGACGAACCCTGTGTGATAAATTGATAGGCTTCTTAAGGTGGAACACGGATGTCTTCGTGTGGACACCCGCCGACATGCCTGAAATTTCGGCCGGAATAATAGTCCACAAGTTGGGTCTCAATTTTGACTAGAAGCCCATCAGGCAGAAATGGAGGAACAACTCTGTCGAAAAGCTCATAACCATCTAGGAGGAGGTGAAGAAGCTGCTGGACGCTCGGTTCATCTGGGAGGTCTGGTACCCGAATTGGCTTTCCAATGTTATCCTAGTCAAGAAAAGTAATAGAAAATGGCAGATGTATGTTGACTTCACTGACGTCAATAAAGTCTGCCGAAAAGATAGCTTCCCTTAGCCCAAGATTGACTTGTTGGTGGACTCCACTTTTGGACACGAGCTGCTAAGTTTCATGGACCGTACTAGGGTTACAACCAGATCAAGATTAGCCTAGAGGACGAGGAGTATACCTAGTTCATGACCGATCAAGGCACCTACTGCTATAAGGTCATGTTTTTCGGTCTGAAGAATACGAGCACAACTTACCAAAGGCTCGTGAACAAAATATTCAAGAAGCAAATCGGCCGTAATATGGAGGTGTATGTAGATGACATGCTGGTCAATAGAAAAACCACCAGCGACCATATTCATGATCTGGTTGAAGCTTTCAAGGTACTCTGTGCACACCATATGAAGTTGAATCCATCGAAGTGTGCCTTTGGGATGTCTTCAGGAAAATTCTTAGGTTTCTTCTTCTCTCAGTAAGGGATGGAAGCAAATCCAAAGAAGATTAAGGCCCTCATGAACATGTCTCCACCAGGAGTGTCAAGGATGTCCAGAGGCTAATCAGAAGACTGGCAGCACTTTTTTGCTTCTTGGCTTAGTCGAGAGACAAGTACCTACTTTTCTTCAAGGCTCTAAGGGGGATGAAGGCAAACGGATTTTAGTGGATGGCAGAGTATCAGGCCATCTTTGACAAATTAAAGCAGTACCTGGTCAGTCCATCGTTGCCAACATTACCAAGAAACGGAGAAGAGTCAGACTCTCTACCTAGCGGTATCAGAGGCGGCTCTTAACTTTGTCACGAACCCGAACCAAGCAGGCCAATTTAAATAATTAATTATAATTTCTAAAATCTAAAATCCCAATTAATTTTAAAACCAATAATACTAAGTCCCAAAATTGGTGTGACAAACCGAAATATACACTCAATAAATTTAGAACCATCACAGACCTCATCGAACAATAGTCCGAGCAAAATAAATACGACTGCTTCTACAATCATCGTAAGGAGATAATAATCCAACCCAAAAAAATCATAATCAAACATAACAAATATTCAACTATTTCCAACATATAACAATAAGCCTATCCGCCAATTCCATCATCCAAATCCATCAAATATCAATGCAAACTATAATAAATGAAAACTCACCAACTGGACGAATATCCGACCGATCATGTCTCAGACTCTCGATCGCATCCGAACCTTCTACTCAAGGACAAAACAGGAAAAATGAGCCTAATGCCCAAGCCAGTATCATATTTAGTCAAAAGAAGTCCAATAAATCGGAGGAATGTCAAATGGGTGAAAAATCCAATCAATTTCCAAGATAAATCCAAATCGCCGATAAAACAAATCCAACCAAAATCCAAGATCCAAATTTCAAAATTCAATGGTAGTCTCGTACCCAAATCAAATATCCAAATCCAAACAAATATCCAAATTTCCAAAATAGTCCTCGTCGGGACGTATATATATATATATAAATATATATATAACAAAAACATAGGTGATCCGAACCAATTCCAAAACCGATGTCGATCGGAGTCCAAATCCGAGTCCGATTCCAAATCCAAATCCAAATCCAATGCCCGATCAGCTTGTGATCTGAGGCAGAATCCGATAGCCGGATGCCGAGTCCAAGTCCAAGTCCAAGTCCAATGCCCGATCAGCTTGTGATCTGAGGCGTAATCCACAACCGGATGATCCAATAGCGCCAAGGCAGACATCAAGGCAAAGACCGCTGGCTGATGATATTCCAAAGGTTCGGATCAAAATATATATTCAAAATCGTTATGAGACATACCAGGCCCAATTACGGGCAAAATCGGCTATCTTAAATCCAAGTCCAAAATCCATATCCAAATCAAAATCCAATACCAATTAATGCAAAATACAAATTATGCACCAAAGTTGGGTTCTCATTATTTAAAGACTAGCTTGAGGAAGGGTTACTCATAATCCCGGTAACCTTAGGCCAAAATCCATGTATTGTATACCCATAGATAAGGTTGCTCACTATGTTTTGCCACCAGCGGCTTGGGTGCATTCCTCAAGTTTTATCGGATATATTAGGACGTCCAATATATTCTAAGGTCAAATCAAATTGTCCAAATGGGAAGGGTCACTACTCAAAGCCTTTCCTGCCCGGCGAAAGGGATTTCCAAATAACAAATAATCTCCCCGTCGGGAGCTGACCAGAATCAAATAATCCAAATCCAAATGTAGTGACCACAACCCGGCACGTGCATGTGAAAATGCACACTGCCAATGCAAATTTCGTGTATATTTTCGTTACAGATACGATATAAATATACATCGAAATCCAATAAATTATTCGGGCTTTGAAAAATATCAAATTCTCCAAAATCATAAAACCCCTGATCCAACAATCTCCAAAACATCCAATGAATTACACACGCATGTCCAGAATAAATAATTCGGGCATATAAAAATACATGCAGGTTAAGTAAAAATCCAAACAAGATCCAAAATATATCGGAATTAAAATTAGACCAAAGAGGGGGTTTGCGATACTTGCCCGGACCTCATACTTTGCGTATCCCGAAGAAGGATGTCCCGAAGTGCTCCAATCACCACTTTCTCTCTCTGCGCGCGTCCCCTCTCTCTCTCCTCCGCGCACAGCCCCTCTTCCGCCGCGTTGCTGCAGCTGCCGCGCGCCGCGAACGGCCGTTAATCCACCACCGCACGGCTCGGCCTGCCATCACCGGCCTCCCAGGCACCACCCGGTGACACCCCCTAAAGCCGGGCCGTTGCGGCACCGACGATCTCCCTCTCTCGACAGATTCTCCGCAAGCCACCACAGCCGCCACCGTCGATTCACCCACGGCCACGGTCGCTCCTCCCATGGCCACCGCCAACCACCGACACAAACATCTCTCCTCGATGCGCCGCCGTCGACGCCATTACTGACAACCGCCGGGCCGGCTTCTCCTCACCGCCACCGACACCGACCAAAACACCGCACCCACCGATGACCACCACTCGCACCGTGCCGTCCTGCCCGCCGCACGCCGCACGCCGCCCGCCGCCGTCGCCGGCTGCCTCCTTCTTCTTCTCCTCTCGCCGCCTCAAACCCTACTCTCTCCCGATATCTCTTCTCTCCTCCTTTCTTTTTCTTTTTCCCCTTTTCTTTCTCTTTTTTTTTTCTCCATCCTTATCTTCTTTTTTTTTCAATATATATATATATATATAATATTATTATATATTTATTATATATATATATATATTTCATTTTAAATTTTCTTTTATTCCAAAATCAAATCGACATACGGGCGATTACACGGGAGTACCCGGGCCAAACCAACAACGATCCAAATATCATCCCAAAATTTTTCAATATTTAATTAATTTTGCCACGTCCAATTTGCCCAAAATTATAATTAATATTAAATTAATCCGAACAAAGATCCGGATATTACATTCTCACCTCCTTACAAAAATTTCATCCTCAAATTTACGAATCAATCTCAACCTCAAATATCATATAATGAGGATATTCTTCAACTTTATCTTCACTCTTCGCAAACCACTTCCTCGATTGAGTGATTCATCCAAAATCTGATCCTCAATAGTGGATCATTTCCATTCCAAAATTCAAATTGAAACTTTAGCACAACACAAATTCTCGTCGATCGATGACGATTCCAATCCAAACACATTCGAATGATCATTCACATATTTCTCATACAAATCACATATGACAAATCATATCCAAAGATTAAATTCAGAGATAAGGTCAATATGCAGACCATCTCTCTAATCTACCGAACACTTGGAAGATTTCGATGAATCTTATCTTCAAATAATTCGACGACCTCCAAATCAAAATTCTTCTCTTCAATGCGCTTCCATAAACCTCTGACCATCCACATCGAACTTCAAATCAAATTGAAAATCTGATCTCTTACTTGAATCATCAAATCACATCTTGTGACAAATAGCCAAAATTTACACACTTCCGCTGCGCTACTCTGATTGATTATCTGCCTCCAATCAAAATCAGAAGCTTCAGAATTAGAATATCTTACAATCTTCTCATCTCGACAGCATACCAACAACAAATCTCAGAAATGACATCCTGATCGTCAATAAAAGAGCTAACTCCATCAACTCATCCATCATCGTCCAAATTACTACCATGATCTTCTAGTCATTCGAGGTAGACCTGAAACACAAATCTCGAGGCTTCATCTTCTGCTCGACTTCATCTTTAGGCACGAATATACCTTGCCACACAGGCCACAACCTCACGCTTTATATTGTCTGCAAACCTTGACACATGATCAATCTGCCATCAAAATTCTCTCCACTCCGCAAGGTGGAAAATCTTCGACGTTCCCATCGAACTTAAACAAATCCAAACTCAATCACAATTACAGATGACCACATTTGCTCTTTAGCCCCTATTCAATCAGCTTCCAAGCTTTCATCCGATCAGTGATACTCAAACGAGAGAATTCTTGCAAACATGCCTCCTCTCAAACGTGCAAAGGGAAAACACTGGTACTGAATGCCCGAGATTGCCTACTCAATCGCTTTCAACTTTAATGTAGCTTATCCAAAAGGGCTTCATTCTGATCTTCTCAAAAGATTCTCCCACAGATAAAAATTTCGTTCAGAATCCAATCCTAGTAGAAAAGAGAAAATTCTTCTGGACAAGTCTTCCCATTGGCATCTTCGACATAACACATCACACAAAATCCTCCAAACGGTGTCGCATTCTGAACTTTCAGACGGCTCGTCCGAAAAGAGAATCACCACTGATCATCATAAGAACTTCTCCCATAAAAAGAAGTTCAGTTCGAAATCTAATCCTGACAACAAAGAGAAACATCCATCTGGCCCAAATCCTTATGATGGCATTCTTGCCACGGCACCTTCATGCAAAATCCTCTAGATTGCGCCACATCCCCAAACTTTTCGTGGATAAAGCGCACAACCATACAAAAATCCAAACATATCCAAATATTTCTCAGAAGCATCACTGAGCGCTACCAATCCTTTTGATCCATCAGGAATCGACAGAACTGACATCGAAGATAATCTATTCTTTAATTATCGAAAACTTTTCTCACCAAAAAGATCAATTTATTTGAATACCGATCACTTCTATTCCAAGGGTGCCACAACACCTAAAATCTTTGAGAAACTTTTCACAAATCTCCCATCACAATCAACTAAATCCAAGAAACTTCACACTCCCGCGACCTTAAACGGTCTTTTCAAATTCGCCACTAATTCTGTCTTCTTCGAATTTCCAAATGTCACATTAAGAACCATATGCACCAAAATGACACATTCTCGAAATCTATAGCAGACTTTCCAATCAGATTCTCATATTTTCTCAATATTCTTCAAAGAAATTAGAAGATCATTGACACAGCCATCAAAACTAATCCAAACACGATCAGAAGTCCAATCGACCAAATCCATAAAAGACATTAAAATATTTGACAGCCCAAAAGCACAATCAACATTTATAATGGCCACACATTGACCTGAAAGATGTCTTATACACATACTCCCACTGAAACCTCGATTAAGGACACATCGAGCACAGATCAATCTTAGAGAAAACCCAAATTTCTTCAAATGATTTCAACAAATCCTCGATCTTTGAGAATTGATACATATCCAATTTCCAAATAATCCAAACATAGATGTATCAATCCAATTTCATTCGCCAGAGAACATTAAAGCATTCTACGCCAAGACACTTGGCCAAACAAAACCCTTCTCAAAACAAATTCTGTAATTGCTGTCTAAACTTCTTCAACTCAGATAAGGCTACCCCATATGGAGCCTTCGAAATAGCCGACAAATCCAAGCACAACACCCGGCCTGAAACTTGATCTTCGATCCAAGAGCAAACATTGAATCTTCTCAAAATATCTTCAAACTTGCGGATGATCAACATATCTTCAAGGGTCACGAAATAGCCCCCAAATGTGACCATATGCCCGTATAAACGCAGCTCCCATCTCTCAACGGATGATTCGGCTTGCAGCGCCAAAAATAACCTTTGAGCCTTCTTACCGACTCTTCCTTGAACTCGAGGATCCATAACCCCAAAATGCAAAATGGGACGGACTTGCCAAAATAGTCTTCACGATCGAGGATCCACTCTATCTTCATGGGCCATAATCTAAATGCTTCGCCTAAAGCCATCCATCTTCTATCGGACATCCGAAACCGGATGCCAAAAATTGAATGATCCTTGACAAATAGCCTATCGCGCGGTGGAAGCGGACTTCATTTGTGAAGCAACCTCGTCTTGCGAACTTCTTCTCGCTAAACCTGCAGGCTGATCTTGCAAACTCAAACTTCAGGAAGAAGACTTTGCTTCATCGGACTTTCTTTTAGCTAGTCCTCCGAATGATAAACAAATCCATCCTTTCGAGTTTTGACTCCAATGCTCTGATTTCTTTTGGAAGTGCTTCTCTTGAAGCTACTCTGACTTGATCAACAAAGTATGCTCCAGCTATTCATCATAAGTGCGTCTGAATGACACCAATAACTTCCAAATTGAATCTTGAAGTCCTCATCTACTATCATGCTTCAACAAATCTTTCAAATTCTTCAACATCTTCCAGAGCATTGCTTTAAGAGATCGAACAACGAACTCCTTGTCCTTCGATTCTTCAGCGATGAAAGATTCACAGGGACGACTATCCATCCGATCACACAAATCGACAGTGAGAATGGACAATCTTCGAGTCTTCTCTTGCTCCAATTGTAACTTCAGACTTCTACACGATCAGCATCATTACAATCAACGAATTCAGACTTGCACTTCACTGTCATGTCTTCTAGTAAGGATAAGCGAGTTGATTTGACTTGAACTTCTTCATCTTTATCTCATGCATCCAATCTTGAAGAATCTTCATTCATCTCCACTTTCACCGCTAATCTTGTTGCCAATCAAAAATCTCCTTCTACTCCGCGAGATTTCGAGTCGATTAACTTTATCACCTACCCTCTGCCAATCAAAATCTCCATCTACTCCGCGAGATTTCGGACCAACTCCAATTTCAGACCACTATTTATCCAAAATTACAAAATCCAACAAAATCTCTACATATTTGTACAAACCAAACAAAATTCCAATTCAATTACTATATCAAATCATACAATACGTCGCTTATGCAACTCATCATTATCAGATGATCATCCTTCCAATCCAAACCCAAACTCCTACGATTCGACCTTCTGATTCAAACCCAAATCTTCACAACTCAAATTTTCTATTATCAACCAAAGGTGATACTTATTATATCCAAATATTCTGCCAATTATTTATCCAAAGTAACCCAAAATGTCTCTCCTTACGACTTTTCTCTGATACCACTTCTGTCACAAACCCGAACCAAGCAGGTCAATTTAAATAATTAATTATAATTTCTAAAATCTAAAATCCCAATTAATTTTAAAACCAATAATACCAAGTCCCAAAATTCGGGTGTGACAAACCGAAATATACACTCAATAAATTTAGAACCATCACAGGACCTCATCGAACAATAGTCCGAGCAAAATAAATACGACCTGCTCTACAATCATCGTAAGGGAGATAATAATCCAACCCAAAAAATCATAATCAAACATAACAAATATTCAACTATTTCCAACATATAACAATAAGCCTATATCCGGCCAATTCCATCATCCAAATCCATCAAATATCAATGCAAACTATAATAAACAGAAACTCACCAACTCGGACGAATATCTGACCATCATGTATGCAGACTCACATCGTTGCATCCGAACCTTCTACTCTGAAGGGACAAAACAGAAAAATGAGCCTAATGCCCAGCAAGTATCATATTTAGTCAAAAGAAGTCCAATAAATCAGAGGGAATGTCAAATGGGTGAAAAATCCAATCAATTTCCAAGATAAATCCAAATCGCCGATAAAACAAATCCAACCAAAATCCAAGATCCAAATTCCAAAATTCAATGGTAGTCTCGTACCCAAATCAAATATCCAAATCCAAACAAATATCCAAATTTCCAAAATAGTCCTCGGGGATTTTATATATATATAAAAATATATATATAACAAAAACATAGGTGATCCGAACTAATTCCAAAACCGATGTCGACCCGAGTCCAAATCCGAGTCCGATTCCAAATCCAAATCCAAATCCAATGCCCGATCAGCTTGTGATCTGGCGGAATCCGATAGCAGGATGCCGAGTCGAAGTCAAGTCTTAAGTCAATGCCCGATCGAGTGATCGAGGCGTAATCCAATAACCGGATGATCCAATAGCGTGCGCAGAGCACGAAGCAAAGACACGCCACGGATATTCCAAGGTTCGGATCAAAACATATATTCAAAATCGTTTACGAGACATACCAGCCCAATTACAGGCAAAATCGGCGAATCTTAAATCCAAGTCCAAAATCCATATCCAAATCAAAATCCAATACCAATTAATGCAAAAATACAAATTATTCACCAAAGTTGGGTTCTCATTATTTAAAGACTAGCTTGAGGAAGGGTTACTCATAATCCCTAGAACCTTAGGCCAAAATCCATGTATTGTATACCCATAGATAAGGTTGCTCACTATGTTTTGCCACCCGCCTTTGGGTGCATTCCTCAAGTTTGTCGATATATTAGGACGTCCGAATATATTCTAAGGTCAAATCAAATTGTCCAAATGGGAAGGGTCACTACTCAAAGCCTTTCTGCCGGGCGGAAAGGGATTTCCAAATAACAAATAATCTCCCCGTCGGGAGTCGCGTGAATCAAATAATCCAAATCCAAATGTAGTGACCATGAACCCGCACGTGCATGTGAAAATGCACTGATGCAAATTTCGTGTATATTTTAATTCTGTATACTCGATATAAATATACATCGAGTCCAATAAATTATTCGGGCTTTCAGAAAAATATCAAATTCTCCAAAATCATAAAACCCAGTCCAACAATCTCCAAAACATCCAATGAATTACACACGCATGTCCAGAATAAATAATTCAGGCATATAAAAATACATGCAGGTTAGTAAAAATCCAAACAGTATCCAAAATATATCGGAATTAAAATTAGACCAAAGAGGGGGTTTACAGATACTTGCCTGGACCTCATACTTTGCAGATCTGAAGAAAGGATGTCCCGAAGTGCTCCAATCACCACTTTCTCTCTCTACTGCGCGCGTCCCCTCTCTCTCTCCTCCGCGCACAGCCCTCTGCCGGCCGCGTTGCTGCTGCCCTTGCGCAACGGCCGTTAATCACCACCGCACGGCCACCTCGCCATCACCCGCCTCCCTGGCACCACCTGGGCCAGCACTGCCCTAAAGGCGGCCGTTGCAGCCGACGATCTCCCTCTCTCGAGATTCGCCGCAAGCCACCATGGGCCACCGCCGATTCACCGCGGCCACGAAGTCGCTCCTCCCATGGCCACCGCTAACCACCGACACAAACATCTCTCCCGTGCGCCGCCGCCGACGCTATTACCGACAACCGCCGCTGCTTCTCCTCACCGCCACCGACACCGGCCAAAACACCGCACCCACTGATGACCACCACCGGGCGCCGCGACCACCACCACCACACCGTGCCGCCCTTGCCGCACGCCGTCGCAGCCGCCGCCCGGCTGCCTCCTTCTTCTTCTCCTCTGCCGCCTCAAACCCTACTCTCTCTCCCCGATATCTCTTCTCTCCTCCTTTCTTTTTCTTTTTCCTTTTCTTTCTCTTTTTTTTTCCTTCTCCATCCTTATCTTCTTCTTTTTCCAATATATATATATATATATATATATAATATTATTATATATATTATTATATATATATATATTTCATTTTAAATTTTCTTTTATTCCAAAAATCAAATCGATATACGGGCGACCACACGGGAGTACCCCGGCGCCAGCCCAACTGATCCAAATATCATCCCAAAATTTTTCAATATTTAATTAATTTTGCCACGTCCAATTTGCCCAAAATTATAATTAATATTAAATTAATCCGAACAAAGATCCGGGATATTACAAACTTAGTGCTAATATGCCAAGATTTTGGTGCTTAGCTATCGGTCTACTATATGAGCAAAACGTTGACTGGCGCCGAAACTCACTACCCACCGCTGAGAAGCTCGCTCTCACACTTGTCTACTCAACCCGAAAGCTGAGACCGTATTTCTAGGCCCATCGTGTGGTCGTCCTAACCAACCAGCCCTTGAAGGGTATCCTTCAAAAGCCTGACGTTTCAAGATGACTGGTCAAGTGGGCCATTAAATTGGGAGAGTTCAACATTAAATTCTGGCCCAGACCAGCCATCAATGGGCAAGTATTGGCCGACTTTATCATCGAGACCACGACCCCAATCATCGATGAACACAGTGTGGTAGACACAAATCATCACCCAGAAGAGCGAGAATGGGTTGTTAACATGGATGACTTGTCTACCATCTCAAGCAACAGTGCTGGAGTGGTCCCAAGCATCCTAGATGGGTTAGAGGCGAAATGCTCCCTAAAGATTGATTTTTTGTCCACTAACAATATTGCCGAGTATGAGGCCCTACTAGCCGGATTACAATTAGCTAAAGAATGCTCAGCTAATCATTTCACTGTCTACAATGACTCAGAGCTGGTCGTCAACCAGATCAACGGGACCATCGAGGCGTGCAACCATCTCCAGGCCAAATATTTGACGAAGGTCAAGAGCACGATTCAGAGGTTTGACAACCTAAACCTAGTCCACATTTCTAGGACCGATTCAGAGCGGCAGCGGCTGAAAATCCAGAGCAATACTTGAGGGACATGCAGGAAGTTTTGAGCACTTCCAGTATAGAGGAACAGGAAGCGATGCAGGTCTCTGACAGCAAAAATTGGATGACGCCGTGCTGGAGGTATCTTGCGGACGGTACCCAGTGAGAGAATACGAACGAAGCCAAGTGAGTCAAAAAGACGGTAGGTTAGTGCATCATAGTCGACGAAAGACTAAATCGTTGAGGACAGTCGACTCTGTACCACTGGTGCCTTACCTCAGAGGAGACCGACTATGCTTTGAGTGAAGTTTACCATGAGATCTATGGATCACACATTGGCGGCAAGAACCTAGCATTCAAGGTAATACGCCAGGGATACTCTGGCCAACGATGAAAAGGGACGCCCTAGAATTTGTGAAGAGGTGTGAGAATTATCAACTCTATGGCAATCTTCACGACTAACTACCCACGAAGTTGAGATCTCTCCAGGCACCTTGGCCATTCGCGCAATGGGAGCTCAATATTCTCGACCCGTTTCCCATTACAACTGGGCAGAGGAAATTATTTTTTGGTAAGTAAATTGCGTTAAAATGAAAAAAATATATATAGAAACCTATGTGCTATTTTCAAGTATTTTGTCAACTTGGAGGTAGAATATAGACGTTAGGGTATCCCCCGAGCGACACTTACATATAAGTAAACAAACCAAGCTACGCATACAGTGATGCACCAAAAATAAGATGAAATGGCATAATTGTAACACCTAGAATAATTTTAATTTTATTATTTAGTTAGGATAATTATTTTTAGTGATTTTAAATATAAAGTTTCGTAATTCGGGTTGAAAATATAAACTTGAAGTATATGGACCATTGAATTAGGTTTAGATATTTGGGCCTAATAAATTTAGAGTATTTGGATCGGTGGATTAAATTTAGATTAAAGTTTACAGTTAACTAGAAAATTTAATTAACTTTTGAACAAAATGAATAATAAATATTTATCACTAAAATTTAATTTATTAGTATTTATTGACTAAAAATATAATTAAATTTAAAAGAAGATAAAATATTGTGATTAAAAGTTAAATATTAATGTAAGGGCAATAAGATGGTTTAAATAGATGTAAATGTATATAATAATACATATAATGTAATAATATTAATAAATATAAATAATAATAAATATTATTAATTATAGTGAGTGATAATAATAAAATAATAATAATAATAAATTATAAATAATAAATAAAAATGATTAATAATTATAAAAATTATATAAATTAATATAATAATAATAATTATTATTATTATTATTATTGCGTCCCTGCCAAACGTTGTCGTGCGGATTAGGGAGCCTTCGGATCCTAAGCGTCACGGTCGCTCCGGAAGAAGGGGTCCGGTCTCCGTCTCTATGAACTGGACCTGCATGACACAAACAACAAACAAGAGGTGAAGGGTCCTGGCAGATTTCTCCCACCGTGGCCGCTCCGACGCTCAAGTCAGCAAATTCCCGCAATAAACGGAAATGGCGCACGCTAAGGTGGTGCGCGGAGAAATGCTGTGAAAGCGCAGAAGTGCTTATGCGATGATGTGGGAAAATGTAGTGAGCAGGTGTTGGAAGGCCTGGCTTCCGTAATGCACCACAGCGGGTGGCAAACCTTCCCGTGATCTCAGAGGATGCTGGGATGGTGAGCGAGTCAGCTAGATGAGGCAATGCTCTGCTTTGACTCGTCACTCTTGTGTTTTTAGAGAAAGGGGAAGCGAGTGATCAAGGATGCTTGAAGCGATGTTCAATGAAGATCCAAGGTCGATCTAGTGAGCCAAAGTCTTAGGTCTCAAAAGTTGAAGGATGAAAAAGATCGAAAAAGGTCCCTTTCTCTGTGGGGTGTGAGGGTTTTTATACGCCTCACCCGTTGGACTCTTGGGCGCCAAAACGCCCGTTGCTTGGGCCACTGTGCCGCCGGGTCGCTGCCATGGACCGCCGGGTCACGCCTGCTGCCTCTGCCCGTGCCCAGCCGGCCGAAAGCGTTGCTGACCACGCCCGATTTTCCGGAGCGGGGATTGGTTGGCCGTTTGACGGCGGGCGGGTGGCGTTAGCGCCGCGCCCGGCCACGCCTCTATTGGCTAGCCTTTCCGCCTTTTGTCTGTTCCCCGACGCATTTAATGCGCCCCAGTTACCGTTGCCTCCCTTGCGTTGGGGCTTGCGCCTTTCATGGGCTTCGATCTCTTTCATGGACCATGACTCGCCCAGGCCTGGGCGCCTCTCATGGGCCGTGACATGGGACCCAACACTATCCCCCCATGCCTGGGCCGACCAGTGGTCGGGCCTGGCATGTCCATTGGGCCCATTTCCACGGCCTCGTACCCTTCCTTGTGCCGTGTCACTTTTGTCGTCTTCTAAGTTCGCGCCTTTCCCAGGGCCAGGGCAGGCTTTTTCAGGTGCTGTCGCGACCCGTCACCTCGCCCGGCGAGATTGGCGCGCCTTGGGTTGCGCATGACTAGTGGTTGCTGCTGTTGTCTGAAAGACGTTTGCTGGATGCCGTGTCGCGCTGGGTGAAGGGATGTCCTGCGTCTTGCCCATAAATAGGGGGCACTTGAGCGAGTGAAGTTCATCCCTTACCAACGAATCGGAGAGGCGATGAGGAGATTATGGCTTTCCCCGCCCATGGTGGGCGCTCGAGAAGGAGTTGGGTGGACCACTTGCATGCTTGGGATCCCTGGCGGAGACCGCTGTAGTCCAAGCCTTGTGGCTTGCTTCCTTTGCTAACGAGAGTGGTTCGGCCATTCTGCCGTCGTCATGCGCTTCCTTCCGGGTTGTGGCCCACCTGGGCTGAGCGGATTCTTTGACTTCCCCCGCGTACCTTCTTCTGCTTGAGAAGGCTTTCGCAGGGGATTTCTCCGCGAGCCAGGCTAGGGCGCCAACCACGGGAGGGGTGCGAGGTCAGTAGCCCTCCGGGGAAGCTGGGCTTGACACCGAACTTTCCCGGAGTGCCTGACTTCAGTGCTTCCTGGACCCCGGTGGACTGAATGCTGGAGACTCCCACCGGGGGATGCTCCCTGCTTCCCGCCCAGTTCGCCCGGTGCAATTCCGGCGGCTTCTGCCGCCGTCGTTCGCCGGGCTCTCCTGGGACGAGGTACAGGAGCATACCAGGCTTCGCACTACAGTCTTCTTTCGTCTTTCTCGCAGCTTCATGGTTGTAGATCTTGTACTTTGTAAGAAAGCATTGATTAATAAAAGAAGTAGCCTCTTTTGCTTTCAATTTTTGTCTCTTCTCCGTAAATGCTTTTCTGTTGCCGGGCGTTTTGCCCTGAAGATCCACGCGTCATCCTTTGGGAGCCTGTGGGGTCCCTGTCAACTGTCACGTCCCCTGGGCTGCCAGCGTATTTAATTTCTGTGCGGCCAGGAGACGTCGTTCCGTCTTGAAAACGCGCGAGTTTTCAGGAGCCTCCCACGTGGTGAATCCTCATTGGTCCTTCCTTAAATGTTGTTCGCCCTTTGGAATTGGTGCCTTTTCAGGAGAAGATCTGCCTATTTAAATGTGCCACTTTCTCCCGAAATCTGGCACCTCTTCGTACTTGTTCATCCACTGGCAGTTCGATCCTCTTCTGCGTGCTTTTTCATTGCGAAATCGATGGGAGACTCCTCTAGTGACACGGAGCCCTCCTCTCACGAGTCCGAGTTCGGCTCTAACGCCCCCGTGTCTTCTGGAGCCTACACCTCAGGAGGGGCTCGCTCTGAAGCCACGGTTGCCGGCCCTTCTCGGAGTGGGGGGGTTCCTCCCGGTTTCGTGGGGGTCCCACCGCGTCGGGGGGCCGCAGCAATCGAAATGGAGTGGCTGAGAGCCCGCGTTGCACACTTAGAGAACGCTCTGGCCGAGTCGGAGGCCAGGGCCATACGGCTGGTGGATGCCAACGTGGGGGCGCAGGGCTGCATATTGGCACTTGAGGAAGAAATGGAGCAACTTGGGCGGCGATACCAGGCTGAAGTTGCTGCGCTGCGGAAGGAGATGGGGTCGATGCTTCGGCCGGAGGAAATGAGATCGGACTTGGATCGGAGATATTTTGATGCCGTTAGGCTTTGCCGAAGGCTTGCTTTACTGGAGGATCCAGGTTTCCGCGTGGGTGTCCTAGATCCTCGTAACTCGTCTGCCAAGGCTCGCGCTCAGTTGGTAGATTATCCTGTTCAAGGTTCCTCCTCCGGCCACCGGGATCGTTGATCGTTTTGCCATCGTTGTATTCTTTTCTTCTCTCTGCTAGCCGTTGTAACAGAATTGTTTTGCCGTAATGAGAATTTGCCTTTCGTATCGTCTCGTCTGCTGCATCTTCTCGTTTCGTGGCAGTTTCTTTTTTTTTTTATTTTTGCTTCGCGCTTATCATGCGCGCCTTCCGGAGTTCTGCTATCGCAAGCCTTCATTTAATGCGGCGGCGCCAGCGTGGACCCTAGCCAGGTTGCTGAAGAGTCGCACCTGTTAGCCTGGCGCCTAGCCATCATCGCGATTGATTGAGATTCTGCGGTGCGCTTTGATGCCACCAAGTGTCTCAATCTCCGGAGGCGGTGTCGTTTCGGTTTCCCGCCTCTTGGCTTAGAGTCGTCTATTTAAACCAGACGGCAATTGTCTTCTTCCTTTTGCTGATTACTTCTCCCGTTATCCCTGTGATTTTCGAGAGACAAATGGCTGCGAAAGGAGAGAGTTCTTCTTCTTCCCATGTTTCCAGGCTTGTGTGCCATGGTGTTCGCAATACCAAGTCGATTTTGACTGAGGCGTACATAGCCTCTCTTAGGGTAGATTATGTGATTCCTGCTAACCTGAGTTCCCGTGTTCCCGGCGCTCAGGATAGAGCTCATGCCCCCCCAGAGGGCTTTATTACGGTGTACGAACATCATCTGAGGGGGGGGCTTCCTTTTTTCTTAAAATGTGTGTTGCATGCGGTGGTCGAAGCGCTGGGAGTCCCATTGGAAAGGCTTCATCCCAATGCTTTGCGCTATCTGGTATCTCTCTGCGTCTTCGCCTTGATGCACCAGTGTTCCATCGACGCCAAGGTGGCGAGATCATTTTCGGGCCACGAGTGGAGGACTCGGGATTTCGCTCTCCCCTGGCGGGTTCAGCCTTGTGGCACCAATCGACTCCGTGAAGGGTTGGAAGGAGCGCTTCTTCTTTCCTGCAGGAGCCTTCTCGATCGGAGCTTCCGGGCGTGGGGCCCGATCTCGAGTACTTCCGAGACAAGCCCACCGATGAAGACCTTGCAGAATCCTCGAAGCTGCTGTCCACCATAAAGGCGGAGGAAGAAAGGTTCAGGATCCAGGGTTACTTCCTTACATCGGTCACGTTCGAGATCGACAGATGGGGACCTCCTGCCGGTTGGGCGATAGCCGGCCCCGATAAGGATTTTCCTGAAGAGACTGCCGCTTTCGTTCCGCCCGTGAGAATCGAGGAGAAAGCCGCTCAGTCAGCTTGCCGTCGCGATGATGAGGACGCGGCTGCCCTTAAGCGGTTAAGGGAAGCCGCAGGGACTCCTTTGAGGAGATCCCGGAGACGAGTCGCTGGTCCTTCCACGGCGAGGAGTCCGGCCCCAAAGAGACCTGCTAGAGCGGGTCGCCAGAGGGAAACTGCCGCACCCCCGTTGACTTCGACTGCGAAGCTAGCCGCTCACGAAGTATACGAGGTCGAGTCTCTACCTGCTGGGGATCCATCCACTGGCAGTGCTACAGAGGCGATGGACGACATCGTCATGTTGGAGAGCCCAGAGGGGCCATTTACTATCATAACGGGAGGCAGGCGAGGAGGCCCCGGGAAGTCAGGGAGTTGCGGTGATTTTTGTAGAGCCCATTTCTTCGCGCAGTCTTTTTGAGGACCTTGCTGTATTTTCAGAGGTTGGGACCGTTCCTGCTGTAGGTCTCGCTCAGGCTGACGAAGGGGAAGCTGGGCGTTCTCCAGGGCAAGAGCCCCGAGCGTTCTCCCGCGGCCGCCGACCTTTCACCCAGCCCTCAAGAAGTCGAGGAAGCAGAGCCCCAGGGAGAGGTTCCTTTGGTTGAGTTTGCGTGGGCCGCATGTTCAGAGATTGACACCGCTCCTGCTGTCGGGATCGCGGTTCGGGGCGATTAAGGCAGCCGACGTCCCAGGCAAGAGTCGGCGAGTGCTCCCGGGCAGCCACCTTCCGGCCGGCCCTCCCTGCGGTTGAGAAGAGGCCCCGGGAGAGCTCTTTTGGATGAGCTCGCGCGGGTTGCATATTCGGAGGTTTGCGCCGCTCCTGCTGGCGATGCGTGCAGTAGCGAAGGGCAGCCGGGGCCTCGCGGCCCGAGCCCCGAGGCGCTCCTCGGCAAAATGCCAGCCTTCCGGACAGCCCTCCCCGAGCGGCCGAGGAAGCCGAGCCCCCAGAGAGGCTCTTAGGGCAATTTTGCACGCTTCACCGCGCGTCGCCCATCTTCTGGTACGGTTGCTTCCTTCTGGACTTCTTCCTTTGTTGTTTATTTCGATAATGCTTCTGACTTTTCCTTCCGTGCAAGCTCCTGATGGTACGGTCCCCCTCAAGGTGCGAGCTGACTCTTTTCGCGGGGACCTGGAGCGAACTATCATCAGCCGGCATCATCTCGTCCCACGGGGTCCCGGCCCAAATCGCATCTCTTACGAGGAGAACGGGCAGGCTGGCAGAGTGGCGCAGCTAGAAGCTCTACTCGCCCGCTTGCCGTGTCACCGTATTAGTTGGAGAGATGGTTGGTCGACATACTCCATCGAGTGGCAGCAAGCGATGGACACTCGTTATTGGGATGGTATCCGCCAGGTCGCAGATTGTCTCTCTCCGGCGGCTCCTTACGTCCCAGGTTGTGTGTCCTCCATCCCGGGGAACGCCGGGGTAGAAGAGGCGTCGCGCTCGGAAACTTTCCGGAGGGAAGCGGGTCCATCGAGCCTTCCCGATTAGCTTTTGTTTTGCCGTTGAGTTTTGAGACCAGTCTCCGTCTTTGTATCATATCTGTCTTTTGTATGAATGAGAAGCTTCTGTTTACACTTCGTGCCATGCTTTTCTTATCGTAAAGTGTTGCTTGCTTTTTGCTTTGTTTCCATTTGTTGGATCATGCTTCGTGTTTGAGCATTGGGCTCTTTGGAGCCGTTGTTGTTAAGGCCCCCGTGACAGCGCCTTCTTGCGTGGTGCTCGTCCTTCGTAAGAGGATGTCATCACAGCTCACACGCTTGGGGGCTCGATCCAGGTGAAGCGGATGTCGCCGCCCAAGCCCCCGGAGCCTCAACGAGGGTCGGGCCAGGCATGGCCGTGCCGCGGTAACCGGACTCCTGGGTCTAGGACTCGGTCGCGTATGATTGCGGGAGGTGTGTCGCTCCTGCTCAAAGTGTTATAATCACCAAGTTGAGGTCCTAGCCACAACCATTGTAGACTGAGGGTGGTCTCTTCTGTTGAAGAAGGTCGCCGCACGCCTGCGATTCTTTGCCCCCTAAGGTTTTGTTGGCCGTAGAGTGAGGACTCGGGGAGCCCCCAGGCCTAATGTTTTGACCGCACGGGTCGTAGGCGCATAGCCTTTGGAATGGATCGCCTGGATCCTTTGTCCTAGCCTACGGTTGGACGCCTCCGGGCCGACTAGCACGGGGCTTAATTACGAGTGGCCGGGGCCTTTGGCAGGCGAGCCATGGTGGGAGGCCGTCCCCAAGCCATCGGCGTGAGGACGGAGTCCCGAGACGGTGCACTTTGGACCGCCCGGCACCGAGCCAAGGACTTGTTTTTTAGACGGACGCTTGTCCTTCCGACTTAGGGGCGCAACAGTCGTTTGATTTAAGAATGCAATGCATGGCATTAACTCACAAAAATGAATATGCAGCATGATATATCAATTATGATAATTAAAGATAAAACTCATGCTCAAGCATTCAATATGATGCATGCGTGTGCGACTTACCTGAGTCTGAGTTGCATCATTGGTAATATTTCCTTAAGTTGGCGGCGTTCCAGGTCCGTGGGACCAGTTTGCTTCTCAGGCGCGTGAGCATGCGCTCCGCTCCGGAGGATTGCGGAGACGAAGAACAGTCCCTCCCACCCGGGGGAGAGTTTGTTCCTATTTGCGGTCTTTTCCGCCGCCTCTACGCTCCGGAGGACCAGATCTCCAACTTTCAGTGGGCGCGCCTTCACTCGCTTGTTGTAGTACCGCGCGACTCGCTGTTGGTAGGCTGCAGTTCTAAGCCGTGCGGCGTCCCTAACTTCCGAGAGCAAGTCTAGACTCTCCCGTAGCCTTCGTTCGTTGGCGGCTGGGTCGAAGCATTCGACCCTTAGGCTTGGCATTCCCATTTCCACGGGCACCACAGCCTCAGCCCCAAAGCAAAGGTGAAGGGCGTCTCCCTTGTTGGTTCTCTCGCGGTTGTTGGGTACGACCATAGCACGGTAGCTCCCTCGGTCGGGAGCCCCCCTGGCCTTCCAACCTGGTTTTCAACCCGTGCGGTGTGCGGTTGGTAACCCGACTGTTCGTTTGCTTGAGGGTGCGCCACGGATGTGTGCACCAGTTTAATGCGGAGGTCGCGGCAGTACTTCGTGAAGCGTTTGCCGGTGAATTGGGTTCATTATCGGTCACTACGACTTCAGGAATCCCAAAGCGGCAAACAATGCCCTGACGGAGGAATTCCGTCACATTTTGCTCTGTAATCTTTGCGAGTGGGACGGCTTCCAACCATTCTGTGAAATAGTCGATGCCAACGATCAAGAATTTTCTTTGTAGGGGTCCGAGTATGTCGAGCCCCCATTGTGCGAACGGCCATGGGGATTGGAGATAGTGTAGCTCGGTGTGCGGCTGATGCGCCATGTTGCCACGGACCTGGCAACTATCACACTTGCGGACGAACTCCATAGCGTCTTGTTTCATGGTGGGCCAGTAGAACCCTTGTCGCATGACGTTGAACGCTAGGTTCTTCCCGCCAATGTGAGATCCGCACAGCCCCAATTGTACTTCCGCCAACGCGTAGTCGGCTTCCTCCAGAGTAAGGCACTTTAGGAGAGGGGTGGAATATCCTCGCCTGTATAATCTCTCATTTAGGACCGTGTACCATCCTGCTGTCTTCTTGATTCGCTTGGCTTCGTTGGCGTCTTCTGGCAAAGCTTCTTCGGTGATGTACTTTATGTATGAAGTCATCCAGTTGTCCCTCGTGTTGATTTAAAGGACTTCCTTGTCTTCGGCATCGATGCTAGGCACGTTCTGGACTTCCCTGGGTTCCCTTGCGTACTACTCTGATTACGGCGTCGCGTCCCCGGGGGGTCACGGCGTTCGTTATCCGTTCTCGAGATATGCTCGATCTCGAATCGACCGAACTCAGGGATCAGGGCCCTTACTTTCGCTAGGTACCTCACGAGTTGTGGGTTCGAGGTTTCGAAGTTCCCCTTCACCTGATTGACCATGAGTTCAGAGTCACTACGTGCGACCAACGAGTGCGGAACACTCCCTCGCCAAATCGTAGGCCCTTGAGGAGGGCCGTACTCCCGCAACGTTGTTCGTGGCCGGGAAGGCGAAGTAACGGAGTATACGATCTCCACACCTCGGGCGTCCTTAACGATTCCGGCTCCTTTGCTTTTGAGTAGACGATCCGTCTACGTTTACGGTCCACACAGGTGAACTGTCGTGCTTCGTATCTCCTGGATTGCTGTCTTCGTCCTGTGATGGCGTCGCTGTTTCGACGATAAAGTCCTTTCACGGCTGGCCGGGGCCGGAATTCTAAGTCGAACTCTCCCAGTTCGACAGCCCACTTAACCAACCGGCCTGACGTCTCTGGTTTCTGCAAAATCGTCTTGTTTTCTGGTCCGTCACCACGATGATCCAAAGGTGATTGAAGTAAGTAGGGTGATTTCCGCGCCCGCGTAGACAAGCTCGAGCGCCATCCTTTCTCAAGGCGTCAAGGATAGCGGGCCTCTACTTCCGTCGGACCCGGGCTACGTAGTACACCGGCTGTTGCTTGCCTTCGTGCTCCGCTACTAACACGGAGCTGAGTGCTGATGCTGACGTGGCCAGGTAGAGGTAGAGATCTTCCCTATCGCGCGACGAGCTTAGCAGCGGCGCGGTGGAGAGATAAGTCTTCAGTTTCTTGAAAGCTTCGTCGCATTCTTCATTCCACTTGAACCCGTGCGATTTGGTGCCCTTTAGCGCCTTGAAGAAGGGCAAATACTTTTCGGCTGATTTGGCTAAGAACCGTGAGAGGGCGGCTATCCGCCCTGTCAGCTTCTGGACTTCCTTTATGGTTCGCGGGGGGTTCAAGTCGAGTATTGCTTTCATCTTCTCTGGGTTGGCTTCTATCCCGCGCTGGGATACAATGAAGCCTAAGAACTTTCTGGAGGTCACCCCGAATGCGCATTTGACCGGATTAAGCTTCATCCCATGCCGTCGGAGGATCTCGAAAGTCTCATCTAGGTCGTTGACGTGGTGGCTCGCGACTTTGCTTTTCACAAGCATATCGTCGACGTACACCACCACGTTCCGCCCTATCGAGTTTCGAACATTTTGTTTACAAAGGCCTCGGTACATTGCGCCCGCATTCTTGAGACCAAAGGGCATTATTCTCGTAACAATATGTCCCTTGATGTCATGAACGAGTGTGCTCCTCGTCTTAAGGGTCCATCGGATCTGGTTGTATCCGTATCGTCCATGAAGCTCGGCGATTCGTGCCCGGATGTGGAATCCACGAGCTGGTCGATCCTTGGGAGCGGAAAGCTATCTTTGGTGCAGGCCTTGTTCACGTCTTGAAGTCGACACACATCCGCCACTTGCCGCTGCTCTTCTTCACCAGCACGACGTTGGATAGCCACTCCGGGTACTGGACTTCTCTGATGAATCCGGCGTCCAGGAGCCTCTTCACTTCTTCCCTGATGGCGACCAACTTTTCGACGGAGTGGTTCCTCTGCTTCTGCCGGACGGGTTTTCGGCTCGCGTCAAGGCCCAGTTTGTGGACTATGACTTCGGCCGATATCCCGGGCATGTCAGCGGAGACCCAGGCTAACACGTCGGAGTTAGCCCAGAGGAGGGTAATTAACTTGTCGCGATCTGCAGGTGGAAGGGATCTTCCCACGTTGACGCATCGTTCCGGATCGGAAGGATTGAGAGGGATCGCCTCAGTTTCCTCACCTGACTGGGCCTGTTGAAGCGACGTCTCGTCGCGGAGGTCCAGGTCTTCGCTTGGTCTGCTTGGTGCCGCTGGGTTGACTTGGGACAAGTAGCACGTCCGTCCCATTTCTTGATCTCCGAGAATTTCTCCCACGCCCCAAGGGGTGGGAAATTTCACCTTTAGGTGTGGGATGGACGTCACGGCTTCGAAGGCTGTTAGGAAGGGTCTGCCGAATATGGCGTTGTAGACGGACGGAAGGTCGACGACAAGGAACGCCAGCCTTGGCGTCATGGAGCGCGGGTGGGTTCCCACCGTGACTTCGATCGTCTTGCTATCCCTTGCACCGAACCCGGCTCATTGTCCAAGCCGTATAATGGTCTGTTTGCTGCCTTCATTTGGTTCCGTTTTAGTCCAAGTTTAACGAATGCAGTGAGGTACAGCAAATTTTGCGTGATTTCATTATCAATGAAGACCCGTTTCAGTTGGTAGTCATCACCACCAGCTGAAACAAGGGCCGATACAACAAGGGGGTCAGTATGGGGAGAGGTTACATGAGCCATATCGTCGCTACTAAAGCTAATGACATCATTCCTAGCCCCTATCTTCGCCCGCTTGTTGCTGGAAGTCACTTCGGGCTGTCCTCGCCTAGCGCTCGCCGTGTCGGCGGAAGAGATCATGTGAACCACGCCGGCTGCCGTGCGGGCCCTCGGAGGCTCGCTGGGTTCACCGTCGGAGGGAGCAGGCTCCTGACCCGAACCTTTCACGAACCGCTTCAAGTGTCCACGCCTGATCAGATCCTCAATCTCCCGGGCCGTGTGCGCGGTTCTCGATCGAGTGCCCCGGCCGAGGTGCCCTGCATAACGGTGGTCTGGCAAGATTTGGACCCTTACTGGCGTTTTTGGCCACTTGAAGAATTTTTCATCTGGACTGCATCGGGATGTTCATGCTGTCGTTGCTCAATGGGTCGAGAGGTCTCGCCGTAATCCCTTTTGGGCCCCGGCGGGGGCCGCTGCTGCTTTCGGCGCTCTGAGAAGCGCTGGCTATCTCTGTCCCTCTTTCTTCCTCCTGAAGCTCGAGGGGCTTCCGGTGGCCGGTCCACTCGCTCGGGGCGCTTCACCTCATTGGCCTCTTCGGCCGTGATGTACGCCCGAGCAATGGTCTCAGCCTTCCAGAAGGTCTGAGGGCGCTGATGCGACAGATGCTTGAAGAAATTCCCCGCCGCCAGAGTGGCGATGAAGGCGTTGAGCTTCAGTTCGTCGGAGAGGTGGGGGATCCGACTTGCCTCAGTGATGAAACGGTCCAGGAACCACTTCAGTCTTTCATCTTGTCTCTGTCGGAGGCGGACCAGGTGCCGGGGTTGTCTCTCCTCTCTCCTGCTGGAGGCGAACTGGCTCAGGAAGCTGTCAGCAAGCTCGTCGAACGAACGTATGGAGTTCGGGGGGAGGCCGTTGAACCAGAGCAGCGCGTCTCCCCTAAGGGTGACGAGGAAGCACTGGCACATCAGGGCCTCACTTGCCCCTTGTAGAGAGAGGTGGGTGCGAAAGCAGTTGAGATGATCCATCGGGACCTTGCTTCCGTCGTATCCCTCCAGTACCGGCATTTTGAACTTGCTCGGCAACGGCTGCGTCCGCAAGTCCATGGCGAAGGGCGATCTACGGAGGTCGGCGGAGGAGGGCGTGGGTTTCTCCTTATGCAGGGTATCCCACAACGCCTTGACTTTTTCCTCCATCGAAGGGTCCGTAGAGCCTCTTCGTGCATTGAGGACGTCACGGAGCTCCGTGTTCCCCTGGAGGTGCGTCTGGGCTCGTCGAGGGTGGCGACTCTCCGCCTGAGAGGCGCGTTCGCCATTGGAGCCTGCGGCGGGTGGCCTCCTGTAGCCACGCGAATTGCGGGGATTGCGGCCTTCGGGGCTGTCCTCCCTGTCGTCGTCGGCGGGATGGCTTTCCGCTTTGTTCTGGCCATCCCCACTTGGTGCAGCTTGGGCTGCCGTGCGGTCGAGACGGTTTGCTCGCCTCCTGCGAGCGGCTTCTCAACGCCTTTCTCTCTTGGAGGTGGAGGCCTGGGCTGCTGGAGGAGTAGTCTCGGGCCAGGCAGTCCCAGTGTTCCCGCACACGGTGAGGAGGACCTCCTTCAAAAGATCTATGTCCACTGCCAGGCGGCGGACTTCAGGCTCCGGTTGGTTGTTTGTTTGGTTCCCTGAGGGGGGGACTTCTCCTTGGACGGTGACTTCCACCGCAGGAGCACTAGTTTGTGCTCGGGTGTTCACCATTTTCTGTTGTTCAGTTGTTGGATGGGAAAGAGACACTTGGCTTATTGTCAGTTTCCCACAGACGGCGCCAATGTTGCGTCCCGGGCCCAAAGTTGTCGTACGGATTAGGGAGACTTCGGATTCCTAACCGTGCGGTCGCTCCGGAAGAAGGGTCCGGTCTCCGTCTCTATGAACCTGGACCTGCACAACACAAACAACAAACAAGAGGTGAAGGGTCCTGCAGGATTTCTCCCACCGAGGCCGCTCCGACGCTCAAGTCAGCAAATTCCCGCAATAAACGGAAATGGCGCACACTAAGGTGGTGCGCGGAGAAATGCTGTGAAAGCGCAGAAGTGCTTATGCGATGATGTGGGAAAATGTAGTGAGCAGGTGTTGGAAGGCCTGGCTTCCGTAATGCACCGCAGCGGGTGGCTAACCTTCCCGTGATCTCAGAGGATGCTGGGATGGTGAGCGAGTCAGCTAGATGAGGCAATGCTCTGCTTTGACTCGTCACTCTTGTGTTTTTAGAGAAAGGGGAAGCAAGTGATCAAGGATGCTTGAAGCGATGTTCAATGAAGATCCAAGGTCGATCTAGTGAGCCAAAGTCTTAGGTCTCAAAAGTTGAAGGATGAAAAAGATCGAAAAAGGTCCCTTTCTCTGTGGGGTGTGAGGGTTTTTATACGCCTCACCCCGTTGGACTCTTGGGCGCCAAAACGCCCGTTGCTTGGGCCATTGCGCCGCTGGTCGCTGTCATGGACCGCCGGTCACGCCGGCTGCTCTGCTGCCGTGCTTGGCACGCTGCTGAGCGTTGTTGACCACGCCCGATTTTCCCTGAGCGGGGATTGGTTAGCTGTCTGCAGACGGCAGCGGGTGGCGTTGGCGCTGCGCCAGCCACGCCTCTATTGGCTAGCCTTTCCGCCTTTTTGTCCTGTTCCCGGCGACGCATTTAATGCGCCGCAGGTTACCGTTGCCTCCTTCCGTTGTGGGCTTGCGCCTTTCATGGGCTTCTGATCTCTTCATGGACCGCGACTCACTTCGTGGGCCTGGGCCTGTCTCATGGGCCAGGACATGGGACCCAACAATTATTATAATAAGGAAGGAAAGGAAAGAAAAGGGAGAGGAGAGGAAAGAAAAGAAAAGGGAAAAGAAAAAGGAAAGAAAAGAAGAAGAAAAGGGAGGACGGGAGAAAGAAAAGAAGAAAGGAAGGGGGAAAGAGAGAGAGGGAGAACGGGCGATGAGAAGGAAGGAGAAGGATGCCCATAAGGAAATTCTGCAAAATCCTAATTCGACTCCTTCATTATTTAAGGAGACGTTGGTGTGGAAAGAAGGGGGAGCCACCGTCGTGAAACCCTTGCCATCCAGCCGTTGCCGTCGCCACTGCCGCCACTAACCGCCGTTGTGAATTGGGCTAAAGCCGCCGCTCTGCCGTCAAGGTCTCCATCGTTGGGTGGTGTCACCGCCATCATCGATTTGTGCCGCCGCTATCGTTGCCTGATGAAGAATTCAAAACCGGGGCAAGTAATCCTCCATTTTGCAAGTAACTCTTTCGTTATTTTGCTACCAATCTGTGCTCCTCTATCTAGATTAATCGTATGCTATTAAATTAGTGATGTGTGTAGAAATCGTTATATAAGATTGAATCAGGAAGAGAAATAGAGGAGAATGCTCTGTTTGGGGAATCCTGATTTTGGTACAGAGAATCAAAGGGTTACGTGAATCAGGGGATTGATTGGTGATGAATTTATGCAACATATACGTGAGATTTACCTATTAAAATTATAAAAGTTGGTGGTTTTTATTATTTTCGGTGGGATTTGGTTGAAATTCTGATTAAGGGTATCCTTAGGCAAACCAGAGCCTTCGACTTATTTGAAACGAAGTTTTAGGCTACGCTTTACAATAATACACAAATCTGTATACAATGGAGCTACAAAGATTTTCTTATTTACATGATAATATTTAAAAAGTTAGATAATCGTTATTGGAGGAGAGCTGGTTGACTACGAAGAACAGAGCTTCGCATTGCTGGACTTTGAAATCAGAAGGTGGACAGTATATTAATTGCATTTACGTTCGGTGTGTATTTGAAAATGGTGTATATATATATATATATATATATATATATATACGTATTTTATATAATAGCGTAGCAGGGCGTGTGGCCGTGAGCGGCTTGTGTATTGCTCGGGACGAGGATGTGTACTGCTGTGTATGAGAAAGGGGACTGCTTTGTGCGCTAGCACGGTAGAATGACGCTGCCGTGTGCATGTGGGCATTTATAAATATATGTTTATATATCAATATGTATGTATATATCAGGGTTAGCAGGGCGTGTGGCCGTGAGCGGCTTGTGTATTGCTCGGGACGAGGATGTGTAGTGCTGTGTATGAGAAAGGGAACTGCTTTGTGCGCTAGCAGGGTAGAATGACGCTGCCGTGTGCATGTGGGGATTTATAAATATATGTTTATATATCAATATGTATGTATATATCAGGGTTGGCAGGTGCATATATATATATATATATATATATATCATTTATGCTGTGTATATATATGGTATGGCAGCGTGCATATATATGGTGTGGCAGCGTGTGTGTGTGTGTATATATATATATATATATATATATATATATATATATGAGTATGCATTTATGCAGTGTGCATATGTAAGTTTGGCAAGTCGATTACGTGATTATTCCTGTATTTTATTGATAAAATCTGGTAAAACTATTTTTCGCGTTAACCTTGATAGCATGCGTATAACTTTTGGTATTCTATGGATAAGTAGAGTGTACGAAAACTCTATGGTATCCGAGCGAATGGAAGTCTGTGTGATCGTACAGTAGTCTATATTTTTTTCAATACCGATTTCATTCCGGAGGTTGAGGTCGTTGATATTACGGAGGGATACTTATAACCTAGTGACCATCGTAGATAATGATATCTGGGATATCATTGGCGAGAGGTATTGGAGATAGTATGAGCATGTTACGGTACAGCCCTCTGGGAGGACTATAGGGGTAGTGGGGATACCATGGATACTAAATAATCTCGTAGGACTCACCCAACCGTTAGCAACATAAATATGCGGCCTTTGGTTCACTATGGTAGAATAAGGTTCAGGGAGATTCTTGTTATCTCGTACAATTAGTCGAGAGGGATACTTATAACCTAGTGACCATCGTAGATGATGATATTTGGGATATTATTGGTGAGGGGTATCGGAGATAGTATGAGCATACTACGGGTATAACCTCTGGGAGGACTGTAGGGGTAGTGGGGATGCCATGGATACCAGGTAATCTCGTGGGATCCCAGCCGTTGTGATATCGTATTGAGCTGATGATCGGATTCGACGGAATCCATGTTGCTTCCTTGATACTTAGCCGTTCGTGTGGCCTTTGGGTCATGAACACGACATGTTATTGAGTCTTCGACAGTGGTGGATATATTACCAGCTATGATAGATTTTATTCATTGTTTTATTGTCCGAGATACTTTATTGTACTCCTGTATTATTGTTTATTTTTACTTGCTGGGCATTCGGCTCATCCTTATATTTAATTGACTCCAGATTAGACAGGTTGACATCAAGATCAAGGAGATCACGTGATTTTGGGAAGCTACTAGATAGAGGTGATATCAGAGTCCGAGGCTCTCCGGATGAAAATTTAAGATTTTGATTCAATTATTGTTGACTTTTGTTAGATTTTCTTTATGAGAATTGATATTTTGAGACATCGATATCGTTTATTGAAGTTATTATTATTGCTATTATGGATATTTAATTGATGATACATTTATGAGGATCATTGATGATGTTTTGATATATTGAGTTAATTAATGACGTGTAATTGCTGATTTCAGATGATTCGAGATTTTTACCGTGATGGTCCGAGTCGGGTTTGAAGGATCCGAGCTTCGGTCGTTACAATAACACATCATACCGGGCCACAAGACCCACCAAAAGTTCCCATCCCGGCAAAGAGACATAATTCGGCATATCATGCATGGGCAGAGAAAATTCATCATCGCAGGTATAGACTACTTCACTAAATGTGTTGAAGCTGCCCCGCTAGCCAAAGATCACCGAGCATAACACCCTGGGATTCGTCTGCCAGAGCATAGTAAGTAGATTTGGTGTTCCCGAGGTCATCGTGACTGACAATGAAACCCAATGTTTGAGAAAGCACTTCACCAAGTATTACACTAGGTTGTGCATCAGATTGGTCCACACTTCGGTAGCATACCCCCAAGCGAACGGCAAATGAAAGTCACCAATCGGACGCTGTTGCACGATTTAAAGACCAAGCAAGAAGACGCAGGGGGCTCTTAGGTCGATGAACTGCCCTTTGTGCTAGGTCGAACTAGACAACTCCCAAGGAACAAACTTGTGAGACACCACTCAACCTCTATTATGGGACTAATGCTGTAATCTCAATTGAGATCGGGCTCCCAAGTCTAAGGGTCAAAGC
Source organism: Nepenthes gracilis (assembly GCA_033239525.1). Classification (NCBI taxonomy): domain Eukaryota; kingdom Viridiplantae; phylum Streptophyta; class Magnoliopsida; order Caryophyllales; family Nepenthaceae; genus Nepenthes; species Nepenthes gracilis. Next base: position 10,732,891 of record BSYO01000027.1, on the reverse strand, counting down.
CTTCAACTCACTAGGAAACTCCCAAAAGATCAAGGAATATCTAAACCTGCTAGAAGAAGCCTGCAACGCAGCCAAAATGTACACAGCCACCTACTAACAATGAATCACCTGTTATTATAACAAGAAAGTGAGAGCGCGATAATTCGAAGTAGGAGACGTAATCTTGCGGTGCATAGAGTGCACAGGCAAAACAACCAATCAAAACATGCTCTTCCCGAATTGGGAAGGCCTGTTCGTTGTCTCAACCGTTCTGCAAAATGGAGTGTATAAACTCCGAACTCAAAGAGGCAAGTTGATTCCACGGATGTGGAACGCGGTCCATTTGAAGCGCTAGTTCCAATGAAGGCTTAGGTAGGTTCTATGTATGATCATCAAAACTGCTTGTAGTAAATGTTCATACATTAATAAAATATGTTATTCTTTTTGCGTGTTGTTGTGCCTATGCTTTTTTCTCTTTTCCATATGTATGCTTGTGTTCATGTTGCTTGAATACGGAAGACTTAGACTGCCCCTAAATCAAGTGGGTTTTCATCCACTTGTGCCTAAACCTTGGCCCAAGCCAACCAGCCCGTAAGCGGTCGAATTAAACTTTGGTCCCATACCAAGCGTCCTATAAGCAATCGAATTAATCATTGACCCCATTCCAAGTGGCCCGTAAGCGGTCGAATTAAACCTTGCCACCATGTCAAGCGGCCTGTGAGCGGTTGGATTAAACCTTGACCCCATGCCAAGCGGCCCATAAGTGGTTGAACTAAACCTTGGTTCCGTCCTAAGTGGCCCGTTCGTGGTCGAGAACAAAACCTTAGGGTGCTTAAACGGCATGCGTGACAACCTCCTCCTACAGGAGATAATACAGTTAGTCTACAATGGTCGACAAATCGGAGCAAAGTGTGAAAAACAAACACTTTGGCAAAAGGTTGGCCGCTCAGAATCATAACATGGGCAGCACCACAAAAAACAAAAACTCAATCCATCTAATAAAGGGTATGCTTGTGTATAAAAAGCAAAACTTTATACAACGCCACATATACAAGAGTTTGTCACAACTTGTCCTGATGGCTCCTCAAGGACGAAGGATCCCTCGGAGGTCGCAGCAAACGCCTTCGGCCATGACTAATAAGATATCTAACCAGCTCCGATCGACGAGATGCTCCGACATTCCTCAAATCTAAAAGCCAGACTGGAAAATGCAGATCTGTCAGGGAAACTATCCGTCTGCTAAAGTCTATCCCAACCTAAAACCGCTCCTCCAGGGCAAGAGCCACCTCTTCCGGGTGAAGCCTTATTCTCAGCTCGCCTTCGAGAGTTGTGATCCTCTCCATGGCTTGAGCATGTGAGTCAGAAACCACCTGTAGCCTGGCTTCAGACTCAGTTAAGGCCCAATCAAGATAGTCGGCTCGCACCAGGTGTTGCAGTGCCTCCCCAACCGCCGCATTGACACGACGTTCCATGTCTTCAGCCACAAGATCGTCCTGAGCCTTCACCATATGGGCGATCTTGTCTCCCTGTGAAAACAAAAACTCCACTAACTCGCGAGACCTCCTTACTGGCTGAGAAAGTGAAAAAGGAATTAATAGCGGAAAACTGTAAGCGGTCAGCGATGCAACTACGCAACTAAGCAGGCAAAACCTGACGAGAGGGGCCAGCAGGCTCTTGTGATGGAATGGCTCTCGAGACGCTCTAAGGGCAAAAAGGTGGGAGGCCTGGATGATTCCACTCCACATCCACATCTCCGTTAGAGGAGTCCCCTTCGCTGCTCTTGGACTGCGTCCTCGCATCGCTACTCTCCCCATTAGTGGAGGGTCCCGACATAGGAGGGGGAGACACCTCTATCCCATAGCCCAAAAAAGTGGAAATATCAATCAGGTTCTGCTCAACTATGGTGCAGATAGGGAGACTATGGAGAAAAGCAATGAAGCAAATCGCAGGGGACGTCGCGATTATATAGGCAAAATTTCCCGCCTAAAATGGCATCGCAGTTGGGTTTTGAAGGGTCGCGTCATTTTCTGTTCAAGAACGACATGTATCCTTACCCAATTGAACCCGCCTACAACGGATAAGGACGGGTGTCACATCATTGAATAACCAGACTGTGACAGTCAATGCTCAAATATGACCAGCCAGTCCGCGTGAGTATAATAAGCCAGACGGCCAACCAACGCAAAAAAGAAAAAAGGGAAAAAGAAAGATAGCCGAGCAAAATCATTATACTTGATGTGTTAATAAAACAAGCTCTTCAATAACAAAGTTATATTTACAATTATAGTTAAGAACAAAATACAAAGTACATGCTCAGGACACGGGACCACTTGGGGGTGAGGCTTTCCTCCGACACCCCGAGTAGTCCACTAAATCCTCTTGCTCCACTACCGCACTATTTAAAGGATCAAGAATGCCCTTGAAAAGTCGGGGCGATACTAGGGTAACAATCCGCCTGCAAAGGTTGACACCCTCCAAAATCCTGGATCTTAGTAGCGTGCTCACCTCATTCGGGTGTAGATGGACTGACATCTCGACCCCGACGGCCTAAGCCTCCAAGCTCCCCAGCCTCTCTCTCAATTCAGCCAACTCAATCTTGAGGGTGGCGTTTTCCTCTTGAAGTCTTAAGGCTTAGGCGATGCTCTCGTCCCTGCCTTTTTGGGCTTCAGTGGCAAGAGCATCAGAGCAACTCAGGAGCTCCGCCATCTGGAGAACTTCCTCCTCTCACTCAACAATCATCTCATTCCTTTGGCGCAAGCCCTTGGACATTGCGTCAAGGATTCTCCGGTTCTGAAGGGACAACAACATGAGAATAGAAATGAATCAATCCAAGCTGGCAGAAGTAAGAAAAAGAAGGAGCTCCTCTCAGGAGCTTACCATGTACAATGTGTGCGCCTTCTTTTTCTTCGACGGTCCTTGTGACCTCGAGCTCTATGATGGGAATTCCCACGATGAATCAATCAAAAGGCGAAGTACGGCGGCTACATGGGACGCCTTCGGAGTAATCCTCTCTTCCTCTGTAGCCCAAACTCCACCAAAAGGAACCTCAACTGGGGCGACTTTGATGCCACTTGAGGCCTCTGGAAGTGGGGTAGCAAAGAGACTGACCTCACCAGTCCCCACTAGCTCTGCTGCTGGCTCGAAGGCTGGCTCTACCAACCTTTCGGCGTTAGGTGCTAACTCAACCGGCGCAAGCGAATTACAAGACAACGATGGCGCAGCAACGAGCTTCCCGACGACAACTTCCTCAACGATGCCCAAGTTTGAGGTGACGGCGTGGGACTCCACCCGAAAGCGCTCTCTGACCCTGGCAAGTCATCCGACCATACAGTAATATGGCTCGATAGAGGATAAGGAAGAAGCTGTAGCCGGCATCGCTCTTTTCTTCCTGGGGCTTCTCGGAGAATTGCCATTGGTGAGAGTGCCTACCTTTCTCTTGGGCAGCGATGTTGCCGGCGGTGGTGTCTTAAACTTTTGAACTGGTAAAGGAGGACCCCAATGAGCTCTCCTGACCTCCTCCTTGGATACTAGATGATCCCTCCTAAACTCGAAGAGATGCTCCCTCACCAGTTGTAGCAATGGCTCGACTGCCTCCAACTTCTTCTTGGTGGGCTTCCTGGTGAAATCCTTGGTAACTTTGCCTCAGTCCCATGGGGCAAGTTATCAGCAACTCATACGAAAAAGAATTAGTCCTTCCATTTCTTGACCGATTCGTAGATTGCGCCACTAATGCGTAGCTCCCGGGGAGATAATGAAATCTAGTCCCCACTCTGGGTGAAGCAGAACATAAACTGACAGCCTCCACCGTCAACAACCTTGAATGATGGCAAAAAAATATACATAGTGAGCAGAAATAATGCATGATATTCGTGTGAAGCCATGCGATGAGAAAGCAAGACCCCATAAAAATGCAGAGAAGCTCCTCCGGAACTGGGAGACGAAGCCTACTCCGCAGGTGAACCTCATAGATAGTAATGTGGCCTTCCGGAGGAGAGCAAGCCCTATCCAGCTCCTCAGGAATCACAAACATAATTTGGGATGGGATGTTATACTGAACGTAGAGCTCCCTCACTTCACCAGGAAAAATGACTGAGGAAATTTCGCTAACTGGAGGCACCATGGTAGCAGACCTGCAGGAGAGATGAAGACTTAATATCTTTTGAAGAAAGAAAGGAGTGGGAAATCTGAACTGTCCTGTGGCTTTTATAAAGATCACCACCGTCGAAGAGAAGCAGCGCATCGAAAAGGAGTGGCAATCATAACGGACAAGCGTCGATTTTGGAGAGGGTACAGTCAAGTCGTATCCTATGGTGAATTAATTGCTGGGATTACAACCTCCCTATGCGACGACACGTGGTAGAAAGCAATGGGTCACTCAGAGCAGCGTGAGTCCCAGAACGGCTCTGCAGCCCTTCAATTGCCTGTCCGGTGGCATAACAAAACAACCCGTCAAGCTCAACCTGCACCGTTCTCCGGATTTTAGTGTAACGGTCAACGAATCTGGTCAACTTGCGTATGAGCTTAGTTCTTCGGACTATAATGTTGCGGTCTATGAATTTGGTCAACGTTCTCTTCTGCTCTATTCTCTGGATTCAAGTGTAATGGTTAACAAATCCGATCAACTAGTATATCTACTTAGTTCTCTAGATTCTAACGTCATGGTCAATAAATCTGGTCGACATTCTTTTTTGCCTTGTCCTCCAGATTCAAGCGCTTTGTTCAACGAATCCAGTCAACGTTCTCTTTCACTCCATTTTCTGGATTTAGGCGTTATGGTCAGCGAACCTAGTCAACGATCACGTCCCCTCCGTTCCTTTGATTTAGGCATTATGGTCAATAAATCCAGTCAACATTCACTTTCACTCCACTCATTAGATTCAAATGACGCAGTCAGCAGATCCAGAGTTAAAAACAAAAGACAGCAAGACATGCATGGAAACAAGAGATGAAGACCGAAAACAATTATGAGTTTTCTCATTAATTTCCTCTTTACAAGTAACACGGCCAGCATAGGCCAATAAATGACAAAAACTTTGGAAAAGAGGAGCAGAGATTTATCAAGGATTTGAATGTGGGGAAGCATAAACCCACTTTCAAATCTTGATAACAACCACCCCCATGAAAAGAGGTGACCAAAGCGACATCCCACACGAAAGGGGGCAACTAAAGTAGTTCATCCTTCACGACTCGAGAGCACAAACCGTCTGAGCCCCCAAACCAGTAGCTGGAGTTGAAAGCTTCCCAGTAGAGCCTAGCTCCTGCAACATCACACCAGGCATCGTGGAAAGGCAATACTGAGGAACGTTCAAAGCTCCTTAATTTATAGCACAAACAAAAGCACTAAACGCTAAAAGGCAACAGTGCTGGCAAATTTGCAAAGAACCCGAAAGGCAAGGGAATCATGCCAAAAACAGTGGAAAGGAGAATATGGGATAGATCTAAGGGGACAACATAGCCAAGCATGTCCCATCATGAACATACCGAAGGTCAGAGTCCAAGGCCACCAGCATGGGGGTCCCACCAACAGTGGGCCGGCCCAAAAGGGGTAAGCGGCCCAAAATCGATAGCAGCCCATTTGCACCTGGGACGGTCAATGCTGCCGTTGACTAGAGCAGCGTAGCAAGTAAGCTGGACACGGCCCAAGATAAGCATGGCCCAGTTCGAAATCGGTCCACGCGCACCTTCCCAAGCCTCAACGGTCGTCTACCCTAATTTTCAGCATCTTCAAGAAAGGCAATCTCATCTGTCACGGCAGTATCCCCGCATTAGAGCACATCTTGGAAGGAAGGCATATAAATCACCACATGAACCACAAAGGGCCCCCTAACTATCACTGCATGCGGTATCTTCACGGAAGGAAGAGAATTCTCCTTCCTGACCGTTGCAGCCTAGAATGGCACCTGTATCGATACTAGGAAAGGCAATGATCCCCACAGATGGTAGGCATCCCGCCTCACCTCCTAAGAAAAGCAACGGGAGCCCACAACTATAAACGGCCATGGAGACTCACTTCACATGCAGGCTCTCATGCATACAAAAATACCTTCTTCCATATAGAAGCTCAAAACGCATACTAGTGCTGTCTCTCTTTGTTACTAGTTCCCTGTGAGCTTAGTACTCAAAGAAGACTGCTTTCCAAAAGTATCCACAACCAAAGCCACTCACTCCACAAGTGTATCTCCCACCATCGTTCTCAAAACCCATTCCCGACATTCATTTTTACGTTTCTACATTTGCTTTCTTATCCTCAGAAGGCTGTTCATTAACTTAAGCGTCAGAGTATTTTCAATAAGATCAAATCCCGCCGTTGCCTGACCTCCTATTTGAAGTTATGGTATGCAGGATCAAAAGCTCAGGGAATGAAGACCGAAATCTAACGGACTAGATCGACCCAAACCCGTTCAAAATTTAGATCTAGGACGCATCAGAAACTAATAAATAAATTTTATAAAGTCGACCAAAAATAATTAATGGAGTTAATAAAAAATTCAAATCAATTTTATATATATACATATTTGATAATTTTTTTTATATGTAATTTTTTTAGTGCAATCAATTGAACCCATATTGGATAAGGTAGATCAAGTAGGGTTTAGAAAATATGTTCAACCTGCCAAAAGTTTAAATTAAGAAAAATAATCTATTAGATCAATTTAGAATTATGATTGATGGATACGGCGACTCATGAGTCGACTCATGAACTCAGCTTGTGAAAGGAAGAAAGACCCAAAAGACAGAGGCCCAACAAGATACCTCCTTAGCCCAAAGATCTAGAAGGCAACTCAATTAGCCCAAGTGAATTGACCTGGAACCGCCCTGCAAAAAACAGGCAATTTGGGCAATGTTATGGGCCGCCGCCCCAGCAATCATCTCTCCAGTTCAACAGTCGACAACTTTCATACCTCAGTGCATATAACCCGACAACACTTACCATAATGCAGCTCCACGATTGCACTTCACCCTCGAGATGGCAGTTATGACTTAATAAATCTTTTCAAGACACAATTATCATATAATGCCCCCATGATCGCTCTAACAGTAGACGAATATTTCCAAATAGTGACGGTTACCATAATCAGTCCCCGTGATCACTGAGACAGCTTAGTGGATCTACGTGGACAAGTGCCACCAGCCATGAAGCCCAATGAAGGCTAAACTAGTGTCCGCTCTATAAATACCCATTCTTTCCCACGAGGAGGGGGATCCCCCGAGTTGACTAATCAAGCAATCACACAATCCTTACACTCAGAGCATTCTCTTCACACTCAGTCGTTCATACATATTGGGATCCTAAAAAGCTACTTCACCTACAAGCATAACCATCCCAAAGCATATTGCCACAACCAAAGCAAGCAAACATGATCAATACTATGGTACAAGCCAGTGCACCAGCCAAAGATGTTGTCTCCCATGATGACAACCCCTCCACAGGTAGTCATGGAGATGAGCGACTGACCCATAACATACGGATGCTCGCTGCCCAGATGGACACCATGTCCAAATTACTTCAAACCCTATGATTCACCGAGATGGACAACAATTGGGGACTTCCTCCTCCATTTCCTAGACTTCGGCTTCTAAGAGGTGAAACTGGAGGAAGAGACATTTGACTGATAGGACCTAGTGACCTAACGATCTTATGACTCAAGTGGCCATAAGCAATATGGCCCAGATGCGGTTGGAGAGCTAACTAAGCCACAGAGTATGGAATAAAAACTCAGAGCAGCAAAATACATGATACTTTTGTGATGACCAAAGGCCCTCAGTGCAGGAAGAAGCCTCTTGTAGCACTCGGCTGAGGAGGGCGCATAGCCGCCCAGCCCAACACATCTCTCCAAACCACTTAGAGTTGAGAACCCTAACGTCAAGAGGATTGCATCCTCCTCTCAAATAGAGGAGAGAATGAGAAAGATCGAGCAGCAAGTGTTTAGGGAAAGCATTGATAGACATTCAATCGACCTAAGAAGGTTGCCATTGACAAGGGAGATCCAGATGCAATTACTCCCTCGCAAGTTCAAAGTGCCGATCTTGGAACCCTATGACAGGAGTTCCAATCCAATAGATCATTTGGATCACTTCTGCACTATACTACTTTTAGAGCCTAGATGATACCACCATGTATTTATACTTTCCTCTGACCCTCAATGGAGAAGCTCGTATTTGGTTCTACTACCTACAACCAACTTTGATATGGACATTCCAGGAATTGGACAACAGATTCTTATCATAGTTCGCCTCCGACCAAAGAGAGGAGAAGCAACTTTGGAACCTTGTCCATATTCGGCAGGGGAAAAATGAAAGTTTGAATGCTTCTTATCCCAATTTCACACCGAGGCTCTAAAGATATCCAAACTCATTGACAAGGTGAAACTAAATGCCCTTTGAAACAACTTTGCAACCAGGTGACTTCTTCAAGTACCTGGTCCATTAGGACCTTCAAACCTTCCAAGAAGTTGAGACCATCACCTATGCATATATAGCCGCAAATGAGGCCGGCAACACAAAGTGGTCAGGCCGCATAGACCACCTCCCCCAGGGATTGACGAACTAGAGGAAGAAGAATGGACACAACACCAACACTCAAGATTTCAGGAAGCAGCCTAAGATGGAACTAGGTGCTCGAAGGGAGTTCAGACCCCTAAACTTGACCCTTTGAATGACACCCGAACCAATACACTCATATAGATTCGGGATGAAAAGTTGTTGAAGTGGTCAAAATAGCTCAAGAACTCGGAGGGAGGAGATCAATCTAAGTATTGGTTCTACCATCGATCTTTGAGTCAGCTCCAAGACTACCGAATACTACAAAAAGAGATAGAGGCCATCATCCAGAAAGGCCCCTCACCAGTTTCCTACGTGACCCTAGGTAAGCCCCCAGCAAAGTAGAAGAAGATGAGCTAGAGCAGAGTAGCAAACTGCGGAATTGGGTTGTGGTTGGGATAGTCAACATCATGACCATGAGATCGCCTAAGAGTAACACCTCGAACGGGCCGGAGAAAGCTTTCAATAGTAAGAAGTTGAGGGTAGGAATTTAGAATGATATTATTCGTTTTAGTGACGACGATATGACAGATATAATAACACTCCATTCTTACCCTCTTGTTGGATCCGTACTCGTTTCGAATAGTACGATTAATTACCAACTAAAATGAATCTTTATTGATAATGAAAACTCAAAATATTTATTGTAACTCGATGCTTATTTTAAGTTCGGACTAAAAAGAATAAGATGAAATCAGCCAAGGGACCCCTATACGATATGGACAACAAACCCATATCGATCCAAGGGACCATTCAGTTGGATGTTGCACTAGAAACGTACCCAAAAATGGTATCTCACATGCTCAAATCCCTGGTGATTGACCGACCCTCGATTTGTAATGCTATCTTGGTCAACCCTACCTAACAATGTCCGGGGTAGTGACATTAATTCCACATCTGAAAATAAAATTTCCAACAGTATGTGTCATCGGGGAGGTCCTAAGCCACTAGTTCACTGGCTGGACATACTATTTGTCTCAAGTTACCCAGGCAACTCCTGAACAGTCAGCTGAAGACTTTGACCTCTAGGACAAAGTGACCCTACTTCAGGCATAATATGGCGAGTCGATCAATCAGATCCCTCTAGATTCTGATAAGCTTGAGAAATGTATATAAATTGGGAGCTCATTGACGGGTCAATTGGCCAACTAGTTAAGAATTCCTTCGGTAAAACTTCGACATGCTAGGAATAGCGACCAAAGTAATGGTCCATAAATTGAACCTTGATCTCAATCATAACTCATTAGGCAAAAGCAGAGAAACCACTCCATGGAGAAGTTAGTTGTCATACACGAGGAGGTGAAGAAGTTACTCGATGCGAGGTTCATAAGGGAGGTCAAACATCCAAATTGGCTATCAAATGTGGTTCTTGTCAAAAAGGGTAACAGAAAATGGCAAATGTGCATTGACTTTAAGGATGTGAATAAGGCATGTCCAAAAGATAATTTTTCGTTACCAAGGATTGACCTATTAGTGGACTCTACCTCCTAACATGAGCTGCTCAGCTTCATAGATGCCTATTCGGGTTACAATCAGATCTAGATGATTCTAAAAGACAAAAACCATAATTTATTTATGACGGATTAGGGAACTTACTATTACAAGATCACACACTTCAAATTAAAGAATATTGGAGCCACCTACCAGCAACTCGTAAACAAAATGTTCAAGACCCAAGTTGAATGGAATATGGAGGTGTATATGAATGACTTGTGTGACGACCCGACTTTTTTCACCATAAAAAGCCGTCGTCAAAACTAATGTTTCTTATTCCTTTAAGTAATTTAATAACATAGGATAAAAAGGTGGACATAAATTTTTTTTTTTTTTTTCTTTTCCTTATACAACACCGAGATGCAACTAGGAATCATCAATTTCATTAACCAAGGTAAAAGTTCGGAAACCTACAAATAAACATAATCTCATAACAGCGGAATATTCAAGACATAACTTTCCAAAATATCGAAAGATAATGAGCCAAAAACTAAACATAGATCTCGCTCCCGCCAAACTACTTCATCTTGCAACAATATAAGGGTCCTACATCACTTCGTCCTCCGTGAGCTTTTCATCATCTCGAAATTAACAAGAATGAGCTACAAAGCCCAAAGGGATACTCACATGCGTAAAACACAAGCATACATATAATCGTAACATAGATCATAATATAGCATAAAAATCATCATATCATTTCTTTCTTTAGTTCATGTTCTTTTCATCTTGTCTTTATCAAAATCATTCGGAGTTCATATCATCTTTAGGGACCGGACGGGAGCGGACAACATCGAGGACGGGTTGTGTGCTACCCCACAACCTAAAGTCGTGTCCCTCATTATGCTCCCGGAAGGGGAGGTAATGCCTTTAACCCGGCATACGGGGCCATAGTCCAGAGTTCTTGTGCCACCAAAAGGTCCCCTCCCGTGGCCCAGGAGGCATCCACGAGTGTCACTCCTATATCCTTCATCCATTCTTTAACAGCAAGCTTAATGGAAACTCGGTTCTTGGTTCGTGTTCTTATTGGCCATTCATCATAGATCAAAAGTCGGAAGAGTTCCACTTGCTGTCCATAATTCATATATTTTCATATAGCCTTGTTCTTTACTTCATTCATTGAATGAAGTCCATATCATCTTATCAAAAGCCGAAGTTCATTTTTCAAAGCAAATCCGAAGTTCTTAAAGAATCTTGTTTATTTCCGAAGTGCTTTTTAAACAGAAAGCCGAAGTCCTGAAACCGAAGTTCTCACAAAGCCGGAGTTCATTTCCTTTAGTCAAAACCGGAGTTTGTTTTCCTTAGTCAAAGCCGGAGTTCGTTTTCTTTAATCAAAGCCGGAGTCGTTTTTCCTTAGTCAAAGCCGTAGTTCGTTTTCTTTAATCAAAGTAGGAGTTCTTTTCTGAAATCAAAATCCGGAGTTCTTTATTCATAAAGGACGGAGTACATTTTTAATAAAGTCCGGAGTGCATTTCTTTTCAAAGGGGCGGAGTGCTTTTCTTTTCAAAGGGACGGAGTGCCTTTCTTTTCAAAATGGACGGAGTGCTTTTTCTTTTAACAAGGACGGAGTGCCTTTCTTAAAATGAACGGAGCATCTTTTCTTAAAACAAACGGAGCTCTTTTCTTTTAAACGGACGGAGTGCTTTTCATGGCGGAGTTCTTTTCAAAATAAAAGGACGGAGTGCTGCAAAGGCCGGCATTCTTTCTTTAAAAAAACAGAATGTTTTTCATCAAGTCTCCGGAGTGCTTTTTCAAACAGCAGGCCGGAGTACATTATCTTCAAATTTTCGGAGGTCTTTATTATAAAAAGGGACGGAGTGATTTCCTTTTCAAAGGACGGAGTGCTTTTCTTTTCAAAATCCGGAGTGCCTTCCCTTTGAAATCCGGAGTGCTTTTCCTTCAAAATCCGGAATGCTTTTCTTTCAAAATCCGGAGTGCTTCTCTTTCTTAAAATCCGGAGTGATTCTCTCATTAAAAATCCGGAGTGATTCTTTCTTTAAAACCCGGAGTGATTCTTTCTTAAAAATCCTGAGTGGTCTTTCCTTAAAATCCGGAGGGGTTCTTTCCTTAAAATCCAGAGTGCTAGAAACCGGAGTGCTTTTCTTTAAAAGCCGGAGTGCTAGAAACCGGAGTGCTTTTCTTTAAAATCTGGAGAGCTAGAAACCGGAGTGCTTTTCTGTAAAAATTGCCGGACGGAGTCTTTTACTTTTCAATCCGGAGTGCTTTTTAAACGAAGGGACGGAGGGTTTTTCTGTGAAAACTGCCGGAGGTCTTTTATCATTAAATTCAGAGATACAGAGCAGCAGAAATTCATGTTTCTTCTTAAGGCCTAAGTTTCTTTCCGTAATCATGCATTGGGCAAAAATTCATAATCATTTGCAGTAAATCATAACAGAAATCCAACATCATGCATAACAGAATTTCCTTTAAACATGCATTTCAGTCATCAAAAGCATACTTCATACATAAAACATATACTTTCATAGCAACATAAATAAACATGAGTTTTAGAAATAGGGGTGAGTATCTTGCCTGAAGTTGTTGCCTTAGTTTTTAACTGCTCCTTCCCTACGTTGTATGATCTTCAGAATTTCTAGGGTGTCTTTGTCAAATATCTAAGTTCATACTTATAATCCTTAGGTAAAGAGGCTATTATTTATGGCCCAATTAATTCCCAAGATGCCATTTACTATTTGTTCCCTTCTCAAAGTATTGAAAATGCCTACAATATTTAATTCGTGGATTCCCAAAGACAAAGTCATTAATTGGCTCCATCACCAAAGTCTGTTTGCATTTTTCAAAACCTGATTGCATTTATGAAGAGTTATATGCCGCGTAAATCCGGACTGCAGTTTCCGAACCGAAATTCCGGAGGCTTTTATTCTGTAATTCCGGACTGCATTAAATCAATCTGGACCGCAACTTCTTCAATGCCAATTCGGACTTCTTCATCTTTACGTTCTCCGGTCAACGCGAGTTGACTGGATTTGATGAGGGAAATCCATTGGAGTTTCCGAGACCTTAATGCAAGAAGAACCGGCTGCGGCTGAGTCCCAAATCCTTCACAAGCGGTTTACTTTTCTCCTTAAATTTCCGGTCAACATTGCGTTGACCGGAATTGATGAAAGCAATTTGCCCCGAAAAACGGACTTCCTTTTACCAAGGGAAGTCCGGATTTCTTTACCATTTCCGGTCAACATTTCGTTGACGGTTTGATGAAGGAAACATTTTCCTTTGACATCCTATCACTCATTTAACAATTTTCCGGTCAACTCATACGTTGACCGGACCTGACCCGATTACTAACCCTTTTTAGATTTTACCAAAAACTTTGGGTTGTTACAATCTCCTACTTATAGAAATTTCGTCCTCGAAATTTGATGATCCTTAAGGTCTCATAATCATTCGTATTTATTTTTTTATTTTTTTTTTTTACATTCGAGTTTATTCCCTCATACAGGAATTACATTAGGAAGCCTTAAACATTTGACCATTCTTACTCTCTTATAACAGTTTAATCCAGTCATTTACTGATTTTCTCAGCTATTGATATGAGGTTGATCCTCATAATTTCTTAAATGACTTACAATACATGCTAGTTATTCCTCCAATTTAATCTGATACTTCAAATGAATTCTAAGAACTTTTACTTTAGTCCATTCCAAGCTCGAAACTAACTTGATCATAAGGACATTAACCTCAATCTTAATTTCCATAATCGGATGAACTTTCTAGGTTCAACCTACTCTAAGACTCGTCAGGGAATATTCTCTTTTTAAAAAAATTAATCATCTTACAAGGTTTACTTCATTTCTGTTATGCTATCTTTATCATTAATTATCTCATTGAAACTTGACGTCCCAAAGATTATTTGCTCAAGTTTTATTAAAGTTTCGATGCAACATTAAATCACGATCAAAATTTAAAGTTGGAACGATTTACATTCACACCATTTGTTAAAAAAATCAGCAAACCAACATTTTCTCTAGAATACATAGCCCCCATCATAGACCTGTAGAATATCATTAACCTTGAATAAAATGATCGTAGGATATTCACACCGAGAAGACAAATCCGTAGCCGTTCAACTACAGCCACCTTCAAGGCTACTCTTACCCAAAGAATCTACATAACATTACCCAAAATTTTAAAATTCTTATTACTTAGTAACCTTTAGATCTCTTTAGTATACTAATGAGTCAATTGATCTAATCGAACAAGTATCCTATCATTACAATGAATGGGTCACTCTAAATGTCTTGAGACAAAACCTAAAGGACTTCATATTGTATAAATCCATAGCTCCCATACATTGAATATGATTTTGTCTCCCCGACTAAGGATATAAATCCTAACACCTAATCATTTGGATTTACTCGTGATTTACCCTTTCACATTTCTTATGAGACTTCGGAAACATACAAGTCTAAGAATTCGTAACATCAATATTCGTAATATCAATTTTTAGCATTGATGCCTACTTTCCCAAAGAAGAACACCGAGATCCACTTGCTCAACCTTTAAACATAATTGTCCATATGCGATATCATATGATCACCCTTCTTAATGGTACCACTATCTTGGCAAACGAAGTCGTGAGTTCTTATGACAGAGGTTTTTGTTGCTAATCTAACTTATATTTGGTGACATTAGTCATGGACTGCTCCCCTACTTATATCAAAGGTATCCTACATGACCTTACCATTCCTCAAGGAAATTTTATTTCCCGAAAACTTCTAGGGATCACTAAACAACATAATCGTCATTCGATATCCAAGAACCATCTTGTATCCGTTGTTCTAAAGTTTACCGTTCTCTCTAAGCCGAACGTCTCACTTGAATTGTGGTTTTCCAAAAATACTCATTGGATCACTTAGTAACTTTGATTAGATTCAAGATGACCGTATGTTTTCAAGATACTAACAGCCCTTTCAATAGTTATCAATTAAAGTTTTATAGATTCTAATGTTACGCCACCAAAGTGTCACAAGCCTAACAGAGTATTTCCTTCACCAACTTGATTCTTCATTTCTTTTGAAATTCATGAACCCTAAGAATCCATCTTATCTACCTCGAAGGTCTTGTTATTTTTTTTTTTTGAAAGTCTAAAACAAGGTATTCATCCTTAAAACTTGCATGAGCACATAGGACAATACCTCCTAATCCTCAAAACCCATCATCCCTTTTAAGTCCTTAGAGGTCTTATCATAAAGTTCCAATTATGGATGGGGCAGTTTCGTCCCATGGTTGTTTTCCCTACTTTGGTGATCTCTTAATAATACTGGCTAATAAAATCCATAAAGCATACATATGTCTACAAATCAAAATTTCGTGATTAAGAGAATACCTTTCTTTGCCTTCGGGTGTCTCTGGGCCTTGTACTGTCACCCTGATACTCAGACTTCTCTTCTTTTTACCTTTTGGTACGGGCAATCTTTTATTAGGTGACTCAACTTTCCACAACTATAACATGCTCCTATCTCTTTATAGCAAATTTTTCCCACGTGCCTCTTCCTACAATAAGCGCATTTAGGAATTGATGTTGGCAAACTAGCTACAGACAAAACTTCGATAGTGCTCTTTCCCATATCCATCATTTTTGCCTTCTTGGATGACTTAGGTGGCTCCAAATGTGAGTTCCTACCAGGATCCTCCCAACTAGCAGCCCACTTTGGAGAAAAGGTTTGTGTCTCTAACTCTTCCTTGAATACCGAGGTTGTATCTAGGGTTTCGATATAAGTTTGAATCTCCTGGATCACTAATTCATTATCCGAACACTGGGTAATTGTAATTTCTTTCTTCCATTTCCTAACCCAATTTTCTGCCTTTGGTGGATCTCGCTCTCCCAAAAGTTCAGGCACGTTTGCTATCTTAAATTCCTCATATATAGACGAGATTGGTCGTGGAGCAGAAACAGGCCACATGACGCCTTTCCATCTTCTCTTCAACATGTGCCATCCCGCCTAGCAAGGTTACATACTCGGTTTCACGATCATGGGAGGTACTAGAACTACCTGGCCATATCTTCTTCTCCATTCGTTAGCCATCCTAAAAAATCAAGACAGTGCAACATTGAAATTCCAAAAGTAAGTTAGAGGAAAGGAAAATATCCATAAGCTTAGCCTAGAGTCAACTTCTCAAGAGTCCTAATCACCTAGACTTAATCCTACGAAAATTTAGTAGGAAAGATCAAACTTACACTTACGCTTTTGATCGATCAGTTCCTAAGGCATCTCAATTCTCTCGATATTAACTGTGACGGCCCGACTTTTTCACCATAAAAAGTCGTCAAAACTAATGTTTCTTATTCCTTTAAGTAATTTAATAACATAGGATAAAAAGGTGGACATAAATTTTTTTTTTTTTTCTTTTCCTTATACAACACCGAGATGCAACTAGGAATCATCAATTTCATTAACCAAGGTAAAAGTTCGAAACCTACAAATAAACATAATCTCATAACAGCGGAATATTCAAGACATAACTTTCCAAAATATCGAAAGATAATGAGCCAAAAACTAAACATAGATCTGCTCCTGCCAGCTACTTCATCTTGCAACAATATAAGGGTCCTACATCACTTCGTCCTCCGTGAGCTTTTCATCATCTGAAATTAACAAGAATGAGCTACAAAGCCCAGCAGGATACTCACATGCAGAAAACACAAGCATACATATAATCAGAACATAGATCATAATATAGCATAAAAATCATCATATCATTTCTTTCTTTAGTTCATGTTCTTTTCATCTTGTCTTTATCAAAATCATTCGGAGTTCATATCATCTTTAGGGACCGGACGGGAGCGGACAACATCGAGGACGGGTTGTGTGCTACCCCACAACCTAAAGCCGTGTCCCTCATTATGCTCCCCGGGGCGGGAGGTAATGCCTTTAACCCGGCATACGGGGCCATAGTCCGTAGTTCTTGTGCCACCAAAGGTCCCCTCCCGTGGCCCGGGAGGCATCCTCGAGTGTCACTCCTATATCCTTCATCCATTCTTTAACAGCAAGCTTAATGGAAACTCGGTTCTTGGTTCGTGTTCTTATTGGCCATTCATCATAGATCAAAAGTCGGAAGAGTTCCACTTGCTGTCCATAATTCATATATTTTCATATAGCCTTGTTCTTTACTTCATTCATTGAATGAAGTCCATATCATCTTATCAAAAGCCGAAGTTCATTTTTCAAAGCAAATCCGAAGTTCTTAAAGAATCTTGTTTATTTCCGAAGTGCTTTTTAAACAGAAAGCCGAAGTCCTGAAACCGAAGTTCTCACAAAGCCGGAGTTCATTTCCTTTAGTCAAAACCGGAGTTTGTTTTCCTTAGTCAAAGCCGGAGTTCGTTTTCTTTAATCAAAGCCGGAGTGCGTTTTCCTTAGTCAAAGCCGTAGTTCGTTTTCTTTAATCAAAGTAGGAGTTCTTTTCTGAAATCAAAATCCGGAGTTCTTTATTCATAAAGGACGGAGTACATTTTTAATAAAGTCCGGAGTGCATTTCTTTTCAAAGGGGCGGAGTGCTTTTCTTTTCAAAGGGACGGAGTGCCTTTCTTTTCAAAATGGACGGAGTGCTTTTTCTTTTAACAAGGACGGAGTGCCTTTCTTAAAATGAACGGAGCATCTTTTCTTAAAACAAACGGAGCTCTTTTCTTTTAAACGGACGGAGTGCTTTTCATGGCGGAGTTCTTTTCAAAATAAAAGGACGGAGTGCTGCAAAGGCCGGCATTCTTTCTTTAAAAAAAAACAGAATGTTTTCATCAAGTCTCAGTGCTTTTTCAAACAGCAGGCCGGAGTACATTATCTTCAAATTTTCGGAGGTCTTTATTATAAAAAGGGACGGAGTGATTTCCTTTTCAAAGGACGGAGTGCTTTTCTTTTCAAAATCCGGAGTGCCTTCCCTTTGAAATCCAGTGCTTTTCCTTCAAAATCCGAATGCTTTTCTTTCAAAATCCGAGTGCTTCTCTTTCTTAAAATCCGGAGTGATTCTCTCATTAAAAATCCGGAGTGATTCTTTCTTTAAAACCCGGAGTGATTCTTTCTTAAAAATCCTGAGTGGTCTTTCCTTAAAATCCGGAGGGGTTCTTTCCTTAAAATCCAGAGTGCTAGAAACCGGAGTGCTTTTCTTTAAAAGCCGGAGTGCTGGAAACCGGAGTGCTTTTCTGTAAAAATTGCCGGACGGAGTCTTTTACTTTTCAATCCGGAGTGCTTTTTAAACGAAGGGACGGAGGGTTTTTCTGTGAAAACTGCCGGAGGTCTTTTATCATTAAATTCAGAGATACAGAGCAGCAGAAATTCATGTTTCTTCTTAAGGCCTAAGTTTCTTTCCGTAATCATGCATTGGGCAAAAATTCATAATCATTTGCAGTAAATCATAACAGAAATCCAACATCATGCATAACAGAATTTCCTTTAAACATGCATTTCAGTCATCAAAAGCATACTTCATACAGAAAACATATACTTTCATAGCAACATAAATAAACATGAGTTTTAGAAATAGGGGTGAGTATCTTGCCTGAAGTTGTTGCCTTAGTTTTTAACCTGCTCCTTCCTACGTTGTATGATCTTCAGAATTTCTAGGGTGTCTTTGTCAAATATCTAAGTTCATACTTATAATCCTTAGGTAAAGAGGCTATTATTTATGGCCCAATTAATTCCCAAGATGCCATTTACTATTTGTTCCCTTCTCAAAGTATTGAAAATGCCTACAATATTTAATTCGTGGATTCCCAAAGACAGGCGTCATTAATTCGGCTCCATCACCAAAGTCTGTTTGCATTTTTCAAAACCTGATTGCATTTATGAAGAGTTATATGCGCGTAAATCCGGACTGCAGTTTCGAACCGAAATTCGGAGGCTTTTATTCGTAATTCGGACTGCATTAAATCAACTGACCGCAACTTCTTGAATGCCAATTCGGACTTCTTCATCTTTCGTTCTCCGGTCAACGCGAGTTGACCGGACTGATGAGGGAAATCCAGTTGGAGTTTCGGAGACCTTAATGCAAGAAGAACCGGCCTGCAGCTGAGTCCCAAATCCTTCACAAGCCGGTTTACTTTTCTCCTTAAATTTCCGGTCAACATTGCGTTGACCGGAATTGATGAAAGCAATTTGCCCCTGAAAACCGGACTTCCTTTTACCAAGGAAGTCCGGTTTTCTTTACCATTTCGGTCAACATTTCGTTGACCGGTTTGATGAAGGAAACATTTTCCTTTGACATCCTATCACTCATTTAACAATTTTCCGGTCAACCTGCGTTAATGGACCCAATTTTCGATTACTAACCCTTTTTAGATTTTACCAAAAACTTTGGGTTGTTACAACTTGCTTGTCAAAAGCAAGAGAACAGACAACCGTATTTGCAACCTCGGAGAGACTTTCAAAATATTTCGGACATATCAGATGAAGTTGAATTCGACCAAGTGTGCATTCAGAGTATTTTTTGAAAAGTTTATGGACTTTTATTTACAGCAGGGAATTGAAGCCAACCTAGAGAAAATTAGATCCATCATGGATATAAGCCCATCTCGA
>BSYO01000027.1:10316297-10713253 GCA_033239525.1 Nepenthes gracilis | reverse complement strand
TGGAGCGGTCAATCGAGAAAAGGATTGTGTATACTTTCACAAAATCTAAGCCACAAACCCACACAATTCAACACCCCATGATAAGCAGTATACTTTTAACATAGTATACAGGGCAAAATAACAAAAAAGCTGCCAAAAGTACCTCCACAGCCGAGGGACATTCCTCGAGTTTTCACTGTAATATCCTAAGACATGTAAGGGAACATCACCCACTAAAAATAATTCTTTAATCTAATTTTTTATCCCATGCTGAAAACCTTATACGAAAACTTCGACATTATTCATACTCTTTTTCCATAATTTTCTCCATTCCAGAGAAAATATTTATTCAAATGAAACTTACAAAGCTTCCATATACTTTTTCATAATATCGAAAATATAGTCACCAAATGTGATAATTATGACTTATAACAGTAATTAATGCATTTTTTCGATTTCATAACTTTATCATTAAT
Organism: Nepenthes gracilis; assembly: GCA_033239525.1. Lineage (NCBI taxonomy): Eukaryota > Viridiplantae > Streptophyta > Magnoliopsida > Caryophyllales > Nepenthaceae > Nepenthes > Nepenthes gracilis. The sequence continues at coordinate 10,712,798 of BSYO01000027.1, read as the reverse complement.
CTTTTTACATGTGTTAAAAATTCAGATTTTACATATGTTATATTCGATTGATTCGGTTGTCAACTCAAAATTCGACTTTGGGGCTGACTCGATTAATTTCTTTAGTTAATTTTTAGTTCAATTTTCTAAGGAATCGATTTTCGGTTTGGGACCAAGTTAATGGTTGATACGTGAACTGGTTAATTTGGCATGCAAGCCGATTCATCCAGCTGGTTCAGGGCCCAGTTCGAGGACCAGTTCAGGTCTTAATTTTTTATCGTGAATATTTTATTATTTTCTTAGATTATCCTAATAAATGTTTGGGTGCTGATTCATCTAGTTTGGAAGCTGAAACTAAACCGTTCAGTGGCTTTAATTCCAACACATGCTAGAAAGCTAGTTGACAGCTTCTAGGGCACAGTACAGTATTATTTCGGTGGTATTTTTGGCCTCAATTTTATAGATCGATAGCTCAACTATAGTACTTGTTAATTTGGCTGGGTCGGGTGCTGGATCAATCGGTTTCGGGCTGATTTGGTTTATTTCTTCAAGCTGTTAGGTTCAGCATCAGGGATGCTGAATTCGGTCTGGTCCAATTTAGAAGGCCAGTTCAATATTCACCTCAGGGAGTTTGAGTAGGCCAATTTATTGGTAAATAACTTAGTCTCAGTAGATTTTACGTTGGCTAGGTCGGCAGCTGGTTCAACCGAATTGGGTCCGTTTCAATCCATTTCTCCTAAGTTGCCAATTCAGCATCAGTAAGGATACTCAGGGACTAGTTCAGTCATTACCGGTTTTATGGCCAATTCTAGGCCAATTCTTGGCTGGTCCAAGGAGTCCTATTATAACTAAGAGACTCATGTTCAAAATTATGTTTGGTTCCTAGCCGGTTTAAGTTGATTTCTCTGCTGGTATAGGTCATAATTTACATACACGGATTCTGCATCAGCATCTCCTATTGCAACTTATTCTTGCTTCTATTTTAGTGACCATTTCATGATCAGTTCAGGGTCAAATTTTATAAGGTGATGCTCCCACACCACCACAAGGCACTTAAGTCACTGTGGCTACCAGTTCAGCCCATTTGGGGTCCGGTTAGTAGGCTGCAAATTTGGATATCAACATGACTACTGAAATTGAGATTGTTACTGATTAAAAACCGGTTTAGTGATCGGTTCAACTTATTTCCATGAGCCATTTCGTCACGACATAGGTAAGATATTAAGCTGGTTGTACACAAAATTTGGGCATGTTTGGAGGCTATATGGTCATTGAATCAGCCAAATATATAGGCTGTTCTGCTTTTGCATTCTGCCTTTAAAATTTCAACCGAGTATAACTTATGCCAACATGATAATATGAGCAAGAATATAACACAAGGCAAGTATTAGAACGGTAATACTTGAAAGAATGATCAATAATCAGTAGTAAGGAAAGAAAGGAATCAAGTACACTTGCCAAAATTTTCAGCTACACTCCTTGTTGCCTACCGATTTCCAGTTTTGCTTTCCTTCACCTCCTCTTGGTTCCCTCTATTTTTCTGCTATTTCCCTTCTGTTTTCTCTCCTTACCTCCCACGTTTTTCTTTCTTTTTTCCTCTCCTCACTTCCTCACACGTTCTTATAAATATTAGAATTGAGGTACCGAGTCATTAACCCAATTAACACCTCATAATCTCCCCTTTTGCATCACTAGCCAGGTGGCTTAATTCTTGCTGAATCATCACCTGTTTGGCCTCTAAATATGCTTCCTTGTGTTAGTCATCTATTGGTTAAATTTAACTAATGTTGTGCTGCCTATGTCACCCTTTTCCTCCCATGCATTTCAGCCGTACTGGGGTCAAAATTGGCTGCGGCTACTACCACTTCAGCAGCTTGCTGCCGGCTCCCATTTCAGCAGCTCCCAGCTACTTCCTCCTGATTTCTCTGTACTTATTTGGCTAAGTGATCAAGCCATTAAGTTGTTGAGAAGGCTGCCGAGCTGGTTGCTAAATTATACAATTGCCCGTGCCCTGAATTATCCCAGCTGAATTTTGTTGCCAGCCATTCCCTTTCTTATTTTTACTGCTACACGGTTCCCTCTCTTAAGCTGCTTGAGTTGTAGCTGCTTGAGTTGCTGATGTATGCAGCCATAAGCTACTTCCTTATTCCCCTAAATTTTGCTAAGTGTTGGTACCTTGCTAACCGGTTGTGTCTTGGTTGAGAAAAGTCCCAAATTCTGGGTTTTGGTGGCTGTTGCCGTGAAGCTACTTGCTGAAGTTTGGTGAAAATAAGCAGCTATAAGCCGCTTCTTAAGTTCCCATATTTTGCTAAATGTTGGTGCCATGCCACCCGTGTGATACTTGGTGAAAAAGTTTTCAATTAAAGATTGTAGCTACAGTCGGGTTGCTCATGCTAATGCCATGGAGGTTTGTGGCTAGAAAAATCAGGTTTTATGATTCCCTGTTGGATGTATCTTGGCTGCCCTCATGGCTGAATTTTAGTCACATTGTTGCTCGGGTCCTTTTTTCGAAATCGGGTTTTAGTTTGGTTGCTAATCAGATTAATTTCATGGCTAACTATCATCCCATTCTTTGGAATCAATTCGGTTGTCATTTGAGTCTCTTAACCGGTCCGTTGGATTTAATGTAATATCTCAAATATTTTTTTTTTATAAATTATCTAATTAATTTTAATAATTATTTTATTACATATTTTGGATTTAAAAATTTTATAATTGGACTTGAAATTGGAGTCTAAAGTATTTCAATAATTGAATTAGGCTTAGATACTTAAACCACTAAATTGAACTAATAGTTTGAGTTGGGTATTTTGATTATTAATATGATTAATTGAGTTAGTTTAATCATAAGTCTATTTAATTATGAAAATTATTATATATTTAATTTATATAAATTTTAGTATATTAGAATTTATTAATAGAATTATGAAATTAAAATTTAAGATGGGACAAAATATTAGAAAAATATACTAATAAATAATAATAATGATAATAATAATAATAACAATAATAATAATAAAATATTAATAATAATGATATAATAATAATGATAATAATAGTAATAATGATAATAATATGTGTGTAATATTAATAATAATAATAATGTGTAATAATAATAATAATAATAATAATTTTTTATGAGGGAAAGAAAAAGAGAAAGAAGGAAAGAAAAGGAAAGAAGAAAGAAAGAAAAGCAAAAAGAAAAGAGAAAGGAAGGAGAGAAGATGAAGGAAGAACAAAGAAGAACGGCGCGGCAAGAAGGACGAAAATCGATCCTAAAATGAAAACTCAGCAAAACCTAACCGATTCCTTCATTATTTATGGAGACGTGGGCATGGGAGGAAGGAGCCGCAGTCGTGAAACCCTAGTCGTACGATCGTCGCATTTGTTCCTCACCGTTGCCACTGCTATGCCATCTTCGACCAGTGTCGGAAGAAGAATTGTCGTCGCCGTCATCGTTCGATTGGTTTGTTGCCGTCGCCGACATCAATCGGTACCAAAGCCACCATCACAAATCTGAAGCCGAAATCGAAGCCATGGTGAAGCCGAACCCCAAGCCGTGTTATGGAACTGTGAAAATTAGGCAAGTGAACCCCTCTACTGTCATTCTACTCAATTTGCAAGTGAATCCCCGTTAATGTCATTCTCCTCTATTGCAAGTTTATTAGGGTTTCATTCGAATCTGTCTATTTTGCAATGCTCCAATTCTTGCAAGTAAAAATTTCCTATTTCAGTAAATAAGTTTTTCCATTTTCATTGTTGATAATTATACTTTGTTGCATGCTCTGATTTTTGTAGAAATCGGATTGTATCCTAGATTTGGAGTGGAAAAATGGAAAAATAGAGCAACAGCTCGACCTAGTGGATGAACCGAAATTTTGAGGAATTAACGTCTAATTGGGAGATAAAAATCTTGTGGGTTAACAAATCAAGATCTTTGTTTGTCATTTTAGGAGATTAAAATTTGGATTCATTTCAATTTGGGGTGAGAATCGGACAGAACATGAGGAACAGAGGGTCCTGCTCTGTTTTCAATGGGGTTATGGCAACGGCTTAGGATGTTGTTGAGTGTGGGTTTGTGTGCTGAGGAAGTGTGCGTGGGTTGTGTGTGTGTTGGGCTGGGATGAATTGGGACGTGGGTTGAGTGTGTGTGTGAGTATTTGTGTGTGTATTGGGCTGGGCCGTGGGTTGTGTGTGTGATGTTGGGCCGTGGGTTGGGCCTCATGGTGTGGGTATGTGTTGGTATATATATCTATAATAAATATATATATATATATGGTGGTACATGTATGTATATATATATATGTAGTAATGTATTTGGATACAGATGTATATGTATGTATGTTAATGTGTGGTTATATGTAGATGCATGAGAATAAAGATGATAAAGAGTATAGAAGATATTTGTAGTTTGTATACGTTGTATATATAAAAATATATTGGCCGGTGTGCGGAATGGTATTAATTGTATAAAGAATTAGATATAGCCAATTAATTTGTTGGAACCTTGCAGAATTAATTGGGGATAGAAAGCGAAATAAAAAAAATACTGTTAGCCTTTAGTCATAGGCATCGCTCCGGAGTAAAATGGAAAAATAGTGAGGTAGTTGAGCTAATCAGATATTGATCCATGTATTCCCTTTTAACGTCCTGAGATATATTCCTTTGTGTTGGATTTGATTATGTGAGTACGGTCTGATCAGCATCGAACGACGTTCTGTTGTTGATATTACAAAGCTTTCTTTGCGTTATACTCGGTGTGTGAGTATTTAAATTGTTGGTTTTCTATGGTCAAGGTAAAGGAAAGCGTATGAAAATCCTAAGGCATCTAGTCGAATGGGAAGCTACGACACCTTAGTGTGGTCTACACTTATCCGATACTGATTTTCGTATCATGGTGATAATAAGGCATATTGTTTATTTTGGAGGGATGCTTATAGTCATGTGACCATCGTAGGAGATGATATCTGGGATATTATCTGACGAGGGGTATCACGGGTGGTATCATCATATTACAGATACAGCCTCTGGGAGGACTGTAAGGGTAATTGGATACCATGGATAACCTCGTTGCACTTACCCAGCCATTGAGGGCGTGAATACACGGCTTTTGGTTCACGGTGGTAGAATAAGATCAAAGGAGATTCTTACTATCTCGTACAGTGGTGACCTCAAAATTGAGTTGTTAATCAAATTCTTGATATTTCGTATAGTGAGTCAAGACGGATGCTTATAACCTAGTGACTATCGCAGAGGATAATATCTAGGATATCATTGGCGAGAGGTAGCGGAGGTGGTATCGGCAAGCTACGGGTACAGCCTCTCGGAGGACTGTAGGGGTAGCTGGATACCATGGATAACCTCGTTGCACTTACTCAGCCGACGAGGTGTAAATATGCGGCCTTTGGTTCACTATGGTCGAATAAGATCCAAGGAGATTCATTGTGATGTTTCATCATTGTTGATATCTTGTAAGTTTGGGATTCGATTGAATCCACGAGTTATATTCTGTGGAATCCATGAGTCGGATTTTACGATATCCGGATTTGGTGGAATTCATGTTGTTTATCGATGTTGATATTCAGGTCGTTCACGCTGACATTCAGATCAGGGAATCCCTGCATATCTCTTGATGTCGGATTCTGAGGGATTTCCGCTAGTTTATTGGTACTCTTATTATCTTTGAGATGTGTGGGTCAAGTGTGACCTATTTTGCTTAGAGTCGTATTTACAACGTGTTGTAATTCTTCTAGGATATAGTAGATAATTAGATTTATATTGAGATCTTAATAGTTTCATATCCGAGATTGTTATTGTTATTAGCATTTTTTATTATTATCACTTGCTAGGCTTTGGCTCACCCTTGTATTTTTTGGCTCCAGAGTAGACAGGTTTACACCATGTTAGAAGAGATCGCGTGAGTAGACTCCAGGCAGAGGTGATCTTAGAGATTGAGGCTTTCCTGATGGAGATTTAAGATCTTGGTAGTTTAGTTACTGTTCAACTTTTATTAGATTTCTCTATGAGGATTGATGTTTTTGACATTGAGGTTATTTATTAAAATTATTTGTCATTATTATGGATATTTATTTGATGATACATTTACGATGACTATGGATTGTATCATAAATGATATTATAGAATTCATTAAAGTTGTTTGATGACGTGTAATTGATGATGTTGAGATGATCCGAGATTTTCACCGTGACAGTCCGGGTCTGGTTCGGGGATCCGAGCTCGAGTCGTTACATTTAATTTGCCTCATAACAGCATTCACGAAAAATTTGGCACAACCCCTTTCTTGTGTTGAAAAGAAATGATCAGGCTAGAGATAATCTGCTAGTTTTATTCCATAGTGATTCAAATCGAAATATTGAGGAATATAGATAAAGGAAAGATGAGAGGAAGAGGAAGAGGTAATTATATATATAACAATGAGATCATTGAATGTAAGCCTTACAACCCTTCTCAACAAAAACAACAAGAGAGTTGGGTGTAGGTTCATCAAGCGACAAATTGATGATGACAATGACCCCGTACTCGGTTAAGGTTGGAGCATTGATCAGCTCACTTGGGCTGCCAGTCCCAGGGGTCACTTATTCCCAAAGTAGAAGGCATAGGGGGCTCATTGCCTTTGGCAAACTCGGGCACCTCCTCAAATACTTGGTGAATCGGAGAAGAAGAGACAGAGCTGGACCTCCTAGACGACTTGCCAGCGTTAAGTGCCACCTCCGCGATGGCCAAGCTGGAGTTAGAGGAGGAGGAATTGGATAGAGCCACTCTGTTAGCTGCCTTCCTAGGAGAGTCTCGGATGTACAACATCTTCAGTTTCCTCTTAGGCTTGTGAAGTGGCAGAGTTGTAACATCTGCCCCTCCCTCCCAAAACTCTCACTCAGCTTGTGCGAATGCCATTGCAGACAGCCAATAATCCTTTCTGCAAAAGGAGTCTGAATGCTTCACCATAAGCTTCGTCAGCAGCTTCATCACGGATTCCTCCTAATCCAAGATATCTCTAGTATAGGTGGTCTCCACTCTGCCTCATTAGTTGGAAGGGGCCCAGTCAAAGGGATTCACAAATAAAAGAATAGGTCCTTCCAATCCTTTACTGAATTTGGATTTCCCACCTTATTCGATACTGCCTATGGAGGGTGATCAAAATCCAATCTGCCTTTTGGTTGGACCGAAAGATCGCCTTCACAATTTAGGTGTCCAAGGAATGTCCATGGTGGCGGAAGAAGACACACAAGGAAACCGAATATTGGACAGCATTAAGCTGGGAGCGTACTACTAGAATGTTAAGAGGCACCAGGATCTCGTACACCTCCTGTGAAAAGGGGGTATGAAGGCCTTCCTTCAGATGGCCCTCGTAAATGATGATAAATCCATGCCGCGGGGAACAAGCCATGTCATCATTGACGGGAAACACATACGAGATCATCTCGTGATATTGTATTGGGTGTACAACGACTTGACATTATGGGAAGTAAGAACAGATGAGATCGCTTTGATACCTTGGAAAGCCATGAAAAGTAAAAAAGGAAAACTAGGACAAAGTGATTCGAATCAAGAAGAGAAGTGCAGGAAGCGGCAAAAGCTTAGAGTTTAAATAGTCGATGCACTGACCCAGAAACAACATTGTTTGAGGATGTTAAGGAGGCATGTCTCCTTAATGACCATAACATGTGCCCACACCGTAGAGTATCGCAGCACATTAATTCGCTAGGCTGGTTATGATGATTGATGTGACACCTCCCTGTGCAGCTTACTGCCAGGTGTCCCAAACAATCAGTAACTGACGATGTGACACAAATAATGATTTCCTGACACGCCATTTACCAAGATAGCAAACTGGCAGCAAGAAACCCTAACAAGCTCAAGACAAGCTCGGCTAATTTACGTCATAGCCGTCATACATGATACACTATTGCCAGATGGATTGCAAGAAGACTGAATTATCAGCGGTTTAAGTTGTCAGATTGTTAAAAATCACGCAATAGAAAGCAATATTCAAGCTCTTCAATTATTCATATCATGTAAGAATATTGGATCCATACAATATGAAAACAAATAATGCCTGGAAAGTTCCATTCATTAATTCATTTTGCAAAATATAATAAGCATACAGTGGCAGATGTACGACATAGAGGGAAACAAAAACAGATGGAGTAGTGACCCGGCTACAATTAACATGGAAACAAGTACCTAAAGAAGGGAGGCACTTCCCCAGGAAAGCCCACCCGGCCAGAGGGTGGGTACATGAATAAAGGTCTTACCCACTAAGAAACGTCCCAACACTTAGCACATCTCACTTCGGGCGACTAAAAGCAAAAAAGAAGAAAAACAAGAAAAACCCTTTGTCTTCCCAAAGCCAAAAGTAATGTTATAGAGAGAACATGTTATGCCTCGAAACTTAGTAGGCCTAATTATTTATTATTCATGAAATTAAATTTTTAAAAATTTGGATGTGACAAACCAAAATATAAGACCCGACAAATTAAATCTGCACAATACCTCATCGGACAACCATCCGAATAATATAAAAATGACTTGCTCTAAACATCAAAAAGGAGATATCCAAACATAACAATAACTCATCTATACTTTATATATATATGAAATCTAATAGTCCTTATTACACAATCCAAAGGCCTATTCTCGGCCAATTTCATTATCCAAAAATAACAAAACCCATAACAAACTTAATCCAAATAATAGAAAAATACAGCCAACGCCATTTGAATGGTAACAGTTGCCCAACCCACCGGATCACGTGATGTTGTATCAAATCTCGTCCAACTCCTACAAAGCATCTCGACCCTCTACAAAATCTGAAGAGATGAAAACATGAAAAGATGTGCCGGAGGCTCAGCAAGTATCATCATAAATATACACAAAATAGCATATGTAAATCAGAGAAAATTCATAAATGAATATCAAAAGAGATGACAGATATAAATCCTAAATCATCAATATTAGAAGCCAAATCACCAACACACCAAAAGCAAAATCTCATCATATCATCCGTTGATACGAATGCATAACAATTTGCTCAAACAACCCGATACATAATCAAAGACCACGACACACCCATATAAACAAAAGTCACAACATACTCACATAAAAAGAGAACTGTTGCACACTCACATAAAAAGAGGCCAACAGCAAATAGAAACCAACAACGCACATCCACATAAATAGATGCCTACGACACACCCACATAAATAGTGGCCAACGGTAAACAGGTACAAATGACACATCCACATAAATAGATGATTGCGACACGCCCACATAAATAGAGGCTAATAGCAAACAGAAGCCAATGGCACATCCACATAAACAGATGACTGCGGCACACCCACATAAATGGAGGCCAATGATAAACAAAAGCTAACAAAAAATCCACATAAATAGATGACTACCGCACACTCACATAAACAAAGATCAATGGCACATCCACATAAACAAATGGTTGCAACACACCCACATAAACAAATACCAACGGTAAACAGAAGTGAACGACATATCCACATAAACAAATGATTGTAGTACACCCCGCATAAATAGAAGCCATTGGAAAATAGAAGCCAACGACATATCCACATAAAAAGATGACTGCGGCACACCCACATAAATAGAGGCCAACGGCTAATAAAAGCCAATGGCACATCCACATAAACAAATGACCGTGGCACACCTATATAAATGGAGGTAATTTAGAATCAAAATTTGCATATTATAATGGCTATGTTTTAGGCCGGTAACTCTAGGCCATCTTATATCATTGGCGCCGGTCTACAATTTAAACTTGTACGTCTTAATCTGGCTACAGAATTCTCGGTCATCTCATATTATTGGTATCGGTCTATATTTTATGCCTGTAAATCTTAACCTAGCTACATTTTAGGCCAGCAACTCTTGACCATCTCATATCATTGGCTCACAACACAACTACATTTTAGCTCTACAACTCTCGGCAATCTTTTGCCACATATTGACCCACCCGGACCTTGGACCACCACTGTCCCAAATAAATCGACCCATTGGGTCTCGAACACCGGTGGTCCCACATAGAATTATCGGCCATCTCAAATTATTGGTGTCGGTCTATATTTTATGCCTGTAGATCTCAACCCAGCAACATTTTAGGCCAGCAGCTCTTATCCATCTCATATCATTGGCTCACCACCTGACTACATTTTATGTCTGCAACTCTCGGCAATCTTTTGTCATATATTGACCCACCCGGAACCTTAGACCACCATTATCCCATATAAATCGACCCACTGGGTCTCGGACCCCCGCGGTCACACACAATCAACCCATCGGGTCTCAAACCACCATGGTCTGCATACAAACTGGCCCACCTGGGGCCTCGACAATGGTCATGTATATTCATAGCTCTAGGAATAACGGGAGACTCTAATATTATCAAAGACGGAATAAAATCTCCAAATCAATTGGTAAAATTATAATGCATGTTCCAAGAAAACATGGGGGCCAGCTAAAATGCACACACAAACCCTAAATCTTTGAATTGGAAATAAAACATATTTAATGGAGAAATAGATAAATGATAGAGTTAGATGATAATTACCTCGATTTTACACCAAGAAGATTTGAAGAAAGGAGGCTCTGAGCTACCCGAATGCTACTTTCTCTCTCTTCTCCCCACGCTCCTTCTCTCTTCTCCACCTCCTTTTCTGTGCAAGAATGGTGAAAATCTAATCCGTGACCCTTTTTATATATGTCCCATGCTCGAGCTCCACTCAAGAGCTGCTTGGGTGCTGGCCCTCTTTGGTTTCAACAGTCGAGTGCCAACCATTTAGGCATCGGCACTTGAGTTCTACCCGAACGTGTCTTGGGTGCGAACTTTTTGAATCCAAATTTGATCAATTTTCACAAAAATACCCTTAAGCCAATACATAAGAGAAACCCAGAATTAATAAATATATCCAAAATATATTAAATGGGGATTCGGGTATTACTACTCTCTCCCACTAATAGAAATTTCGTCTTCAAAATTTATACATCTCAAGCTTAAAACAAACGGGGGCATTCTCCCTTCATCTTCACACCACGAAGTCGCTTCCTCCCCCGATGGATTCCACGAAAGTATTTTATTCCTTAGAATTTGATCATTTCTATCAACCAAAACCTCAACATGAAACACTCCTTGTCGATTAATAATGATTTCGACCTGAGCACATGCAAATGATTGTTCATACATTTTCTCATATCCATCACATAGGACATATCATGTTCATCCATCAAATTCAGAAGTAAGGCCAATTTACATTCCGCCTCTCCGATTGCCAAAAACTTTGAAGGTTTCAATGAATCTCAACTTCGATTCGCCCTTCGACCCCAAAACTTGAAATTCCTCTTTTCAGGATACTTTCAGAAACCTCTAACCATCCACATCAAATCTTAAATCAGGTTATGAATCTGATCTCCTACTTTTAACCTCAAATCAAATCTCATGGTTGTTGGCTATGTATCCACATGCTTCTACTATGCCACTCTGATTGATCACCTGCCTTAATTCACAATTACAAATCTCGAAGTTGGAATACCTTACAATCTCCTCATCTCAATAATATATTCCGACGGTCAATCTCGGAAAGACATCCCAATCGGGAACCAATGAATTGGCTTTATCAGCTTATCCATCTTCATCCAAATCCCTACCAAACTCTTCTCCGTTTGAGGTAGACCTAAAGCAAAACCTTGAAGGCTTCTTTTTTTGCTATGCTTTCTTCTTTAGACACATGATATGCCTTGCTGCATACGCCGCAATCACTAAGTCATATTGCATCAACACTCAATCCATACTTTTCTTAGAGGCATTATAGTACACTCCAAATGTGGTGACCCGAGCCTAAATACTCAAACACATGGCTCAAGCAGCTCACACGAACTAAAAATTCAAAACCAAATAACATAAATTTCACATTTCAACTATTTCATTCACTAAAATTTCTACATCATGATAAATCACAACAAAATAAAAATACATAAATCTCAATAACAGTTTAATCTCATCATCCGGCTACCAGGACCATCTTCTCATGCGTTTTTCCTCCAAGCTAAACGCTGTCAACTCAATCTTGAGCCAAGAAAACTCAATGATGAGCCGAAGCCGAACAAGTGATAATAATCAAAAAGGCTAATAACAATAACGATCTCGGATACCATCTACTAATGTCTCAACATACTCTGAAAACCTACTATATTCGAGACAGATTACAACACGTCGTAAATACGACTCTATGCAAATAGGTCCCACAAGACCCACACATCCAAAAACAACAAGAGTGCCAATAAACAATGGTAATCCCCTGGAATCCGACATCAACGATGATTGGGGATTTCCTCGGTCCAAATGTCAGCGAGAAAGACCAACATAATCATGATCACAATCAATATGGATTCCACCGAATCCGAATATCTCAGAATCCACACAAGGATACTACCAACACAACAAATGAGGCACCCACAATCATAGAAAATCACAAGAAATCTCTCGGATCTTATTCCGCCACTGTGAACCAAAGGTTGCGTATATCCCCCGACAGCTGGGTAATTGCACGGGCTACCCGATGCTCGCAAATTTGACCTCTGACCAAATCCATGGTCCACAGAGACTGTGGCCCACAAAGTACAGACATCTCCCGAGCATACTCATCATCTGACTCAACCAGGACAGATGACCTCATCTACATGCCCCTCTTCCGACTCTACCAAGTACAGAAGACAACTCACACATCAAACCCAGCATCTCCCGCCATGATCCCCACGATATCATAATCTACGATGATCACAGGGCCATAAGCATCCCACCCAAATTAAGCAATGTACCTCAACACCACCAGGATACAGAAATCAGTATCGGATAAGTGTATACCACATTAAAGTACCAAAACCGTCTATTCGACCAGATACTTCAATGTTTTCGCACACTCTCCTCAACCTTGACCGTAAGAAACTAACAAATACACATACTCACACATCGAGTATAACGTAAAGAAAGTTTTACAATATCAACAATAGAACGTTGTTCAGTGCTGACCAGACCGTACTCACACAATCAAATCTAACACAAAGGAACGTATCACAGGACATCCAATGGGGAATACATGGATCGAGATATGATCAGTTCAACTATTTCACTATTTTTCCATTTTATTCCGGAGCGGTGCCTACGACTAAGGCCAACAATATTTTAATTTCAATTTCCATCCCCAATTAATTTTGCAAGGTTTCAACAAATTAATTGGCAATATTTATTTCTTCATACAATTAATATCACTCCAAACACCAGCTATCATACCTTTATACATACAATATTTACAAACTATAAATATCCTCCACGCACCTTTTCATCTTTGATCTCATGCATACACATATACTCATACATAAACATACATACATATTTATTTACAGCCCATATATATATATATGTAGACACACACACACACTCTCAGCTGCACACCCGGCCACACTCTGTACACATACATACACACGGCTACGCACCAACCACACAGTGATACACACTACACCTCCCACTGCTAACACCAACTCACACAGCACACACCCACTACCCTCACCGTTGCACACACACCGTAGCACACACAGCAGCGTCAGCTGCTGCTTCTCTACACCACACCCACACCCATCACACACAAAACACACAAACGGACACACTTAACCGTTCACACCCACCACAGCAGCACATATGCTCCAACACACACTCACGCACGCACAGCATCAACAGAACCACCTTTACTGTCAACGCATCCACCCACACAGGGCACACACAGAACACCCACGCACACAGTTCGATCGAATCACCATCTACTCACACAACCACACACAGCAATACAACCCCAATTTAATCCCAAATTTACAATTCTTTCACCCACCAATTCTCGGCCAAAACAGAGCACGAAGCTCTTCTTCTCACTCAACTTCAACCGATCACAAAAATAGAGTAACAACTCTTCTCTCTCTCATCAATTTCCCAAAGAGCACACACCATCCAATTTACGCCTCAAAATGGTGGAGTTAGAGGAAGCGAGAGAGAGAGACAAATTCGAATCAAACTTTGAATCCAAGCAGCACACAACCAACAATACCAACGAAGAAGGAAGGATTTATGAGGAATCAGTTTCAAATTGAGTAGAATGACAATAGAGGGTTCACTTGCCTGATTACTGCAAACCACGGCTAGGTTAGCACCGGTTTGGCTTCGGCTTCATCTTCGTCTTCGTCTTCGGCTTCGACACAATGGCAACGGCGGTGACGATAATCACGGCGATGGCGAATCTTCTTCCGGCACAGGTCGACGATGGCAGTAGCAGTGGCAACGACGAGGAACAAATGCGACGGCGATGAGCAACGGCAACTGCGAAGAACAACGACGACAGCTAGGGTTTTTCTTCTCTCACTGCCTTCCTCAACTTCTCTTTAATAACGAAAGTGAAATCGCCTCTTCCCTTCCTAAATGCCGCAAATCTTGCTCGCCGTTCCTCTTTTCTTTCTTTTTCTTTTTCTCCTCTTCCTCCTTCTCCTCCTTCGTTCGTTTCCCTCCTCTCTCTCTCTCCCCGTTTTCCTCTTCCTATTATTATTATTATTATTATTATTATTATTATTATTATTATTATTATTATTATTATTATTATTATTATTATTATTATTATTATTATTATTATTATTATTATTATTATTATTATTATTATTTAATTAACACATTTATTATCATTATTATTATTGTTATTATTATTATTTATTAATATATTTGTTATTATTATTATTACTATTATCATTATTTATTATTATTATTATTATTATTATTATTATTATTTATTAATATATTTATTATTATTATTATTATTGTTATCATTATTATTATTATTTATTAGTATATTTTTCTAATATATTTATTTATCTCTCTTGAAAATATTTATTATTTAATTAGTTATCTAATTACCTCTATTTAAGGCCTCAACCTAAATTTCTAATATTTTATTTATATATATATATATATTTCGTCAATGAATAATTAATTCACTATTTAATCTAAATTTTAATTAACGGTCCAAATATTAAGGCCCAATCCATTAATCCATCTAATTTATTAGGCCTAAATGTTAGTCCAATTATAAGATTTTAAGCCTAAAAGTAATTACGAATAATTATTGAAACTAACTTATAAATATATTTTTTTTTAATTTGGGATATTACAATATTTCCCCCTTAAAAGATTTTCGTCCTCGAAAATTAACGCATTCAATGCCTAATGCCCGAAAGTCCAGGTTATTGATAGCTTGTGCTATGAGCTGAGCTACTCCGTATAAGTACAATCATAAGTTTTGCAGGAATCTCCCGAACATACTCATCATTTGACTCAACCAAGACAGCTGACCTCATCTACATGTTCCTATTCAGACTTTACCATGTACGGGAAGACAACTCACACATCAAACCCGGCATCTCCCGCCATGATACCCACGATATCATGATCTACGATGATCACAGGGCCAAAAGCATCCCACCCAAACTAGGCAATGTACCTCAACACCACCAGGATATGAAAATCAGTATCGAATAAGCGTAAACCACATTAAAGTACCAAAGCCTCCCATTTGACTAGATATTTCAATGTTTTCACACACTCTCCTGAACCTTGATTGTAAGAAACCAACAAATACACATACTCACACACTGAGTATAACGCAAAGAAAGTTTTGCAATATCAACAACAGAACGCTATTTAGTGCTGACCAGACCGTACTCACACCATCAAATTTGACACAAAAGAACATATCTCAGGACATCCAATACATGGATCGAGATATGATCAGCTCAACTACTTCACTATTTTTCCATTTTATTCCGGAGCGGTGCCTACGACTAAGGCCAACAATATTTTAATTTAATTTCCATCCCCAATTAATTTTGCAAGGTTCCAACAAATTAATTGGCAATATTTATTTCTTCATACAATTAATACCACTCCAAACATCAGCCATCATACCTTTATACATACAACATTTACAAACTATAAATATCCTCCACGCACCTTTTCATCTTTGATCTCATACATACACATATACTCATACATAAACATACATACATATTTATTTACAGCCCATATATATATATATATATATATATATATATACGCACACACACTCTTAGCTACACACACCCGGCCACACTCTGGACAAATACATACACATGGCTACGCACCAACCACACAGTGATACACACTACACCTCCCACTGCTAACACTAACTCACAGACACACGCCCACTACCCTCACCATTGCACACACACGATAGCTCACACAGCAGCGTCAGCTGCTACTTCTCTACACCACACCCACACCCATCACACACAAAATACACACACGGCAACACTCAACCATTCACACCCATCACTGCAGCACATATGCTCCTGCATACACTCACGCATGCACCGCATCAACAGAACCACCTTTACTGTCAACGCATCCACCCACACAGAACACCCACACACACAGTTCGATTGAATCACCATCTACTCACACAACCACACACAGCAATACACCCCCAATTTAATCCCAAATTTACAATTCCTTCACCCTCCAATTCTCGGCCAGAACAGAGCACGAAGCTCTGCTTCTCTCTCAACTTCAGCCGGTCACAAAAACAATGTAACAACTCTGCTCTCTCTCATCAATTTCCCAGAGAGCGCACACCATCCAATTTACGCCTCAAAATGGTGGAATTAGAGGAAGCGAGAGAGAGAGAGAGACAGATTCGAATCAAACTTTGAATCCAAGCAGCACACAACCAACAATATCAACGAAGAAGGAAAGATTTATGAGGAATCAGTTTCAAATTGAGTAGAATGACAATAGAGGGTTCACTTGCCTGATTACTGCAAACCACGGCTAGGTTAGCACCGGTTTGGCTTCGACTTCAATTTCGGCTTCGTCTTCGTCTTCGGCTTCGACACAATGGCAACGGCAAACGGCGGTGATGATAATCACGGCGACGACAACTCTTCTTCCGCAACTGGTAGACGATGGCAGCAGCAGTGGCAACTATGAGGAACAAATGCGACGGTGATGAGTAGCGGCAACGACGAAGAACAACGACGATAGCTAGGGTTTTTCTTCTCCCACTACCTTCCTCAACTTCTGCTTAAATAACGAAAGGGAAATCGCCTCTTTCCTTCCTTAATGCCACAAATCTCGCTCGTCGTTCCTCTTTTCTTTCTTTTTCTTTCCCTCCTCTTCCTCCTTCCTTCTTCTCCTCCTTCGTTCGTTTCCCTCCTCTCTCTCTCTCTCTCCCTGTTTTCCTCTTCTGAGTATTATTATTATTATTATTATTATTATTATTATTATTATTATTATTATTATTATTATTATTATTATTATTATTATTATTATTATTATTATTATTATTATTATTATTATTATTATTATTATTATTATTATTATTATTATTATTATTATTATTATTTACTATTATTATTATTTATTTTAACATTATTATTATTTATTTATATATTTATTATCATTATTATTATTATTATTATTATTCTTATTAATGTAATTTATTAATATATTTTTCTAATATATTTACGTATGTTTATTTATTTATCTCTCTTTAAAATATTTATTATTTAGTTAGTTATCTAATTATCTCTATTTAAAACCTTAACCAAAATTTCTAATAATTTATTTATTCATATATATATATATATATACTTCGTCAACGAATAATTAATTTACTAATTAATCTAAATTTTAATTAACGGTCCAAATAATCAGGCCCAATTCTTTAATCCATCTAATTTATTAGGCCTAAATGTTTATCCAATTATAAGATTTTAAACCTAAAAGTAATTACGAATAATTATTGAAACTAACATGTAATTATTTTTTTTAAAAATTTGGGATATTATAACCTTTCCCCCTTAAAAGATTTTCGTCCTCGAAAATTAACACATTCAATGCCTAATGCCCGGAAGTCCAGGTTATTGATAGCTTGTGCTATGAGCTGAGCTACTCCGTATAAGTGTAATCATAAGTTTCGCAGGAGTCTCCCGAACATACTCATCATCTGACTCAACCAGGACAGATGACCTCATCTACATGCTCCTCTTCTGACTCTACCAGGTACGGAAGACAACGCACACGTCAAACCCAGCATCTCCCACCATGATCCCGCCCAAACTAGGCAATATACCTCAACACCACCAGGATACGAAAATCAGTATCGGATAAGCGTAGACCACATTAAAGTACCAAAGCCTCCCATTCAACCAGATACTTCAATGTTTTCACACACTCTCCTGAACCTTGATCGTAAAAGACTAACAAATACACATTTTCACACACCGAGTATAACGCAAAGAAAGCTTTGCAATATCAACAATAGAACGATGTTCAATGCTGACCAGATCGTACTCATACCATCAAATCTAACACAAAGGAACGTATCTCAGGACATCCAATAAGGAATACATGGATCAAGGTATGATCAGCACAACTACATCACTATTTTTTCATTTTATTCCGGAACAGTGCCTACGACTAAGGCCAACAATATTTTAATTTCAATTTCTATCCCGAATTAATTTTGCAAGGTTCCAATAAATTAATTGGCAATATTTATTTCTTCATACAATTAATACCACTCCAAACACCGGCCATCATACCTTTATACATACAACATTTACAAACTGCAAATATCCTCTGCGCACCTTTTCATCTTTGATCTCATGCATACACATATACTCATACATAAACATACATACATATTTATTTACAGCCCATATATATATATACACACACACACACTCTCTGCTGCACACACCCGGCCACACTCTGTACACATACATACACACGGCTATGCACCAACCACACAATGATACACACTACACCTCCCACTGCTAACACTAACTCACACAGCACACACCCACTACCCTCACCATTGCACACACACGGTAGCTCACACAACAGCGTCAGCTGCTACTTCTCTACACCACACGCATAACCATCACACACAAAATACACACACAGCTACACTCAACCGTTCACACCCACCACAGCAGCACATATGCTCCTACACACACTCATGCACGCACCGCATCAACAGAACCACCTTTATTGTCAACGCATCCACCCACACAAAGCACACACAGAACACCCACACACACAGTTCGATCGAATCACCATCTACTCACACAACCACACACTGCAATACACCCCCAATTTAATCCCAAATTTACAATTCCTTCACCCACCAATTCTCAACTAGAATAGAACACGAAGCTCTGCTTCTCACTCGACTTCAGCTGGTCACAAAAACAGAGTAACAACGCTGCTTCCTCTCATCAATTTCCCAAAGAGCGCACACCATCCAATTTACACCTCAAAATT
This sequence comes from Nepenthes gracilis, assembly GCA_033239525.1. Classification (NCBI taxonomy): domain Eukaryota; kingdom Viridiplantae; phylum Streptophyta; class Magnoliopsida; order Caryophyllales; family Nepenthaceae; genus Nepenthes; species Nepenthes gracilis. The sequence continues at coordinate 10,693,384 of BSYO01000027.1, read as the reverse complement.
GTGGAATTAGAGGAAGCGAGAGAGAGAGACAAATTCGAATCAAACTTTGAATCCAAGCAGCACACAACCAACAATACCAACGAAGAAGGAAGGATTTATGAGGAATCAGTTTCAAATTGAGTAGAATGACAACAGAGGGTTCACTTGCCTGATTACTGCAAACCATGGCTAGGTTAGCACCGGTTTGGCTTCGGCTTTGTCTTTGTCTTAGTCTTCGGCTTTGACACAATGGCAATGGCAAACGGCGGTGACGATAATCACGGCGACAGCGACTCTTCTTCCGGCACTGGTCGACGATTGTAATAGCAATGGCAACGGCAAGGAACAAATGCGACGGCGATGAGCAGCGGCAACGGCAAAGAACAACGACAACAGCTAGGGTTTTTCTTCTCTCACTACCTTCCTCAACTTCTCCTTAAATAACGAAAGGAAATTACCTCTTTCCTTCCTTAATGCCACAAATCTCACTCGCCGTTCTTCTTTTCTTTCTTTTTCTTTCCCTCCGCTTCCTCCTTCCTTCTTCTCCTCCTTCGTTTGTTTCCCCCCTCCCTCTCTCCCCGTTTTCCTCTTTTGATTATTATTATTATTATTATTATTATTATTATTATTATTATTATTATTATTATTATTATTATTATTATTATTATTATTATTATTATTATTTATTAATATATTTATTATTATTATTATTTACCAGTATATTTCGCTAATATATTTATTTATGTATATTTATTTATCTCTCTATAAAATATTTATTATCTAGTTAATTGTCTAATTACCTCTATTTAAAACCTTAACCTTAATTTCTAATATTTTATTTATTCATATATATATATATATATATTTATATATATATATATTTCCTCAACGAATAATTAATTCACTATTTAATATAAATTTTAATTAATGGTCCAAATATTCAGGCCCAATCCATTAATCTATCTAATTTATTTGGCCTAAATGTCAGTCCAATTATAAGAGTTTAAACCTAAAAGTAATTACGAATAATTATTGAAACTAACATATAAATTTTTTTTTTTAAAATTTGGGATATTATAACCATTCCCCCTTCAAAGATTTTCGTCCTCGAAAATTAACACATTCAATGCCTAATGCCCGGAAGTCCAAGTTATTAATAGCTTGTGCTATGAGCTGGGCTGCTCCGTATAAGTACAATCATAAGTTTCGCAGGAGTCTCCTTAACACACTCATCATCTAACTCAACCAGGACAGATGTCCTCATCTACATGCTCCTCTTCTGACTCTACCAGGCACGGAAGACAACTCACTCGTCAAACCCAGCATCACCTGCCATGATACCCACGATATCATGATCTACGATGATCACAGTGTCATAAGCATCCCGCCCAAACTAGATAATGTACCTCAACACCACCAGGATACGAAAATCAGTATCGGATAAGCGTAGACCACATTAAAGTACCAAAGCCTCCCATTCGACCAGATACTTCAATGTTTTCACACACTCTCCTCAACCTTGACCATAAGAAGCCAACAAATACACATACTCACACGCCGAGTATAAAGCAAAGAAAGCTTTGCAACATCAACAACAGAACGTTGTTCAGTGCTGACCAGACCATACTCACACCATCAAATCTAACACAAAGGAACGTATCTTAGGACATCCAATAAGGAATACATGGATCAAGGTATGATCAGCTCAACTAATTCAGTATTTTTGTTTTTTATTCCGAAGTGGTGCCTACGACTAAGGCCAACAATATTTTAATTTCAATTTTCATCCCCAATTTATTTTGCAAGGTTCCAATAAATTAATTGGCAATATTTATTTCTTCATACAATTAATACCACTCCAAACACCGGCTATCATACCTTTATACATACAACATTCGCAAACTGTAAATATCCTCTACGCACCTTTTCATCTTTGATCTCATGCATACACATATACTCATACATAAACATACATACATATTTATTTACAGCCCATATATATATATATATATATATACACACACACACACTCTCAGCTGCACACACCCGGCCACACTCTGTACATATACATACACACGGCTATGCACCAACCACACAGTGATACACACTACACCTCCCACTGCTAACACTAACTTACACAGCACACACCCACTACCCTCACCACTGCACACACACGGTAGCTCACACAGCAGCGTCAGCTGCTGCTTCTCTACAGCTCACCCACTCCCATCACGCACAAAATACACACACGGCTACACTCAACCGTTCACACCCACCACAGCAACACATATGCTCCTACACACACTCACGCACGCACAACATCAATAGAACCACCTTTACTGTCAACGTATCCACCCACACAGAGCACACAAAGAACACCCACACACAGTACAATCGAATTACCATCTACTCACACAACCACACACGGCAATACACCTCCAATTTAATCCCAAATTTTCAATCCCTTCTCTCTGATACCATAACTGTGGCGACCCGAGCCTGAATACTCAAATACTAGGCTCAAGCCGCTCATGCGGACTAAAAATTTAAAACCAAATAACATAAATTCCACATTTTAAATATTTCATTCACTTGAATTTCTACATGATGATAAACCCCAATAAAATAAAAATACATAAATCTCAATAACAGTTTAATCTCATCATCTGGCTACCAGGACCATCTTCTCATGCGTTTTCCCTCCAAGCTAAACCCTGTCAACTTAATCTGGACCCAAGAAAATACAAGAGTGAGCCAAAGCCCAACAAGTGATAATAATAAAAAATGCTAATAATAATAACGATCTTGGATACCATCTACCAATGTCTCAACATACTCTAAAAATCTACTATATTTGAGACAGATTACAACACGTCGTAAATACAACTCTAGGCAAATGGGTCCCACAAGACCCGCACATCCAAAAATAACAAGAGTGCCAATAAATAATGGTAATCCCCTGGAATCTGACATCAACGACGATTGGGGATTTCCCCCGTCATTGTCAGCATCGAATGACATTTCTATCGTTGTACTTGCAAAGCCCATTTTGCGTTATATTTGGTCGCGTGAGTATTTGAATGTTTGGCTTCCTATGGTTAAGGTTTAAGGAAAGCGTATGAAAACACTAAGATATCTAGTCGAATGGGAGGCTACGACACCTTATCGTGGTCTACACTTATCCGATACTGATTTCCGTATCGTAGTGATAATGAGGTATGCTTATCGTGGAGGGATGCTTATAACCATGTGACCATCGGAGGAGATGATATCAGGGATATTATTTTGCGAGGGGTATCACGGATGGTATCGGCATGCTATGGGTACAGCCTCTGGGAGGACTGTAGGGGTAGTTGGATACCATGGATAACGTCGTTACACTTACCCAGCCGTTGGGGGGTAAATGCACGGCCTTTGGCTCACGATGGTAGAATAAGATCCTAGAAGATTCTTATAATCTCGTACAGTGGTGACCTCAAAATTGAGTTGATAATCACGGTGAGTCAAGAGGGATGCTTATAACCCAGTGACTCAAGAGGGATGCTTATAACCTAGTGACAATCGTAGAGGATGATATCTGGGATATCATTTGCGAAGGATATCGGAGGTGGTATTGGCATGCTACGGGTACAGTCTCTGGGAGGACTGTAGGGGTAGTTGATACCATGGATAACCTCGTTGCTTACCCAATCGTTGAAGGCGTAAATACGCAGCCTTTGGTTCACTATGGTAAAATAAGGTCCAAGGAGATTCATTATGATGTTATATCATTGTCGATACCTCATGAGTTTGGAATTCGATGTAATCTACGAGTTATATTTGGTAGAATCTGTGTCAGATTTTACGCTATTCGGATTCAATGGAATCCATTTTGTTATTGTTGTTAATGTTCAGGTCATTCATGCTGACATTCGGACCAGGGAATCCCCACTTATTCGTGATATCGGATTCCAAGGGATTACAGTTGTTTATTGGTACTCTTGTTGTTTTTGGATGTGTGGGTCTTGTGGGACCTATTTTGCCTAGAGTCGTATTTACGATGTGTTGTAATTTGCTTGGATATAGTAGATGGTTAGAGTGATGTTGAGACTTTGTAGTTGGTATCCGAGATTGTTATTGTTGTATACCATTTTTTATTATTATCACTTGCTTGGCTTTGGCTCACCCTTGTATTTTCTTAGCTCTAGAGTAGACAGGTTGACACCAAGATAGAAAAGATCGCGTGAGTAGACTCCAGGCAGAGGTGATCTCAGAGATTGAAGCTTTCCGGATAGAGACTTAAGACCTTGGTAGTTTAGTTACTGTTCAACTTTTATTAGATTTCTTTATGAGAATTAATATTTTGGGACATCGATGTCTTTTATTGAAGTTATTATTATTGCTAATATGGATGTTTAATTTATGATGCATATATGAGGATCATTGATGACGTATAATTGATGATTTTGGATGACTTAAGACTTTCACAATGACGGTCCCGGTCGGGTTCGAGGATCCTAGCTCAAGTCATCACACCAAATCTTCCTAATCCATCAGGAATCAACGAAGACCGACATTGTCATCAATCTATTCTTCGACTCTTAGAAGCTCTCCCCATAACCATCATTCCGTATGAACACTAATCAGCTCTGCGTCTATTGGTAATCCCCAAAATTCTCAACAAATCGTTGATCAAGTTAGCCAGTCCCAAGAAACGACGCATCTCTAAGAACATCAGCCAGCTTCTCTCCATTTGCCATCGCTTCAACCCTATTCAAATCCACAATGTGCCGCCACAATCAAACAGAATGCCCAAATTGATATTCATTCAATTTCTAATGATCTATGCATAACCTCATCAACCCATCTTTCTTCACCAAAAACAAAGGAGCCTTCCATGGTGACACCTAGTTAAAATCGTTCCTTAACAATTCCTACGATGACCGCTTTCTTTTCTGTAATTAGACAAGGCCATTCTATGCAAAGTCCTCAAATTCGATACTAATCCCGACACAACCTTATTGGCAAACTCAAACTCCAAATCACAAAGTTCTCTAGGCTAATTCTCTTCCATGACTGAGGGTCTGGCTCTAGCATCATGAGTGGTAGCTACCCGCACTCTGTTTGGAATCGTCTGACTCCTATTTGGATGTATGAGATCCAAACACCTAGAATTCAAGCAATCCCTAGACAAAATTGCCTATTTGGCAGCAATTGATGCAGGCTCCATTCTGACGAAAGTGAACTTGTCCCATGTACTTCTTTCCACAAGACTCGTAGGTAAACTTTGTAAACAGGGACCTAAGAGGGGAAAACTTTGCTTCAACTACTTTACCTATGTCTTGTCCTTTGGAGAATAAAAGAGTCCACTCTTCAAGCTCTGGCCTCAATATTCTAACTTCTTCTAGAAATGCTTCTCCCGAAGCTACTCCTGCACGTTCATACGGCTCGATCCAGTATTACACTATATGACCAAAAATTTGAACGGTACCAACTGCTTTCGGATTAAATCTTAGAATCCCTACAAAAATTTATAGGCACTCAAGGCCTCATCCGCAACCTTATAGGGAGCAACTTGGGATGGCTCCATGAGCCATGCACCGTACTCAACTACCGACTTGTTTTGACATATCTTTTAGATTCTTTAACTTCTTCTTGAATGTTACCTCAGGAGGCTGAATCTCATGCTCAATGTCCATGGATCCTTCAATGATGAAGGATTTATAGAGATAATTATCCACCCGATCACAACGGCAAGTAGGAACGGACAACCCTTGAGCCTCCCTCTCGCTCCTATCTCAACTTCATATCCCCACACGATCTACATCATCGTTGCAAACACAATCAAACCGGTACTCCTCTATCCTTTTTCTTGGCAAAAGTTGTTCGCTATTGACTCCACAGCTTCTCCGCTCAAAAGAAGGCAGAAGAAATCGCAGCATCCGCGACCCAAGCCACGGCCTTCTTCCATCTTTGTTCCCTACTTTCCAAAGTCTAAATTCGCAACACAAACTCCCAATATAATTCTGTTTCCTGATAACTTATGCATAGGCCAAAGACTGGTCCTTCTACCTTGTTTACCACCTCCATTCTTAGTGTGTCTTCTTTTCTCAGTTGGCCTGCCGAATTTAGCTCCTTTAATCTCTCGGATACTTGATGGGAGAAACTCCTCCAAGAACGCCTCCCAGAGGACATCCTAATTACCTTCTCATTCTCTTGGCCCAAAATATGGCACTGGAAATCCCCACCTTTTAATAGCCTTGCCATTTGAATAACCTTGTGGCAAAAAGGGTGTTCTACTATACCCAAGGTCACCCACCCTACTCTAGGCATCCGATAATTTCCAAACACTTTTTTTTATCTTCTGCAGCCAATTTTTTGCTTCAATCGAATCAAAACTCAACTATGAAGCGAATTCACAATTCAGCCAATTTTCTCATAACAATTAAATTCTTATTCGGCCACTAAATCATTCCACCAATCATGCCGTTCAAGCGTCCCTCATAACCAAATAATCAACCTCTCTATCCAAATCCAAGCACTCACAACTCAAATTTTCTACTGTCTACCAGATGTGGTACTTATTATATCTAAACATTTAATCAATTATTTAGCCAGAATAATCTAAAACACCTCTCCTTATGATTTTTTTCTCTGATATTATACTGTCACGACCTAAAACTTAGTAGGTCTAATTGTTTATTATTTATGAAGTTAAAATTCTAAAACTTTGGGTGTGACAAACCAAAATACAAGAGCCGATAAGTCAAATCTATACAAGATCTCATCAAACAACTGTCAAGTATATGACTTGCTCTAAACAACGTAAAGAAGATATCCACACATGACAACAACTAATTATATATATATATATATTAAATCCAACGGTGCTTATTACAAATCTAAAGGCCTACTCTCGGTCAATTTCATTATCTAAAAATAATAAAACCCATGACAAAGTCAATTCAAATAATAGAGAATTATAACCAACACCATCTAAATCATAACAGATGCCCAACACACCAGATCACGTAACGCTGCCTCAGATCTTGTCCAACTCCCACAAAGTATCTTGGCCCTCTATGAATCTGAAGAAATAGAGACATGAAATTGTGAACTGGAGGCTCAACAAATATTGTCATAAACATGCACAGAACAATATATGCAAATCAGATGGAGAATTCATAAACGAATATCAAAATAGATAATAGATACAAATCTCAAATTGATGATATCAGAAGCCAAATCACCAACACACTCAAAGTAGAATCTCATCATGCTATTCTGCTGATATGAACGCATAGCAAATCATGCTATGATACCATAGTCAAAGGCCACGTCATACCTACATAAACAAAAGTCACGGTATACCTATATAAATAGAGAATTGCGGCACATTCAAATAAACAGAGGCCAACGGAAAACAAAAGCATCTACATAAACAAATGACTGTAGCAGCCCCACAAACAGATGCCAACGGCAAACAGAAGCTAATAGCACATCCACATAAACATATGATTGCGGCATGTCCACATAAATAGAAGCCAATGGCAAACAGAAGCCAATGGCATAGCACATCCATATAAATAGAGGCTAATGACACATCTACATAAACAAATGACCATGGCACACCCATATAAATAGAGGCTTATGACAAACAGAAGTGAATGACACATCCATATAAACAGATGATTGCAACACACCCACAAAATAGAGGCAAGTCAGAGTCCAAATCTGCATATCATAACGGCTACGTTTTAGGCCGACAGCTCTAGGCTATCTTATATCATTGGCACTTGTCTATATTTCAGACTTATAGATCTCAACTTAGTTACATTTTAGGCTTACAACTCTCGACCATCTCATATTTTAGCGCTCATCTATATTTTAGGCGTGTAAATTTCGGCCTGGGTACATTTTAGACTTACAACTCTTGGACATTTCATGTTATTGGCTCATAGTCCAACTACATTTTAGGCCTAAAAATCTCAGGCATCTCATATTATTAGCACTCATCTACATTTTAGCCCTACAGATCTCGATCTGACTACATTTTAGGCTTGTAGTTCTTGATCATATCATATCATTAACACCCGTTTACATCTTAGGCCTCCAAAAAATATAATCTTTGGCTTACATTTTCCTTTTACCCCAAATCTAGATATTCCTTTATATGGTGACACTTTCAAGAAAATATAATCGCCAATGTCAAATTTCAAGTCCAATCTTCTTCGATCGGCATAGCTTTTCTACCTACTCTAGGCCATTTTTAATTTCTCATGGATCACATTAATTTTCTTTGATATCACCTTTGATAGAACACGTCCTAAAACCTGTCATTAATCTTATTCATAACATATTATCTTTTTATTCACCAATATTCCTAGTTAAATATATCATAATAAATGAAATGTGAGCCTTCCCTGTAATTACTCCAATTCTCTTATACATAAATAATAATCTCAACATACAAAGGATCCAAATACATCACCACATTATCTATGGCTCTGACGTCAATCCAACAATAATATGACGCCAGCTTCATGTTAAGGATAAATGCATACTAAATCAATCATATACAAACCCGCAGAAGCAGTAAACATCTACAACACTTACCCAACTGATATAAAATCATCATTTAGATGTATTGTTTATTATACAGTCATCAAAACTTATCTAGATACTTTACATCATATCCTTTTCAATCTACATTTAAAGTCAACTACAAAATAAAACTAAATACATTACATACTATCTCAAAAATATAGGTTAGTAAAAATGGTAACTCCAAAGGTATAAACTAAATACTTCAAACTTCACTCTAGCTTGTTAGGTATAAACTCATGTGAATCATATGAAAGGTTAATAAAATAGTAAGAGAGTGAGCCAAATATTTAGTAATGTATAATATATACCAAAGATCATGTAATCTTTTTACTGAAAATATAATAGTAGGAATAGAGATTATCATTGATTATAATAACTTAAAATATGGTCAGAATACTCATGCAATTCTCTTCCTGATTTCTTATCTTTATTCTTTCTTTTAAACTATGTTAAAATTTTTCTTTTTTTATTTTTTTAGTGATCGGGGTCAGTAGGTCTTACTAATTAAAGGAGTGATTAATTGAAACCTAAATAGTATTTTTTTTTCTACACAATTAAAGGCTTACCCTCCTATTCAAGAACCCATAAGTGAGCCATCTATGTATTATCTCCCTATAGAACGGGCCAAACTCACATTGTAGTATTGAATCAGACAATGATCTTTCACTATAATATATTAAGACATACCAGAATACTCTATCTGTTGCTCAATTATTGATCCAATTTTTTAATTTTTTTAAAAGTTTTTTAATAGAAACTCTATACTTCTTCTTGGTACTTATTAATTTTTTCAACTCTGAGAGAAAATAATCATACTTTTTAATATTGTGTAGAACTTTCACTTAAACTTTCATAAATATAGGAGATGAAATTTAGCATCTAAATATTAGAGATATAACAAGACAGCAAGGTCTTGCAATGTGTGCATATGCTAAAAATTTAGATGCACCAACATACAATGCACGGCTTGTTCGGCTAGCAGTTCAGCCGCCAATTTGGCTGCTAGTTCAGTTGGTTTGGTAGCCTGAAAATTAATTTTACATATATGGAAAATTAGAACCAACACTTAGTGAAATTAGCTAGTTTAGTAGCCTTCGATTACTAACTTTAATAACCTCACAACTAATTTTACACATGCTGAAAAATCAGGACTAGCACATAGTGCATTTAGCCAGTTTGGCTACCGGTTTGATGGCCAGTTCAGTGGCCGGTTCAACCTACTTTCTATAGACTGAAAATTCAACATCAATACATGATGCTTCGGCTAATTCAGTGGCTAGTTCAGGCTTAATTTTACAAGCTGAAAATTCAGCATCAACACATGATGCTTTGGCTAGTTCACTGCCGGTTCAAGCTTAATTTTATAGGCTGAAAATTCAGCATCATCACGTGATGCTTCGGCTAGTTTGCTGCCAGTTCAATGGTCGATTCAGGCTTATTTCTACAGGTTAAAATTTTAGCATCATCACATGATATTTTGGCCGATTTGCTACTGGTTCAGTGGCCAGTTCAACATAATTTCCATAGGCTAAATTTTCAAAATTAGCAATGATACTTCAGCTAATTTGGTTACCGGTTCAGAGGTTGATTCAGTGGCCGGTTTAAGCTGATTTTTACAGACTAAAAATTTAGCATCAGCAATGATACTTCAACTAGTTCGTTATTGATTTAGTGGCCAGTTCAGCATATTTTCTACAATCGGTCCAACGTATACTGAAAAATCAGATTTAGCTTTCAGCAGCTGGTCCAATATATGCTAAAAAATCAGATTCAACACATGGTGCCTTAATTGGTTCAGCAGCCAATTTATCAAACTCAAAACTGATTTTTACCTATTCTAAAATGATGATATAATAGTGGCAGCATAGTAAAGCAAAGAATTTAAGTATTGGATCAACAATACTTGAAGAAAATCAACAATGATTAACAACAAATAAAGGAAGAGCTTATGGTGTACTTGCCCAAAATTTAGTTGTTGCAACTTGGTTACTGAATTTTTTCACTTTCCTTTAGTCTTTTGGTCCCTTCCTCTCTTCTCCCTCTCATTTCCCTTTCCTCCTACTCTCGTGGCCTTAATAAAACTTGGAGGCTAATTTTGTTGAGTCATCCTGTATTTGATGAGTTGCTGCCAGCATCCCATAAATTTTTCCTAAAATTCAAATTAGTTTCCTGAATTTGGCTTAGAATTTTGCTAATTCATCCCTTAATTTTTGCTGAATTGGTTGTTTGGGGTGTTGCCTTGTGGTGCTGTTTGATTGGATTTGGATTTTGCTTATTCGTGTTGCTTGTTTCAGCTGCTGTCTATGCAGTTTGCTGCTGCCCGAGTTGCTACCCCCTTGAGCTGCTAAAGCATGCTGCTATCATATTGCTTGCTGCTGTGTGTGTATGCCGTACTGCTACCCTTTTGCTGTCTACCTAAATTTAATTATGAGGTATGTTGAATCATTTGTTCTCTTGTAATATTGCTGAAGTGTGCTGCTTTTTCTACTGCTGTTGCCCATGTTGCACTCTTTACCAACCCGAAGTTAAATTGGTTACTAATCAGTTCCATCGATTAAATTTGTGTCGTTGTTGTATCCCGAGATGTGTCTCCAACTTTCAAATTTTTAACATAATTAGCAAAATTAATATAATTATGAAACGCAATCCTTACATTTTAGGCATGTAGCTCTTGGCTATTTTTTATCACATATCAACCCACTCGAGGCCTTGGACCACCATGGTCCCACACAAATCAACCCACTGGGTTTCGAACCACCATGGTCCTGCACAATCAACCCATTGGGTCTTGAACTACCGTGGTTTGCACACAACTGGCACACCTGGCCTCGGCAAGGCTCATGCATATCCATAGCTCCAGAACGATGAGATACTTGAATATTAACAAAGACAGAATAAAACCCCCAAATCAATCGGTAAAATTATCATGTATCTTCTAAGAAAACATGGAGGCTATCTAAAATGCACACACGAACTCTAAATCTCTAAATCAAAAATAAAATAGATTCAACCGAGAAATAGATAAAGGATAGAGTCAAAGGATACTTGTTTCGACCTTATATCAAACAGATCTGAAGAATGGAAGCTCTGATCTACTCAAATGCTACTTTCTCTCTCTCCTTCCCGTGCTCCTCTCTCCTCCTTCACATTTTTGTACAAGAATGGTGAAAATTTGATTGGTGACCCTTTTTATACACAACCCACACTCAAGCTCAACTCGAGTGCTCCTCAAGCACTTTTCCTCTCTGGTTTCAACCCTCGAGTGCCAACCATTCTAGAATCGGCACTCAAGCTCCACTTGAGCATGCATTGGGGCATAGATTTCTAAATGGTTTTAGGGCAGGTGTAAAAGAGAAAAATCAAGGTGACTTCCCACGTAAAAAAGGTAACTAAGGCATAATCTAGGTACATCTTCGAATCTTGCCTTCGAATATTGGAGAAAAGCTTCCTCCGATCCTAGCTCGTGGCAGTGTAGGCTTCATGCCAACTCGAAAAATCCTACGCTGTTTGGCTGTTGAAGATAATTCATAATGTAAGGTATAGAGAACCCCTCCATTTATAGGAAAGAGGAGGATCAACAAGCCATCAATGCCAGGGGATTACCCATGTCAGTGTAATTTGCAGAAGATTGAATCAAATTCTAACTCACCAAACAATGAATCAGTAGATCAACTGAGGAAGGAACGAGTGTGCGTGCCTACGGCTGGTGTGATGACCCAAGTTCCCAAACATGATAATTATGATGTAATTAAGTTAATAATCACCAAGGATTGAGATTAGAATGTGAGAAAAGTGAGTTTGAAAGCAAAAAGAGGAAATTGGGCCCTGTAAGCTATTGGTTTTCAAGATAGGGTTAATATAGGTGGTGAGGTCTCATATTTTCAAAAAAAGGTAATTGGGAGGTAATTAAGTTAAAATAGGTAAATTGTGGTCAAAATGTATGGGAGGAATTGGATTGAAAAGCTCAAAGATCCAAAATTAGAAAAATCAGGAATTGAAGAAAGAGAAAGGAAGATGGAGGCTTGCAAGTCTGATTCTATCCAAGAGTCAGTTAGAAATGCGATAGATCGGGTTGAGACAAGTACACTCATACCTTCTTCTTTAGTTTTTCGCACTTTTGTCTTATTTTCTTCATGTATCCTCATTTTAATACATGATTAAATTTATATTTTATACCCCTCACAATCTAAGTATGAATATATGTTAATTTGGAGGCCCAATTTCTAGTCTAGGTTTGGTTTCGGACGACATAAACCCCAACCCTCATGCCGAGCATGAAATCCCATGGAATTTTTGAGGCTTTTGATTTATTTGGGACTAACTTGGGATTATAGTTATCCATACTTTCGGTTTGATAAATTACCCATTGGATGTCCGAAATTTTATGAATTATCCAATATACGAAATTATGTACTGTCCATGTGCACTGTTCATCCGAGATTATTGAACAATATTTTGCTTGAATTCATCCGTTTAATTGTTAATTAGGTGATGTATATTTGTATAAACTCAATTATATAATCTGAAAGTTACAATATGTGCAATTGTAAGCTTTAGAAACGATATGTTAATGCTCCGTTTTAGAAGAAAATCTATGTCCGAAAGCTCTCAAAGTCAATTCATTCCTTAACAGTAAGAATTCTGAATTTTTCTTATGTATATGATGTTTGAATATTAGTTAAGTTATGAAAAGACTGAAATCCGCAAGCAAAACATTAAGTACATGAATAAGTGGAGAGAAATTCCACATTAAAAATTTTAATGAATCTGATCTCCCAAATGAAGATATCTGAGAAAAGAATCTGATAGAACCTCCCTCAAAATAATTGGTAATCGTAAAATTAGGATCCGCATTTATATTTCTAATGGGTAACGCCCCCAACCATGTCACTAGTGTGACAGTGAAAGCTCAAGATAATTATTCTGGCTGCTTATTATAACGGGTGATATTAAGGATATGCCTTAAAACGTTATGGTGGTAATCGAGGATAACTCCATCCATGAAATGATACGTGGTCCACCCTTCCTCGGGGAGTTAACATCAGGAGGGTAGATGTAACGGATCGGGATATTCTCCTTAAATAACCTCCATTAATGGTAAGATAAACTTATATCCACAATTTATAATTATGGATTCTATAGAAATTTCGGCAGAGTTTCCTCTGCAATTGGACGAAAAACCAAAAATACAACCTATTTAAAATAACATGTACAAGCACACAACTATCCGATTATAATATTTTGGTCTACAATACAATACATAAGACCACATCGTCAAACCATCCATGGCTCCAACACAGTATTCTTAACTACCATATTAGATCTAAAGAGATGCCATCTAGGACTAAATAAAATTCAAAACATCAACATAAATGTGGAAGTATAACTAAATCCAAAACTTGTGGAAGTATAACAATAACCATAAAATAATAACAAATCACATTAATTCAACTAGACTGTTTACATTTTATTACAACAACGTATCCAAAACTTCAAGCCTTTGACATCCAGCTAATCTTCTTAAGCAAGTCCCTTTCCTTACTCTAAATAATCAGGCGTCGGCTTAATGTTCTCATCTGGAAGGAAAAACAATAAGAGTGAGTGTACAGCTCAACAAATGTAATTATACATCACTAATTACAATAATTAATAGGAAAAACAGTAATTGGGTAGTGGAAATATATAACTTGAATAAAAGGAAGCATGCGAGGAGGGGGAATATCTCGGGATCATTTGGTTTACATGTTTGTTCCGGTTATGTTCGTTTATTTTCATTACTTTCATTAATCTTTACGGACCCGAGCTAGTAGGTCGTACTAACCAACTATGTGAGAGAACGAGGAAAGGAATGTGTTTGCCACACATTCTAAAGCCAGTTACATTTTAGGTCTGTAGTACTCGACCATCGACTATATTTTAGGCCTGCAGCACTCGGTCATCTCAACTTGCTTCATATCCCCCGGGGACCAGGGCAATCCTCGTTCTTCCACAGTAGTATCCTAAAGCATACCACAAACATCACCCCCTTCCACGAGTGGCCAGAATACGTTGCCAAGTATTTCTTGAATTCACACCGTGATGGACATGACAAACCAGAGAATACTACTCTTAGGAACCATGGTCCTAGTTTCAAGATTAATCCTTCCTTGAGGAAAAATCCACCACAAGTACATCACATTTTTTAATCAAAAATCACATTCCCATCCTTATTTCCATCCAAGAGATCAAATCCATCACATATCGTACTTTGGTGGATTCCCTTCCATTTACTTGCTTGGTTCTCATCTTTCTATGGAACTTAATCCCTTTTAGAAATTCAATCCAAGTTCACATGAGAGTTTGAAATTTCTTACCTCTGATGGTCAAATATCATCTAAAAGCCTCCGAGATGCATTCCCTTGCTTTCGGTGTACAAATACACATTTTTGAAATTTATAATTTAACATGAACATTTAATCATACGTTTCATCACAATTAAATAGAGGTAGAGCATGCAAATTTACCCTTTGGGGTTTTCCGAACGCATTTCCTTGTGAACAAAGCA
This sequence comes from Nepenthes gracilis, assembly GCA_033239525.1. Classification (NCBI taxonomy): domain Eukaryota; kingdom Viridiplantae; phylum Streptophyta; class Magnoliopsida; order Caryophyllales; family Nepenthaceae; genus Nepenthes; species Nepenthes gracilis. The sequence goes on along the minus strand of BSYO01000027.1, from coordinate 10,678,275 downwards.
CAAAAATATGTATTCTAAAGCTTACATTTATATTTAAACAATTAGATATAATTTTCATAACAATTAAATGGGGGCAAAGCATGTAAATATCTCATTCAAACTCGGATGAACAGTGTTAGGGGGTATTTTAGAGTATCCAGACGCCGCGAACGGGTCGATACTTGTGAGATTGGATGTTTGATTGATACATATGCATAATTGGGATGTGGTGATTCATATTTTGAGGTCGATTCAATATAGTATAAAGGTAGAAGCATACAATTTTCCAATTTCTTCTCGGATGAACAGTAACAGTGGCATTTTAGAGTGCTTGAAAGCCGCGAATGGGTCGAAACGTGCAAGATTGATCGCACGGCCGACATAAATACACATTTGGGATGTGGTGATTCACATTTTGGGGTCAATTTTACAAGATACGGTGTAGAAATGAAAAACCCCCAATTCCCGTAGGTTAGGGTTTGGTGGAACTTCACAGACCGAATCGGTGAGTAAATCGGATAATAAACTACGAAATCTTTGGTCTCAAGTCATGGGTAATATATTTTCCATGGTTTGGATGGGTATTGACACAAAAACATCCAATGATAAACGAAGAACATTGAAAGAGAAAAGTTAGTGAGTATGAGAACACTTACCTCAATGCGTATTACCACTTTTATAACTAGCTCTGGAACGGATTTGGACTCCACGGACTCGATCTCCTCCTTCCTCTCTCTAGAATCAGCTCTCTCTCTCTCTCTAGAAGGGTTTGGTTCATGGAGAAAATAAAAATCGCGAAGCAGCACGCGGCTTTAAAACGAGCTAGCACTCCAGCGCGCAGCGAGTGAGTATCAAGCGCAGCCTTACTGCCCAGGCTGGCTCGAGCACACGGCGAGCACAAAAAATCTGGATTCTGTGCTCTCCGTGGGCTCAAGCCCATGGAGGGCGCGGGTTAAGCCTGTAGCAAGCATGCAGCAAGCCTACTTCACGTTTCTACCGTTTGGGACTCATTTTGACCATTCTAGCCTAATCTTTCACATTCTTGGACCTTACTTTTGATTATATAACCTTAATAAGTCATGATTATCATAATTTAAAATCTAAAATCTTATTCACGAATTAATATTTTTCGGCTTACAATTTCCGTTCTCGATTTATCAATTCCGACTCTTTGAGCTTTTCAATCCGATTCCTCCCGTACCTTTTGACCGTAATTCATCTATGTTAACTTAATTACCTTCTAATTATTATATTCTTAACCCAGAACCTCATAGTAGATTCAGTGTCAAACATGCCTTCAGGAGGTATTTCTGTATATAAATCTTGTCAGAAGGGATATTTTAGTTCAAGCCTTAGATTGTGTAGAGTGAACACAATCTATTCTTGATTATTTGCTTCCTTTGACTAGTAAGGTATACTAGCTCGGGTCTACAAAAATGAGTAATTATACTTAAATCACATCTTGAAGAAAATAAAAGTGAAAGAAAGAAGTTAATTCCACCTAACCATGCCTAATCAAGTTCTGTATATGCATTCCTTTCATATTTACATGTATCTCTTCTACTAAGTTCTGTTATCATTATTTATTACCTTGATTTGATATACTTATTAAGCTATTAGCTCACTCTTGCCTTTCTTCCTTCCAGATAAAGTTACAAGCTGAAACTCAACTAGTTAAAGCAAGGCGGGAGATAAGCTAAGGAGACCAATTGGACTTTGAGGACTTAGAGTTTTATACATGATAAATGTAAATAGTTTAATTAGTTTATTACTGTATATGATGATGATGATGTATGCACCATTTAGCTTCTGCAAATGATTTTATGGTTTTAGTTTACTTCCGCAATATTTACTTGGTAATTTTGTATGGTCCAGATGGCATCTCTCTTAGGTTATAGTATAAGTGGAGAGATTGTATAGAGCCATCAATAATATGGTATTTGTGGTCATGTGTTTGTGCTGTAGTCATAAATTTGATGTTTGGATATTGATTTTGCTTTGTACAGGTATAAATTAATAGGTTGTATATTTGGTTTTTGTCTAGCTACAGAAGAGACTCTACCGAAATTTTCTACAGAATTCAATATTTTTAAATCTTCGGTATTAGTTTTATTTTGTTTAATGACGGAGATTATTAGAAAAAAATAATCCGTTCTGTCACAATTGATATCAGAGAAAAGAGATACATTAGGATTGATTTAAATCGTGTGTGGAAGTTTAGGATTGATTAAGATTGAATGAATAAGTAAATATAGGCATATGATAAATTAAACTAGAATGGATAGTTCTAATTATTCCGGTTGGCTAGCTTAGGCTTGAACTAAGTTAGAGATAAAAGACGAGTTTCGCTGTCTAGCTCCTGCGTCTTAAATATTGTCCTAAGAATAGTTTAGCCGCGATGTTACCTTCCGGTAGGATATTAGTAACTGCTATGACTTCTGGGCGAAGGCCTATTAGTGGCAGTGGTCAGTCGTGAGGATTGAGAAAGTTGCAGGGAGGTACCTTAGGGTTCAAACTTGATTGGTGCCGATTTAGTGCTTGAATGATCGGCATTGATTCGAGGTCTAGGTTAATCGGTTTTAGTTTGAAATTTAGGCTTGACTATTTTTGGGTTGAGGCCCTTAGACTATAATTCAATAAGAAGGGATGCTCAATCAACCTAGTAAGTACGGTAGATAAAGTGAAATTGATGGCTTGAGGTCTCGGTGGCCTGGAGTCAATGTTGGGATGGTGAATTTAAGGACACCGACTTATAATCAATTTCATAGTGAATGGGTGTTTAAATTTCGGGTTGTATGAATCTTGTAGAAAGTAAAAAATGTATTCAAAGATGTTTGTGTGAATTGTATTGATAGGGTAATGTACCTTGTCATCAGGTTGTAAATTCAGAATAAGAGGCATAATTGATCAAATCGGGGGTATTGTTGACTCTAATTAGTAAACGAGACCACCCTTTTGAACTCAATTGGTAGTCATTAAGAAATCTAGCTATAAAAAGTTTTGAGGATATATATATTTTTTGAAGAAAAGATCAAGCCAACTTATTTTAATGGATGATTAGGAGTCGGGTTGGAATCAACATTAGTCTCTGAGGATTTTGTATGGAATTGAAGAAGCGTTGGTTAGGTATGTTGTGGATACCTTGGAACATCTAGGAAGTAAGATGAACTATTGAGGTTATTATGATTGGTAGAGTAATTGGTTACTTGGAAGATTAATGAATTGATAAGTGGACACGGTGAATAGATAGATGATTTTTAATTTCGATCTGTGTCCCTAGCATGATGATCATGGATGATTGAAGATTTTGTTGCGGCAGCATTCTGATAAAGATATGGCTGCTACGAAGCTCGGGAGTGCCATTTGGGTTTCAAAGTTTTGTGGGCATTTATAAATTTTATGGTTTGGATCTTTTGGCTATATTCGGCCCCATATTGAGATGGCTTCATTAATGGATTCAAAGGATATGGGGCCATAGGTACTTTGTCAAGGATTGAGTTGAGAATGATTATTAATCATGTGCTTGATTTGGGAAAGGGACATGATGTTGGGTTAAGAGAATGCCTCGTTAAGCATATGGCATTATTGATAGTAAAATTTTGGACCCATAGGACCTTAAGTAGTGGCAAATTGGAAAGACCGATTGGTGTCGTGAAAGCACGAGATCATTTTGGGGTTCAACCAAATTTATTAAGTGATCCAATAAGCATTCCTTGAGGGTTGCAATGTCCGTGAGTCGTTTGGCTTGGGAAATATCTATAATAGTTATGATGAGATATAAAAGGTGGTTTCAAGGAGTACAAATGGGGTCAATTAACTTCCATGTCATTTGGGTTGACTCTTGATGGGTCTGGTAAGTTAACATGGAATATAATATTTTTGAGGAGATTAGGATTTCGCTATCCTGGTATAGTGATAGGTGACTACCTCCATGTGAGTGGGAGAGAGGTTCATAGTTAGAATTACCCTGCCCATAGGTAAAAATTAATAGTTGGAGTCTTCGCCTTAGGAACTTATGGGTGTTACCTTGAAGGTAGCTAATACTTGATAATTTTAAAGGGAAAAATAGTCGTATCCTAAAGAAAGAGATAATCTTATGATGCTACGAATGGATGGACCCATTTAAAGATTGGTGGGGTAAACCTTAGTGTCTTTGAGGAAATGAGCCTTGATGTTGATAATCGACGCTAAGAGTCTTTAGACTCAATGTGCTTTCGGTGTTTTGCAGGAGATGTGAAAGAAAAAATTATAAGTAGGTTCAAATTTTTGGGCAATAGGAGGACTTTTTTTAAATCAGGAGATAAAAAAGTATTTGAAGTATTAGAGCCATGAAATTTTGAAATGAAAAGTCCCTATGGTTTTGTTTCAGGATGATTAAGATGGTTCACCTATTATAATTACGAAGAGCGTGTTTGGATTGAATTAGTTGGCCCATCGGTATGCCGATGAGATCCTGAGGCTGCTAAGTATTTGGGTTTTAAGATTTTGGGTGATGACCTAAAGGCATATCAATTCTTGGGAGATCGTTACAATTGTAGTTTTAATCTTGTTATGATTTGAGGATTGTGGGCTTTATTTGCAAGGTATGGATACCGTGAGAGTTGTTCTAATTTTAGCTACCGTGTAATCTAAGTAATACATATGGATTGTACATTTTAAGAAAATGTTGTTTTAATGACATACCAACGAAATAATGAGGATGTAAAGTATTTCGATCTTGAAATTTGTTTGCGGTTGGAGGTTTGTGCTGAAATGATAACCGAAACTTGATTAGAGAATTTTGAGTGTTAAGTTAAATTAGATATAGCGGTGAGTTATAATCGGACGATTCGTAGTTAGATGATTAATCAAAGTTGCGCAGCGAAGATGTGGTGAACCCCTGTATTTCAAGGTCAAATTTGAGGTTCGAAAAGAGTGCTCAATTTCGAGGCTTAGCATCAATTGAAGTAAGGATTCTCAACCATTGGGGTTTTTAGTCAAGTCAAAGAGGCAGTTAATAATTTAGGTCTGCCCTCGAATCTTATAGGTCGATATGAAGCCTCCCTTGTACTGCTAAATGTGGAAATAAATATGTGATTACGAAGGATTATTGCCAGGAAACTAAGAATTTGTCTCTTATTGAGGTTTTGGTTTAGGTATTGGATAGAAAGATTAGGTAATAAGAATTAGAGCAGTCCGAATGCCTAAGGCTTCTTGGGATTTTAGTTTAACTGAGGAGATGGTTTGGAAGCACTTGGGAGATTATCTTCGAGTCGGTGATTTCGAGGTTCATCAAATTTCGAGGATAAAATTTCTATAAGTGGGGGAGAGTGTAATGACCCGAGTCCCAAAATATGATAATTAAGATGTAATTAAGTTAATAATGACTAAGGATTGGGATTAGAATGTGAGAAAAGTGAGTTTAGAAGCAAAAAGAGGAAGTTGGGCCCTATAAGGTTTTGGTTTTCAAGATAGGGTTAATATGGATGGTGAGGTCTTGGATTTCAAAAATATGGTAATTGGGAGGTAATTAAGTTAAAATAGGTGAATTATGGTCAAAATGTATGAGAGGAATCGGATTGAAAAGCTCAAAGATCCGAAATTAGCAAAATCGAGAATCGAAGTTGAAAATCGTAGAATGTTAAACCATAAATAAGATTATAAGTTTTAAATCGTGATGATCATAGCTTATTAAGGTTATATAATTAAAATTAGAGTCTAAGGATGTGAAATATTAGATTAGAAGGGCTGAAATGAGTCCCAAACAGCCAAAACGTGAAGTTTTCATGTTGTAGGTCGGCGCCCCAAGCCAGACTTGCGCCCGATGAGCACTCGAGCCAAGATCAAGCGTTGATTCCAGCAAGTGGGCGCCCAAGGCACGCTCTCCGTGTGCTCAAGCGCCATTTCCATAACAAGCGCGCTCGATGTACGCTCGCCGAGTGCTTGAGCGCCGGCTCTCCGAATATAACTCCGGTGCACAATTTTTCTAGGCCGCCAGTTTCATTTCCAGAAGAAAAAAAGAGAAAGGGAGATGGAAGTGGAAGAGAGAGAAGAGGAAATGGAGGCTCGTGAGTTCAATTCCGTTTGAGAGTCAGTTAGAAAGGTGATAGATTGGGTCGAGCAAATACACTTATGCCCTCCTCTTTAGGTTTCACACACTTTTGTCTTATTTTCTTCATGTATCCTCATTTCGATACTGGATTAAGTTTATATTTTATACTCCTCACAATCTAAGTATAAATATGTTAATTTGGAGACCCAATTTGTAGTTTAGGTTCGATTTTGGACGACATAAACCCTAACCCTCGCACTAAGCATGAAATCCCACGAAATTTTTGGGGCTTTTGATTTATCTGGGACTAGGATATGATTATGTTTGACTTGGGATTATAGTTATCCATGCTTTGGGTTTAATAAATTACTTGTTTGATATTCAAAATTTCATAAATTATTCGATATACAAAATCGTGCACTGTTCATGTGCACTGTTCATCCAATATTATTGAACAATATTTTGCATGAATTCATCCATTTAATTGTTAATTAGGTGATGTATATTTGTATAAACTCAATTATATAATCTAAAAGTTATGATATGTTCAATTGTAAGTTTTGCAAACGATATGTTAATTCTCTATTTGAGAAGAAAATTTATATCCAGAAGCTCTCAGAGTCAATTCGTTCCTTAACGGTAAGAATTCTAAATTTTCCTTATGTATATGATGTTTGAATATAAGTTAAGTTATGAAAAGATTGAAATCTACAAGCAAAACATAAAGTACATGAATAACTAGAAGGGAATTCCACATTGAAAATTTTAATGAATCTGGCCTCCCATATGGAGATATCTGTAAAAAGAAATTGATAGAACCTCCTTCAAAAGAATCGGTAATTGTAAAACAAGGATCCGCATTTATATTTCTGATGGGTAATGCCCCCATGTATGTCACTAGTGTGACAATGGAAGCTCAAGGGAATTATCCTGGTCACTTTTTGTAGCAGGTGATACTAAATACATACCTTAAGACGTTACGGTGGTAATCGATGACAACTCCACCCATGGAATGATACGTGGTCCACCCTTCCTTGGGGCGTTAACATCAGGAGGGTAGATTCAGTGTCAGACCTACTTTCGGGAGGTATTTGGGTATATAAATCCCGCTGGAAGGGATATTTCAGTTCAGACCTTAATGTATGGAGTGAATATAATTTATCATCGATTATTCGCTTCTTTTGGCTAGTAGGGTCCACTAACCCGGGTCTGCAAAGACGAGTAATTATACTTAAATCACGTCATAAAGAAAATAAAAGTGAAAAAAGAAGTGAATTGCACCTAAGCATGCCTAATCAAGTTCTGTATATGCATTTCTTTTCTGTTTACATGTATCTCTTCTGCTAAGTTTTGTTATCATTATTTATTGCCTCAATTTGATATACTTGCTAAACTATTAGCTCACTCTTCCCTTTCTTCCATCTAGATGAGAGTTACAAGTTGAAGCTCGATTAGTAAGAGTAAGGCGGGAGATAAGCTAAGAAAATCTATTGGACTTTGAGGACTTAGAGTTTTGTACATATTGAATGTAAATAGTTTAATTAGTTTATTGTTGTATATAATGATGATGATGTAATAGGTTGTATTATGATGTAAGTACCGTTTAGCTTCTACAAATGGTTTTATGGTTTTAGTTTGCTTTCGTAATATTTACTTGGTGATTTTGTATGGTCCTAGATGACATTTCTCTTAGGTCATAGTATTATAAGTGGAAAGATTGTATGGAGCCATGGATGATATGGCATTTGTGGTCCTGTGTTTGTGCTGTAGTCATAAATTTGATGTTTGGATATTGATTTTTCTTTATACAGGTATAAATTAATAGGTTGTGTATTTGGTTTTCGTCTAGTTGTAGAAGAGACTCTGTTGAAATTTTTACAAAATTCAATATTTTTAAATCTTCGGGTATTAGTTTTGTTTTGTTTAATGATGGAGATTGTTAGAGGAAAATAATTCGTTCCATCACAGGTGGCGTCCCATTAATAAATATGCTAAGAGTTAAAATTTTAAATCTCTTGGTATGGGAGCTTGTGATGAGTATGGCGACTTATGGATTAGCCCAAAAATTCAGTCCTTGAAAGGAAGAAAGGTTTAAAAGATAGAGGCCAAGTAGGATGCCTCATTAGCCTAAAAATCTAGAAGGTAATGCGGTTGGCCTAAAAGGGTTGACTTGAAATCACCCAAAAGAAACTGGGCAATTAGGGCTATTTGATATGTCACCCCAGTGGTCGTCCCTTCAACTCAATAGTCGATAGCTTTTATAACTCAACGCATACAAGCCAATGACACTTACCATAATATAGCCCCATGATTGCACATTATCCTCAAGATGACAGTTATGATTCAATAAATTTTCTCAAGAGATAATTATCATATAATGCCCCCATGATTACTCTGACAGTGGAGTGAATATATTCAGACAGTGTTGATTATCATGATGATTCCTCTGATCATTGAGACAACTCAACAGATTCACACAGATAATTGTTACTAGCCATGAAGCTAAAGAAAGGTTAAGCTGGTGTTCACTCTATAAATACCCTTCTCTCTCACAAGTAGGGGGATCCCCTGAGTCAGCCAATCAAGTAATCAAACAATCCTTACATTCAGAGTATTATCTTCACACTCAGTGGTTCATACACATTAGGGTCTTGAAAAACTAGTTCGCCAACGAGTGTAATTATCCCAAAGTCATCCTTCCTAAATATTGCACTATTTAAAAGCCGCTCCCGGTTGAGCATACCTTTAGAAGTCAAGTCTTTTATAACATTCTCATTCCCCCTTCTCATGCTTGCATCCATGCATTCTATATTCCTTTGGCTTTCTTTTTGTTGAATAAAGATTTTTAAATTAAGTATTGAAGGATATTATGAGGAGTGAATCCCACCATTCTTTAACATTTTATTTGTTCATTGTATGGTATACAGGATCTAAATTTTTTAGGATGAAGGTCGGACTAACTTTAATTTAACTTATTAGATGAGACCAAATAGTTCTCTAATTTTTGACGACCCAAATTTGGAGGCACATCAAAGATTAATGTAAACTTAAAAGATATAGATGCAATTCACAAGAGTTCTTTTTGTTTTTAATCCTAGATATTATATGCTTTGAAAGCGATTAATATCCAAATGTAAAATATTCAAAATGCTACCAAAAAAAAAAAAAAAAGGAAATCTCACAATTGTTTGATCAAAATATTAAGTTGCTAGGATAGATTTAGAATAACAATGACAAATAATTAAATTCATCGAGAATCATTTCATAGAAATCTCTTAACCAAACAAGTTTATATACTAATTTCGAGATAGTTTATCTCAGTTGGTGCCTTCTATTTAATATGTTATATAATAAAACTATAATATGTGGATTGGTTGAAACTATTACGATGCTAAATTACTTTTAATGTATAATTTTAAGTTGTGAGAAGTAAATACGTATTTGTAGTTGATAGTATTTTATATAAAGATATGTTTTCTATCTAAACAAAATCAGAAAAAAATTTAAATCTTAAATAGATTCACAGAAATGCTTATAAATGGTAGGCTTATTTCTCCGATTGCAAAGCAAACAAAATTCCCAAAATATTTTCTATATTTATATTTGATTTGATTTGATTTTTATATTTAATCAGAGTCAATTTTATTTGTGTCAATAACTTTTAGTTAATTTTTTTAATCAAAGTAGGCATAGTTTGAAGTCACATGACTTGCAGTTAAATGCCGAATTCTATGTTGTGTACTGGTAAGTTTGAATTTGGCAACACTTAAAAATAAAAAAGGCAAAATCAACTATTTTCTATTTTCGTTTACCCGTATCTTCTATATTAACAATTGCTTAAGCTATGTTAATTAAACAGATATAATATCAACTGCTTAAATTAGCCAAATTTTAGTGGCATGAAATATAAATTAATTCCCAATAAAAAAAATAACAAAGTTAATAAACTTACAGAAAAAAAAAATATAAATATATATATACATATATTGTAAGTGATTTTGCACCCGAAGTTTGTCAAAAAATTTGTACCCTACCTTCTCTCTCGTACACTTCCTTTGCAAATGTTTTGACTTCCAGGCCATTTCCGTGCACTTGGAGAGGTAGGGAGGGGAGGGAGTCAATCAAACCTGACAAAAGGCTATTATCTTTTTTCAACGGTGAGAGATTCGATTTTGCATAAATCATACACAGACAACTGCAACAATCCCCTTTCCTCTTACGTTGTTGATTCCGCAGTTACAGCAGTCATCAGCAAGAATCATCTGCGACGGAATACTCGAAGACCCACATCAGCTAGTCGACCATTCTTACAAGGTTTCAGCAATTTCATTTAAATTCGATTATTCTGCTCGATTTTGAACTGGGTGGTTTTTTTTTAACCTAGTGGCCAAAACCCTAATTACAGATTGTTGATTCCGTTCCTTTCTCCGATTTCAATAAAACAATTCACGTGATGTGTCGTTGACTTATTTGACTGGGAAGCATTCTAGTCAAAAATCTCTATTTCATGATTGTAAATTTGATTTCTGAATTTTGAATTTTAGAGCTACGTTTTGCGTCACTTGTGTTGTTGCAAATGTGAGACCGATCGAAGATAGGTTGATTTGCGGACTTGGGATGGTAATTTTGCTGGTTGGATGCTGAGTAATGAGCCAAAAATGATTATATGTAAATATATATATATATATATATATATATATTGTTAATTTAGCCGTCCTATGATTTCTGTCATGTTGTTGATTTAACTTTCTACCTTGCAAGTCATGGCGCTGTAATGAATATGGTTTCGTGATGTTGGTTCCTTTTCGAGTCAATTACTCAGTTTGTAATATCAGCTGCAATTCGGGATGTTTTGACTTTGCCAGTTATTTATTAGTCTCCTCCATGTTTCCAGTTGTTTGGCAATCAGTGTCTAGTGTGACCCTGAGTGGCAAATTTGCATGGATGTAACCATTTACAGCCTTGCTTAAAAGTTGGCACTGATTTTAGTTTATTGAATGTAACCTGTATGATATGACTTATGCTTTTCTGATTTTTTTTTCCATTTTTTTTTGTTATGCTAGTCATGGTTTTCGTGCTCTTCTGGGCAGGCTAGGGTTTAGTTTTCTTGTTCTTTTATGTGTTTTTGACATTCCCTCTCATGTTTGTAGCAATTCCTATCAAATGATGTGCCATTATCTTTTTGCCTTCATTTATGTTCATTAGAGTAGTTTATTCAGATGTTGTCCAAATGTCCTGCTCTAACTACTTTAATTGCCCCATGGTTACTGGGTCCCCTAAACCACCTTGCGTACTGCACGCTGGCATACCTTGTCCTGGCATACCCTGTACTACATGTGGTCATCAGTTATAGTCTCATATGAAAAACGACAATCTGCAAACTGCGTGCCTTTCTGAAATGATTGCTTTTCTTTACGCAGACAAGTACACTCTGTCAGCTTCTTTCTGTGGCTCTTGCCAAAGGCTTTTGGTTATATCTCTAACACTTTGGCAGCTTGGAGTTATCTATGTGGGGTGTCATATAAGAAATGGGTCTGATACCTGATACCCATTCCTAACCAATGTCCTAGCCTATGTTCTGAATTGCCTCATCTGGCGATTCGTAATTTGTACTGTCTGTGCTACCGGTTCGGATATTTCTTCACTTTCGGAAATAAGCATATTTATCCTTTGTCTTGAAATTTTGCAGATTTAGTGGAAGCTGAAGTGTATGTTTGATACAGCATTATTGGAACTGGTTAAGCATTTACTTCTTTTATGTGTAAGAAGACTAGAAGAGTATTGGTACTGTCATCTTGATACGGTAGCTGCCTCCCTGGAGTTTTGGTTATTGAACTGTGGAAAAATGTTAACAAATAAGAAGCCCAGTATTAATTCAATTATTCTCTCCATGCGGCTTGCTTTATTTATGGTCATTGTGACATCTGGGATGGAATAAGGTGTTAGGTGCTAGCTATAAAGAGGTATCAATGGCTCATTTGCCGGAGAAGAGGTATCCAGTTGATGCAAATGAGTACAAGTTATATGAAGAAGTTGGGGAAGGTGTGAGTGCTACTGTGTTCAGGGCTCTCTGCAAACCATTTAACGAGATAGTTGCTATTAAGGTTCTTGATTTAGAGAGGTGCAACAATGACCTGGTATGTTTGCTTCTTGTTGCTGCTTATTGAGATTTGTGTTTATGGCTTTGTTGCAGTTTTATTTATGAATTGATTAATATAATCGATAGTTCATACCAGTAGTTTACCCTTTATTTGTCATTGTCTATGTATATATTGGTCATTAAAAAGTAAATGTGGTATTCATTGTGTGCCAAGGGGAATCCTCATTTGTATGTGTATTTGAATGAGTCAAATGTTAAGCGCAAAGTTGTTGGCTTCCCAAAATCTCATCTGTACAATGTGTCTGCATACTGATTGCGATTGTCCATGATAAACCTTTATGAAAATCATGCTTCTTTGCATACCACATACTACAAATCTGGAATGTGGTAACTGCATTACCATCTTGATGCATGCAATTAGGGAAGCAAGGAAAAGTAAATTTGGAAATCCGTTCTTTGTTTTCAGTAAATCAAATTCTTTATTAGTATGACAATACATTTCTATAATACGTCTACCCCGAGCACATCAACCAGTAGCTGAGGCATTACTGTACTTTGTTAATTTTAGCAGATTTTTTAGAAAAGTTTTTATAGCTTGTTGTGTTAGCTTCTGAGAGTAATCAGTAAGTCTAAAGTTGAAGTTCATTTCCTTTATAGTCTAAGCCTCTCTCTTTATATACTTTTCAAATCTAGTCCAAGTCAGATTAGGGCAGTTGAGTCGCACTAGAATGAGGAGACAATTTATTTTTATGTAGAAATGTACTCTCTCAGATTTTTGGTGAAAATAACCACTTTGAACTTTAAATTTAAGCAGGTCTATTGCTTTATTTGGTGATGTGGATGCCATAGTTGTTTGTGGACTTCTCCTAAATCCTAGGATCTAGGTGGATTTCCTAGGCTTCTGTAACCCTTTGCCTCTTTTCATTCTCTATGTTCTTTATCTTATTATTTTCAGATCTGATTACAATTTTCAATTAGCTTTCACTGGGTTAATTTTACTCATGACAATTTTCTTGTGATCAAAGTTTTATACTAAATTTTAAACATGCTAAACCCTAATCCTTGGCCATTGCTTCCGCTCTAAAACAGTCATAAATATACTTATTTTAGCCCTTAAATTGCCCAAAACCCTAAGATCTAGATGCGCATCGGAGCTTAATAGATGTTACTCATCCTTGTTTGTTGTTCCGCGTCAAACCTTGAAAGTTTTGGTTGGTTTTCTTCTAGTATATCTGATGCTATATCTAGAAGTGTATTGTTATATTCACATATGTTGATTTATTCTATGGTGGTTTAGTAAGGATGCTGGCAAGGTCTGTAGGTTTATGTTCCTTGATGAATTGACTTTAAAGATAATGTTGAGATCATGCTAGACAAGATGTATGCAGTGTCTGAAATTAAATATACTCTTCTTGACATAATTATAGAACCCTAATGACATGTTTGTAGATTGGAATTGGAATTCCATTCCGGGCTTCTTTTAACCGGAATAACAATTTCACTATTTGATTAGTATTAGGTTAAGAATTGCTATTCCTATAGAATTCCTTGGAAACAAGAAATAAGAAAACCCATATCCCAATGGGTTTATTTATTCCTTTTCTCCTTGAATTACAATTTCGGGCCAGATGACCATTTTGTCTCTATAAAGTTTACAGTTTATTCCAAGGGGGGGCAGCGGCGGGGGGCTGGTGAAATGGTAGAGTGGTATATTGGATTATATATATTTTTTTGTTGGAAGAGAAAAGGTAATTTCTTTAGAATTTCTCATTAGCTTTTCCTGTATTCTTGCCTACCATATATTAGAAAATTAATTTTCAACTCAATTTCCACCTACTCGAAGTGACTAAATAAGAGATTATTAATTCTCAATGCTATTCTCTTGGAATTGTCATTTCGTATCTCCACTCAAATGTTCTATAAGATATGGCCTTTATATTTTGGCATTGCAAATGCCATGCTATGAAAGAAAATAGACATTGCTACCTATTAGCCTTGGTAATAGATTAGTCCCAGGCATGGATGAAAATATTGGTATTAGTTGTAGCCATATCGGTATCGTATATATTAGACAATGTATATTTGTATTAGATGTATTAGAAATAAAAAACTTTTCTATGAATCATAAGCTGATAGACAAATATCAGCTAATATATCTTGATATATTAATGATACCGTGACATATCATGATTTTTGGCATAGCATGAGGAAATTGCAGTATGTCAGGGTCTAATACTAATATATATTGGCCGATATATCAAATATGACAAATATTTTCATTCATGGTTCCAAGAGCACATTCATAGAAGGGAAAAAAAAAAATCTATGTTGGGTTTACCATTTGCTTATCATGCAAGAATGTATCATAGAAAGATGGTTGGGAGAAATGCGACATAGATGCTTTCTAGATAGTTGTTGCCAACATGTTCTCAAGTACTTCATGTTATGGCTGAAAGTAATGTATCAAAGTGTTTATGTAGCGAAACACATCATTACTTCAGGTACTCACTACCAACAAGCTTCTGATAAGTTATGATTAGTTACTTATGTAAGGAATCAATGATACAAGCCCGCAGGATAGACTTTCGGAAGATTCCCATGATTGTGTAATATGTTTTTGGTGGATTTGGGTTCATATACCCCGTTCCCAAAGACTGTAGTTGGAAAACCATGTTTAAGAAATTGCAATTAATACATGTACTTGATGAAGTAAGATGCCATTTTCACAACTATAATTGAAGTTACTATAATTATGCAGCCCTTTTCATTTACTTTGGTCGATTGAAAGTGGCTATGCCTATATCAGAAAGTGCTAAGAAATTCTACCCTTTTTTTTAATCTTTGGAGAATCTGTTTGCAACTGATTCAACATGAAAGTAGGACAATCTTTGGAGGATGTGGAAGGAGGGCTAAAGGGTTTAAAGAAGCATTCTGGAGGTATTCACCGGAAAGAGAATTCAAGCAATTTATAGAAAAGAATTAGCAACAAAGTATACATAAAGAAAGCTAATTTTGCATACATAGTAAAAGAACTTAAGTATTAGATATGCTGAATTTGTTTGTATTATTACTGTTAGGTCTACTACATTCTTCAATAATTTTGCAGAACAATTTGTTGCTTCATGCAATTTTATTTTCATAAATGTGCCTTGTACGGGCCCTCCAATTCTTAAAACTGGTAGCCATCTTGTAACTTCTTTGTAGAATTTGGAGGACCTAGTTACATAGGAAATTGGAAGGAGTATATTTCCATCCCGTCTTGAAAAGTTCAACCATCGATGCTCTTTGACTTTTAAATTGTCGTTTAAGTCTTGATTTTCACTAGTGAATGAAACATCTGTTCTTGTTTTACGCCTATAATAATATTTTGATGTTAATTACATTTGATATTGATGGTGGAGAGTTATTTTAAATGTCTATGCACATATATGTCCTTTTTGCTGCTGCAAAGTTTGCTTCCATTGGGAGAAAAGTGTTGACATTTCCAAAACATATAATATCAATAAGCAAAATGTGATTCTTAATCCCCAAGCCTTGTTTTCATGCTCGTCCTTTGATTCCTTTTTATGTTACCCCACGTATTAGTTTGTTGGCATGTGGTATGTGTTGGTCTTTTTATTTTTGAAACAAAAAAGATCATCTTTACTAAAATTATGCAAGTGTGTACTGGAAGTGTGTGAGACTCCTGCATTATGCTGTCTACGACGAATTCAAAATAACTATAATCTTTTAGGTCCCAATCTTTCTATTTGTATATTTGGCAATATGTATGTGCAAGTATTAATCTCCCTGGTTGGACAAAAATTCTTTTATTGGGAGGAAAAATTTTTTTGTTAATATGGGATGCCACATTTGACCCTTGCAGAACCTGTCAATGTGGGAGCATGATAGTCTTCTTTTTTATGGATACTGAGGGGTATTGCCTGATATAAAATACTGTAAAAGAAGGAAAAGAATTACAGGAGTCTCAAATTGTCAATGAACTTCAAGATAAGGTTCTGGCCTGCACCTAGAAATTCCTATGAAAATATAAGCTGCATTCCTTATTTTAGCCATTCTGTGGCCTAAAATCAGATGCTGCACAATCTCCAAATGATTTTGCCACAAAATATTGCTTATGCAATAACAAATATATTTTGTGCGGCATCTTTTCCGTGCAGCAGACCATGACAAAACTGCAGTCTTTGATGCACATCTGGTTTCTATATAATCGCCCAAGCAAGGCTTACATTCTCTTCCAGAGTTGCCTCTTAATATTAATTAAGATGTTGGGTATGTAATGTTCTCCGTTTTCCACATGTCCATACCATATTTTTAGATTGCATTGTTAGGGCTTTGTGAGCATAAGCTTGTCATAGTATGAGGCTGTATTGTAATGGTCATGGTGCATGTCACGAATTGTTGTAAAGCAATGATCCATAATAATTTATTTACTCAGTGTGCAACTGAATTTCAATAACTGAACCGGCCTTTTATTACTTCTACATTAGAAGTTAAAAGGAGTATCACTCGTGTGACAGAATGTGATTCTGAAAGAAAAACATAATGTAGGGTTGGCTGCATAAATTGCTGGTGGCAAATATTACCGGGTCGATGTTGCTCCCAACCATATTATGAAGTCAAGCCTTTTACCTTGGACATTTCCTCCTTACATTCTGAGTAGAGAAGTATTCTACTGGCTCAGCTTTCCAGAAGTCCATGTTTAGATCTTTGTTTATCATTTGCATATCATATTTTGATACTTTGTATTTGTATGAGAGAAAAAAGAGATAAATTTAGTTCCATATTAAAATTTGATTCGAATCTTTTATCATTGATATCTCCTTATGATGCTCTGAATTTGTAGAAAAACGAAGTTAAAATACCATATATTTGGTTTTAATTGTACTAGTTTTGCATTAAGTTCAGAGATATTTGTTACATTGCTATATAGTAATTAAGCAAAGAAAAAGGATTCATATGAAAATCTGAGATGGCTGCGATTTTTGTTTTTTGGCCTTACATTAATTTAAGTTCATTATGCTGTTGTGGAACCTTTTCAAAAAAAAAAAAAAAAAAAAAATCAGTCAGAGGTTTGAATTAAATCAAATAGTTTCAAATTGATTTTGTTTTTCACCGACCTACCCTATTGAAAAGTTGTTGCATCTGAAGTAGTTGATCCAGTCTACCATCACTGTGGCCCACTCTGATGAGACTTGGTCTTGGCCGAACTTTGTCCTCCATCCAATTTAAAATAATCAATCCCCATATCCAGGTTATAAACTTGATGATTTAAAAGTACCAGATATTCTTTCTGAGGAGAATATCCTGGCCTAGTATCCATGTAGAATCTAGCGGAACTGGTGACTACCTGATCTCACTAAAGGAGTCAAACACTGAAAGACTTCTAAGCTTTTGGATATGTCTCCACCACCTCTGTTTCTCATTTGAAGACATCTAGTCTGTCCACTTGTTGATCATGGTTGTCTTACTACCCTCAAATTTTGACCCTTAAGCATCCATACTTGGTAAGGTGACTAGACTGTACTTTCTTTTCCTGAAATTTTATGACCTATGCAAGATGTTGTAAGAGGGCCACATAGTCTTATGTTAGTGCAATTGTAGGCAAACTCAATGCTAGCCATTATTCTTCTATTAATTACTCTAGTGAATAATGAAGAGAGGGGTACAGAGAAGCACAAGGAATATCAATGGACTCCTGCCATTTTGAAGCCATGCCTAAGTTTGCTACTATTATAGGCACAAGCCAGTGTTAGAAATCATATCATCATAACTCCATGTGCTTTGAAATTGTTGCAAAGTTGGCAGAAATTTTGAGTCTAAGGTTGAATTATCTGTCTTCTTCAATAGTGCAGAAAATACTAACGGAAACAAATTGCAGCATCTCGCAGTCTGCCATGAAATGTTAATTATATCAATAACCGAAAGTCGTATATTCACCTAAAGATGAACTAGGATTGTAGGGTAACACAATTATATAAAAAAAGAGAAATAGCTGTTTATCACATCATCAGTCATCATGCATAATTGATAGGCAGTTAGGAAAGATGAAAAGTGCAGATGAATTTGCTGAGTCCATATTACCTGTGAATCGTTTTTCATTTATTGTGTAAAAACATGCTTACAGGATCACAAAATGATTGTTGTGAAACACCAGTGCTTATTTTAATATTAGGGTAGTATTTACTACTCACAATAGCTAATGAAATTCTCGGAAAGGTCCTCGTCCATATGTTCCAAGGGAAAGAATGTGTCTGCTTCTACATCAAGTTGTTTCTTTAGATTGTCCATTCCTGGACTTTATAAGGAGCTATATATTTCCAATTGTTGGTATGTCTGGAATTGGAATGCTATGAACCTGCTTCCAAATCAATGAAAAAGAAGGCATTGTATAAAATACTTATTGAAAGAGAGGTTTGCCTTCCTTTTCCAGATGCTGCAAGGGAACACAAATCTCTGCTCTACCAGTTCTCTTTTAATTTCTATTCCTGAGCTTTAACTTTGAGCTATACATTTTTAACTATTTGGTATGTCTAGAGTTGGAATGCTACATCAACAGTTTTGATAAAAAAATAGAAGAAAATGGAATCTAATTCCTAATTAATGACAAAGAAGGCATTAAATGTATTTCCCTTAAAGTTCATGGTTTATGAATTAGTGCATTTTTCTTGACAGACGTAGTAGAGCTTCTCCATTAAAACTGATAATGCATTGTATGAGTATCATATTAGCTTGGAGTTATGCGCATAATTGGGGAAAAAGGTTGAACTTCCTGTCCAACAACAAGCATTGATGTTTTCAAGACATTTGAGGTTGATGTGAGTTGTGATAACGAATTCTTGAAAAGGGGAATTAGTTAAAAGGAACATGAAAGGTTATTTGGAAATGTAGATATAATGTTTTTCTAGATGTTGGGTTTTGGACCACTCCCTTGTAAGTCCTACACCCAATGGATGGGTCATCTTAAAAATGCACAGTGTTAGCACAAGATTAGCTTGAGCAAAGCTGTTAGACACGGACCATGCAATGTTTGTATGAAGGTTGCTCAAACGACGCAGTTTATTAGAGGTTTGCGTGAGATTTATTGAGTGTAAGTTGGACCAGTGGATAGAATGGGTGACGCTTGTTTGTGATTGGCATACGCTTGTACGCGGGATAATAGAATGGGTGCTGCAAATGCCCGTCCAAAGTGGCACGTGTACGATACATTCTATTTGTGTGTATGATATATGTTTGACGGGCGCATTATGCTGACTTTGCTATAAAAATACCTATGCAATTTTAGGGCAAAAGGGAGAGTGATCATTTTTAACCAAGGGTGTTGCATGAAAAGGGAAGAGAGAAAAGATAGAGGAGGAAGGGTTTCGGTATCTGATTGTGATTCAATTCAATTCCATTCTTCTCTAAGTTTAGGCACATTGTTCTAGTTTGTTTTTAAGACATGTTTTTGCTTTAGTTGCTTGTTTTCTTAGCATATTCTTTTCAAATGGGTTTCAAGGTGTGTTCGGGGTTGGGTTCAACCATTATTCATTCGGGTTATAATAAAGGTAACTGGATACTATTTTATAATGAATATATTTGGAATTTGTCATGTAATTTTTTTCCTTGGTTGATAAATATTTTCTGTATTAAATATTACTGTGTAATTTGTGTTCTTTTATTGGATGATTTGGTTTTTTGTGCTCTCACGGTGATTGGTGGCTGACGATTGACAGGGGATTTGAGGGTTTGTTTTTACTACACTGGTTGTGTGCATGGTTTGTTCCCGGGGAATCCTAGCACTGGGCTCCCACCATAAACTAGTAACAACATGCAGATGGTTATGGGAGGATTTTCTTAATGCCTCATAATTTTCCTCCTCCTTTTTCCCTTTTTTTTCTAAAGGGGGAGGAATTTGTTAAAATGATGACCTCAGCACAAAATTTTGGAACTGTTCTACTATTGGTCCTTTTTTATTATCATGTAAAATATGTGATATATATTTTTTTGGTTACTTATGCAATTTCACGTTTATTTGGCACCAAAAACTTGGTGATGGTACCATTCACTTGTAGTTGATTGCGTTATTCATATAACCAGTATGTGAACCCCCTCCCCTCTATTTAGGCCTTTAACTTGCATGTTCCAGCAGGGAATGAACTTGCCCCCAAGTCTTTGTTGTTGGATGGCTTGCAATTCATGGCCTTTCAAGGAATCTATACAAAGATTATCACTCAAAATTGTTGTGAAGTTCTTGTGGTTATTTGGTGACCTAAGGCAGCACTAGGTTGTGTGGATCTAGATGCTTGCATTACATTGATACTACTACTCTAACAAATCCATCTATTCCTCTGCTGGAATATCTTTTTTATTAGGCAAGTAATTAGAGCTGAATAAAAAGGAGAAGAATGTATTAAAGCCAGGTTCTTTCTCTATGTCTAAGGGATACCTCAAGACTAATAATGGAAAGCTAAACCGGCTGAGGCATTCCCTGAGCCACAAAACAGCCAGCAAAATCCAATGACAAAACATGAAGAACAAGGTTGCAACTAAGACAAACCTTACTGGTGCTGAAAATAATGCATGGTGGCCAATCAAGCAAGCCCAGCCAAGATATGCCACTGAGAGCTCTAGTTAAAAGAAGGAAAAGACTAAAAACCTAGTCCAAACGTGGTCAAGAAACTGAAGCATGAAAACTTTATGAAATTCCCCAAAATTCAGAGCCAAAAGAGCCCTCCGCAATAGTGAAGTCTGTAAGTCCATTCAAACACCTCAAAGTTGAGAGACATCATATAACACTAGTAATGAGTAAAAGCTGACATTTCACTCTCTTCTAACATGACATGGCATGATCCTTAGTAAGATCAATCCTTGTTGCAAACTGGCAAGGTATGCTATCGTAATAAGTGATAAAAATGGTATGTAGAGTATTGTATCCAAAGGGATTGAACTTCCACTAAGTATTAAAATTAGCATTATCCTAATATTATCCAAACTATTGAATATCTAAACATTATAATAAATCAGCGCTATAACAAGATGAATTCAATAAAGAATGGTACTAGGGTAGCTTCAATTTCATCTAGGCACTCCTATGTAACACCTTTCAAATAATTATGCACAATAATTGTTAATTAACCACGATGACAAACAATATAACATGGATATTTGATGTTCCTTGGCGGGTTGCATTAAACTATGATCATATATTTACCCACCATATTCCTATGAGAATAAAATATATAACCAAGCATTATGCTTAATTTGTTACAAGTCCATGTAGTATATCTATTTACTTGTAACTTCTGTTGCTTTTCCCAAGATCCGTCATGCATGCCTTTCCTCTTGATCTCAATATGCATTATTGAATCATTCAAATGGTGATTAAGGATTTGAAAGTATTAAATATAAAGGGAATTAATTATTAAGAGAAAAATGTTGTTGCATGAAATAATTTTAACAATATATAGTTCAACTATAGCTACATCTAAAGCACTAGTAATGAAAACTTAGTTTACGGTTGAATAGACAACAAACATGAACATATTAAAGTCCATTTGAAAGAAGTAACGAAGAAAAGAAGGAGAAAAAATGAAGAAGAAATCTTCCCCTGAAGTGCTTTCTGCCGGCCAACAGCCTTTTACTTTTCTTCTCCGCCCAGTTCTGCTTCTTGCTGCCTCTTATTTTTTTTTCTCTTCACCTCAGTTCCAGAATAGAGACAAAAGTCCCTTTGTTATGTTGCCCTAGTTTTCCTTTTATTGTTGCCCAAAATCTTGGCCCTCAAATCAGCCCTATTGCTCTCCAAATCTTCCAACCAATCAAGGTTCAAACTTTTGCTATTTTTGGTGGGAATCAAGAATTCACTAATCTTGTACATGCAATTTCTTACCAAAATCATTAGAATCTTAAGAAATCTGCGGAGACAAAATTGAAGGACTCGGATTTAGCTTTTCAACATCATCAATGAAGCTCGGGTTGGGTAAAATGATTGTTTTATCCCTCTTTCTTAGTAGCTTCTTCCCTAGCCAAATAATAATCAAAAGTTGGTTAGAATTTAATTAACTAAATGATTTAAAATAAAATAAACTTGGGATAATCTATATATCAAATCACATTAATTCTCTGGTGCAAACCTCTGCAATTTGGGCACCAGAATACCTCAGAAGCAAACAGTATTTGATTCCTTCTAGCCGAACAAACAGGAGCTCACAATAATGCAGAAGTTTTAGCAAAGAGGTGAGCCCAAGCAATAAAAACATTATGTGGAAAGAGAAATTCCAACAGCAAGCAGGTTGCTGTGAACTGTTATGGGTACAACATCCAAAGGGTTGCTACAAGTTTGAGAAAGCCACACATGGTTATGAATAGGGAGTCAGCTACCAAGGCCTAGAGATTATAAGAACCTAATGAAAGATCCTTTCTAGTAACAAATATGTAATTACGGCCTCCTAGTTACTCAAACAAAGGGTTATCTGCTGGCCCAAAAGTCCAGGATAAAATCTAAATTTTTGTATGGCTTGTCACTTTTTGATTCTCATGTAAGATCACCGAACTCTGTCTCACTTGAATGTTTCAGGATATTTATATTGCTTCTGGCCAATATAGTTGGAATGTAGTGAGCTTTGTCTTGGTTTTATTGGGAACACGATGCTATTATCCTACCAAGTGACCTTCCTTTCAAATTATACAGGATGGAATTCGCCGTGAGGTGCATACTATGAGCCTGATTGATCATGCTAACTTACTACGGGCACATTGTTCCTTCACAGCAGGCCATAACCTTTGGGTTGTGATGCCATATATGGCTGGAGGGTCTTGCCTTCACATAATGAAGTCTGCTTATCCTGAAGGTTTTGAAGAGCCTGTTATTGCCACATTACTACGTGAGACTCTCAAAGCTCTTGTTTATCTGCATGCCCATGGGCATATTCATAGAGATGTGAAGGTAATATTGCTCGACTAGGTACTTTATTGCTATTATCCTGAATTTTTTCATTAGACAAATAGACATATACCAAATATAATGTTATTTTAGAAATAATTATAGTTTAATTGTGTTCTTCAATTTGTATTTGAGGAAGTCATCATGCAATGCAATTTGTTCTAGGGGAATCGGAATAGTTTCAATTTACTTCCATCTTTCCCTTTTCTACCATAACAATACATTTCTGCTTTTAAGTGAGATGATCTCCTCCCTTTTCCAGCATTCTGATAAATTTCTTTACATTATACTCTAATTATAGTTACCATTGCTGTGGAACATATTGGGCAGTTGGCCATTTAGAGTCAAAGTAGTTAAATTGGCTACCAATTGTTTTGACTAGAATAAATGATGGTTTTATGATGTATAATCAAATCAGGCTTCTTTTTATAAGGATAGTATCCTCTTATGTGTTTCAAGTTCCAAATGCTGTTTGATTGCCTGAGCATGTTTTATCTATGATTTCAGAAATTTGGAAAGAGAATAGTTTTTCTTAGTGATGGCATTGTGATTTTGGCTCCTCTTTTAGCTGGGATTGCTAGCTGTTGCCGAATCTTAACAACTCTTCAATCCTGCAGGCTGGAAATATTTTAATTGATTCTAATGGTGCCGTCAAGCTGGCAGACTTTGGCGTCTCAGCATGTATGTTTGACACAGGTGATAGACAACGTTCGAGAAATACCTTTGTTGGAACTCCATGCTGGTAGCTGCTTTTCTTTGGCTTATGACCCCTCATTACCGCCTGAAGATTGTGCTTTCAATTTATCATTTGAAGGTCAACCAAATGATATTACTGATGCATTATGGTTCTGCATTGGTAATCATTTTGCAGGATGGCTCCTGAAGTTATGCAGCAGTTGTATGGTTATGATTTTAAGTAAGAAGAAGCCTTCCTTTATTTTCTCTATTATTTGTGTGTTTCAATATTAATTTTGTTGTTTTCTTTTGATATATGTTCAACATCATCATAAATCTGGGCATTCTAAGTTCCTTCCAAAACTTTTTGGCCAGTTAACCTTGGCTTATTGGATATTTTGTCCCTGTTCTGGTGACACTGTCGCTGTTTTTGGAGGATAAGGCTGATTTCACCTGGAACCATTGACTTATTTCCACAACATGGCCACATTTGATAATCAACCATCTATCTTCCCACTTACCAGCCCGTAACTTCTTTTGCAGTATCCCTCGAAGTTTTCACTTAGCTGACTTGCAAATGTTTTAATTACTATAATTATCTCAACAGGGCAGATATATGGTCATTTGGAATAACAGCACTTGAACTTGCTCACGGTCATGCTCCATTCTCCAAGTATCCTCCAATGAAGGTAATATCAGCTGTCTGTATAAGCCTCCGTAATTGGATTATTTATTTTTAATTATTGGTTCACTTGTCTTCTTTGTGAAAATTTGTAGGTTTTGCTAATGACTTTGCAAAATGCACCCCCAGGTCTTGACTATGAAAGAGATAAGAGATTCTCAAAGGTCCTTCTCTGTGAACCAAAGAAGCACGGACATCGACATGGGACACGGACATGACAATGACACTGACACACCGGCACACTATTTTCTATAAATTAAGGATACGACATGTTGGGGATACGTAAGCTAAAATAATGATTTATATTTTTTTAATTGATGAATACTTCTATTTCATGATAAATGTAAAATAAAAATATATATTTTTCAAATCTTATACGAAAAAAAAAAAAATTATAGAAAGAAAAGGAATATGTATTCATATAAGGATAATAATATTGATACAACTTTCAAAAAGAACAAATATATAATATCAATGACACTCAATTATAAAAAGTATATTATTTTCAATATTCCATGACTACATTTTCTTCATTATTTTCATTTTCGTTACTATCATCGGTAAAAACAATACACTCTAACTGTGGTTCATCCAATGAGAGTTGTACGATTTCTAACTTCCCAATATCATCGAGGGAATCAAATGTATCTCCACAAATATCCCACATCTTACTCTCCCCTTGCGAATATTGTAAACTTCTCTTTGAAAGTAGGCGAAGATTGCTATGAATGAAAACCAAATCTTCAGCATGTTTTGTAGTCATTTTATTTTTTCTCAATGAATGGATAAAGGAGTAAGTATTCCAATTTCTCTCATAATAGTATATTACTGTTACCGTATATAATTATAATTATAATTATAATAATTATTATTATTAGAGGAAGAAAAGAATAAAGAGGAACAAATTGAAAAGAAAAAGAAGAATAGTGACAGTGATAAAGTGAGAATAACGAAAGCGGAAGAATGAAGTTAGGGTTCGAATCCCATTGTTGGGTGAGAATAGTGTATTCGAAAGTGATAAAGTGAGAATATTACTTTCGTGTTTGACTTTTCTTGGATTACGCTGCGATGAACTTTGAGCCATATAATCTGGAAGTTGAGAATCGAAACCCTAGGACTTCGATTCGAGAGAACAGAGGAAGAAGAGAACTCGAGAGGAAGAGTAGAAACTCGAAAGGCCTTCGATTACAAAGGAAGAAGAGAAGTTGAAGTCGAAGGTGACCAGTGAACTTGAATTTCGAAACCTAGCCTTCGAATCCCATTTCACAATTTATTTATCAACTTAAATTACTTATTTATATATAAATAAATAATTTATTTGCCAAATACCCATTATTTACACTTATTTATTTAAAATTATAAATAAATTTATAATAATTTAATATAAATTTACCAAATACTTATAAAATTATCTAACATGTCTAAAACGTATCCGAAACGTGTCCGAAATGTGTTTGACGCATCTGGAACGTGTCCAAACGTGTCGGGACTTGTCTGGGGCGTGTCCGGTTTGTGTCGGGACATGTTCGGAGCGTGTCCGGGAAAAAAAATTGGACACGTGTCGGACACTTGTCCGGAAAGTGTTGGTGTTTGATATGTGTCGGATGTCGACACGTTAAGGCCGAGAAAGTGTCCGTGCTTCATAGCTGTGAACTAAATTTATTTTCATGTGAAGGATGGAATTTATGAAGTTAGCACATTTTTCTGATGTTCCTCTATTAATACAGAGTTTCAAAGAAATGGTAGCAGCATGCTTGGTAAAGGATCCCAAGAAAAGACCCACATCAGAGAAACTTTTGAAGCATCAGTTTTTTAAACATGCACGATCAAATGATTTTTTGGCCCGTTCAATTCTTGATGGTGTTCCTCCACTGGGCGAACGGTTTAGGATGTTGAAGGTCTTGCTCATGTCATAACTTTGCAGTCCCTTTATTGTGTTCTAATATTTTTTTAATGAAGTAGCATTTGGTCAAATTTATTAAAGAGAGTGGCTCAGCAATACTGGATAATACTTTATCCTGGTTGATTTAGGCAAAAGAGGCAGATCTCCTAGTCCAGAACAAGGCTTTGTATGGGGATAAGGAGCAGTTGTCCCAGGTAAATGATTTAGCAGCTTCTCTGTATTAAAATTAATGAGCTGTACATATTGGACTTTTGTTTGTGCTGGTTTATGTTTTGGCATGTGCAGTGTCTCCTTACTCAATTGTCAAACACTTTGATGCCGAGGACTGTTTATTGCATAGAAATTAGCAGCAATCTCCTCTAACCTCTAGCCGAGATTCTCATTTAAAAATGGGTAGCTGGAGTGATGATTTCGCAATATTAAACTCCATCTTGTGGTCTGCTGGTGGAACTTTGAGGGCTGTCTTATTTTGGGCCTTTCTTGTGCATTTTTTATTATGAACAGAAAAATGAAATTGTGATGCTTATTTTACTCATCATCAAGTACCATTTACAGCAAAAGGATGATTGGTAGTTTAGCTTATCATTTCTTCTGTGTAATTACTTCCTCATAATCAATGCATGATCTTTTGAGATTGCCAATAAGAAGTATGTTGACCAGTTGTGGTTTTCATTTTTTTTTTTTTGGGGGGGGGACTGATTAGGAAACTAACAGGCACAATCTAATGAGAGTTTGACTTTGGTCCTTCTTACAAAAGAGGAGACACCTTAATGGTGGAGGATTTAATCAGTCATTTATTATTGTATTCTTTAAATTCTCCAATCTTGGTTGTTCCTAAATTTTGTGTCATCAAGTTTTGGATAGATAATGTATGAATTCTTGCTTTTGGTGTTGATTTTTCAATAGTGACTTCCCTGAATTTTCCTTCATTTCTCATTTCGGGTTTGATTGCTTCTGAGGTCTGTAATGATGAGTACTTATATTGGCTGTACATTGTTGTGGGGTTTCCATTGCCATGTTTATGTGACCAGGTGATATTTTCAATTGTCTATTTCGGATATGCATGATCCATGTTGGCAACTTATGAATAGTGTTGCTAGAGTGAATAATAGCTGCCTTAAACCTCATATATATCGTCAGTCTTTAGAACTTGAAATAGCTGTTTTACACTTCAAACATATTGCCAATCTTTGAAACTTCTCTTGCAGCAAGAGTACATTCGAGGAATCAGTGCCTGGAATTTTAACTTGGAGGATTTGAAGAATCAGGCTGCCCTTGTAAGTTCCAAACATCCCCAGCCCAACTTGTTTCAATTTTGTCTGCATTTATCTATTTCTGGAATCTAGGAATATGGAGTTAGCTAGGTGAGTTAGGAGAATGTTTTTGTTGGCAGAGGATAAGAACAACTTTTCTATTTTCTCCATCTCTGTTTTGTCCCAGATTCAGGATGATGAGAGCATCATCAGTTTTGAAAATCAGAATGCTTGTGTGAAGCAGAAGGACAGGCATGATGATGGTGCTATTTTGGCGGTGGGCCCTTCTCCTGAAAGGATTGCAAATTCCAATGTTGCAGCTAGTCATGAGGTGTCAAGACCTATTTCTGTCGTGTGTAAAATGGTTCATGTTATGGAATCTCACTGCTGTATTTCTTACCTGTATTTGCATCCTTGACATTTACTTTTAGGAGGATCTTATTGATCTTGATAGTTTGGAGGGATCACTGGCTTCATTTCCCATACAGCCGCTTACGGCACTCAAGTATGCAATCCTTCATTCATTTCTTTGTTTTTGTGCTGTGGGTGAGGGAATTGAGCAGTGTTGATATTGTGGCAGAGGATTCTGCTTATGAATATCTGTGTGCTTGACAGGTGTTAAGAATATAACTCCACACTGAAAGGGGATGTCCTCTGGTAAATACAACTAGGAAATAAAAAGAGAGACTCTCATTCAATTATATTATTATGATTAGTTCCTGGTTACAGGCAGAGAAACACTTCATTTAACTCTAGACTCCTCAGGAGATGAGAATTCTAGTTTTTATACGTTCAGTTAAATCATCACCCAGATGGAAATTTCTGATGATAAGGTAAAGTTGTATTCAAACTAGGACACTACGCCCAAATATATCAAGATGAAGTTATGCTAAAACATAAAAAATTTCCTAAAATAATTTGCCACTTTAGTACCACTACAAATATATTACACATTATCTTCCATTTTCTCCTGCTGCTGAATCAATCAACCCAAGTTAGAAGAACTGGGCTTTTGACAAAAACACGATCATACCCTACATAGATTTGTTTGCAGTTTGCTGGAGCTCCTCATATTATATCCATCATTTGGATGTGTACCAGTCACATATCAAAATAGGGCAATACTGATTGCCTTTATTGATTCTGCTTCATGTCCAGCATGACTTCTATGCTCTCTTTTGACTCCTCACTCCCCAGGAATTTGTTACAGTCTAAGTTTTAGCCATGTCTTGCTTCTCACCATCATGAAACTTATTGATCTAAAGTAAGTGTGACATCATAGTGATAATCATTTGTAATTATCTTCTTGAAGATTTTTCATGGCTTTTGCTTGTGATAAGCTTGTTTTGTAGCCTCTTTCTGAACCTTTGGCAAATTCCTGAACCTATTGATGTTGATCTGCTGTTGACTGTTGCTTACTTTAGTGGCTGCTTGTTGCTGTCTTTGAACCTTCTCAACATGCTCCTCATAGACCTTTTTATCTTCACTTCCTCACGGAGGAGGCAATATATCGAGATTTAGAATATTTTGACGCTTGTGGCCATCTAACTTCATGAAGAAGCTTCTAGAACCAGTTCAAATTCTTCATCTTCACTTTCTGAATTTTTTAAGTGATTTCATCTATAACCAGGACTTCTTCACTTGGTTGAGAAGAGTGAATCACAACAATTCCCCAAGCTAATTTAAATCATTATATAAGATCTGTTTATGGATGAAATGTAACTAAACATTGTAACTTTATGTCTAATTTATTCAACAAGGTGTTCCAAAAGTGACATCATAAGTTTCACACCTTTATGAAAAACAATGCTGGTAGGAATTCCTGTGGAGGCAAAGCACCTCCCTGAAAAATAGTTCTGTCACATGTGAAGCATCTGTGGTCCAAGAACAATGAACAAGGTTGGCAAATTTTGAACTAGGTCTACAATCACAAATGTTAGATCTTATCCCTAGTTGTATGTGGAAGTCCTAACACAAAGTATATACTAATATGGGCCCAATGGGTTGGAATGGACCGTAGAGATTTTAAGCTTGCATTTTGATAATCCCTCTTGATACTGATAAATCTTCCAGTGCTTCACCAACCTGTCGATATCCTGAGCCATCTTTGTCAAATCTTATCTCCAAGGGCGTGCCCTTCCTCACTATTTTTTCCCTCATTATGAAATTTTTTCCTTAAACCTGGCTTCCTATAAAAAATCGTCACCATCATGAAAAATCACTGCATGGAAAGAAGTACTTGGTGTAGTCGTCCTTTCTAAGTCTTTTATCACTTGGCCGAAAAATGAATTTATAATATATATTATAGATGCTTTAATTCCTTAAAGCCTGTAACATTGTGATCAGCATACTCTGCCTACTGAGCACATAATTCTCCTTGCTGGATTCACCAACTGGTACTTCAGTTCGATGAATAATTTGGTAGGCAGGCATTTCATGTAGCTTGGCTAGGATTAGCTTCTTTTAAGAGAGACATTACGGGGAATCTTATTATCAGAAAGAGCCACACAAATTTCCCATGAAATAAGTTGTGTTTTGCAAATGGTCCAAAACCCTATTCAATTGTAAAATTCCAGTTCTTAGGTTGAGTGACAACTGACATGTGGCAACACTTGCCCTCGTCCAAGTCCTCACTGAAAAATGCCACAGCTTTGCCTTCATGCTAAGAACAATTCTTATCGGAATGTGTGGTGCATCACATTCTACAGCCAAAGTCTTGTCAAAGTATGGTAGTGCTATGTACCAAAAATCTTGTGGTGATAGGATTGGGGTTTCTGTCTATGATGATTTTCTCAGGTTAAAGGCTTGTTTTTCCAATGTTAGACCAAGCAAATGTCTTCCCTTGCAAACAATTGATAAGTTTGCTATTGAAACTTGGACTTTTCTGGTTTATGGTCCCAGAAACTAGCTCGTTTAGGAGGCTTCCACTTTACAAAACCAAAATTTTTAATCTTTTCTGAAACAATTAAAACCCAAACCATCACATGGCTTCTCAAATGGTGCACAGATCTTGATTGATTTTCAGCTATGACACCAAAGATAATACTGCAAATAATTCTGAATAAAATCATCTGTTTGCTTGACAGGTTTTAAGAACCAGACTTTGCACCCAAAAGGGATGTCCTTTGGTGAACACAGGTGGGGAATAATGAGAAACTCTAATTCAGTTATATTGGTGGAATAAATAGGATGTACCCAAGCATTATATACAGTCCAGATTCCCATGGCAATCAGAATTATAACTAGGCATTAAATTGAATAATTCTAATCAATAGAAATTACTAATGATAAAAGGTAATGCCGGATATAAACAGGAACACTGAGGTTCAAAATCATACCAAGATAAAATTTTCTGAAGTTATACTGAAAGTCCTCAGAAAATAATCGGCTATTGAAGTACCCAAGCTACAGCACCGCTGTAGTTCTACTTTCCTTCTGCCTTTCTTTCTTTTCTTCCTGATCCTACATCAGTTGGTTGCTTGGAATTAGCTAGAACTGGTTTCATTTTATGAGAGACTTTGATTGTTTCAAGAGGACTGTTTAACCTTTTCTTTGTATATGTAAGTTAGGTCAGCATTTCTTCACAAAAGTCTTCTCAAATGAATGCGTGATTTTGGATAGAAGTTGTCATTTGAGTTTCTTTGTTGTTGTAATATGACCAAAATCTTATAGTACATATTTCTTCTGCAGAGGCTGTTTTGATGTTGGTGATGATGAAGTGAATGCTAAGATTCCAGGTTGGAAAATTCCTGTCCATTCAGATGTGGAATTACAGAACTCACCAGAAACAGAGATCCAGCATGCATTGGGAAGTGATGGTGGTAATTTGGCACAATGTAGCTCTCTGCCACAACATGTCATTCCAGCACAGAAAAAAATTCTAAGTGGTCCACTACTGCAGGATCATGTTGGTGCTTCCAAGAAGTATGCTGGTGATGGGGCCAGGTATTCCTATTTCTCCCCCTCCCTTTTTTGGTTTAGTATCTACTATTAGTTTCTACCTTCAGGCCCTGATTGTTGCTCTATTATGTCTGATTTCTAAACATTGTTGGTTCAGAAGGTTCTTTTATGCCAGTATTTGTCATATCATATTCTTATGGATAGAATAGTTGTCTTGCTTCTCAGTGGAAGGGGCAAGTCTGAAATTTTGATGAGTAATCTCCTTTACATTTCTTGAGGCACGGTGCAGTAAAAGAACTTTACTCAGTGCACTTTGTTGTTGTGTTTCTTTATCTTGCTCATTCTTTGTGATCTAGGATGCATGGACACTTACCAGGGTAGCGTATCAATATCCAACACTGACATGCCTCAGACAGGATACGTCATGTGTTGAAATACTGTTTTTTGTTAATTTGGATGCTCTAGGGACATGTCAACGATATGTCCGGAGACATTGAGGATATATTTTGTGCTCTTTTTCAATTTTCAAAGAAAAAAAAAAGGTCTTCCATAAATATTAAATGAGTGATTGACTAATTGTTTATAAATTCAAAACAAAATGGCCTAATGCTGAAAATAATCAGGCATTAAACCCATTATTAAATGTGTGTGTGAGAGAGAGAAAGGGATGGAGGGACAGAAGGAGAGATTATATGAGTGTTTTTGGTTGCTATGACTCTATGAGATATTATCCAAGTGTTTAAACAAAAACTAGAGAGGAATATATTTATGATGTATGAATATTTATGTCATGTCCTATTTTTTTAGAAAACTAATGTGTTGCAATATCCATGTTGTGTCATGTACATGTTGGATGTCTATGTACATGCTTTATAGTTTATGGTATTTGTATAGACAAAATTCTAGATTTTGGTCAGGGAGTTGGAATTTCCCTCTCCAGTAGAAATATGTGTATCAAATTAAACTTAGTGCAGTTATTTTCATTGGAAATGTGTCAAGGTTATGTTGTCATATGACGAAGCTTGACACTCTTTAAACTCACTTTGTGGGAACCTCTTGCTGTAGTTGCTCATTCTTTTTATTATTTGATAGTCAAGAGCATTAGGTACCCTTTTGAGGGCAAATAATGCCTGTGGTGCTTGGCTTCAGTTAGGAGCTTGTCATCTAAAAAGATGAAAGAAGACTTCACATTTAGTTTAAATTATCAGTGAATTACTCCTTTTTGGTGAATTGAATTCTATGTAGTTGTTGAATTCTATTCCATTATCTTTTATGCAGTTTAACTTATATTCCTTTATTGATGCGTTCATAATAATGAACTTTCCATCTTAATACATGGGGAACAAGCTGTATTGTCACCTCAAACACAATATATGATATTATTATATATCATATACCCAACCCTTAGTGACCAAATCTATTGGTATTGAAGTTAATGGTGAAAAGAAAAAAAAGGAAAAGTTGTATTAATTAGAAAATTTGTTTTTCTGGGAAATGGGAATAATAAATATTAGATTAGTAAAGGAGGGTCAAACATGTCTTTATTTTTTTATTTTGTATTTTACTTCTTTTCTGGATTTCATTTATATCTTGTCTAGTTCTACTTATTTTCTGCTGAAATTACTTAAGCTGCTGGAATTCAATAAGATGTGCTTGAATGAGACTTGGTTATTCAGATAAGATGAAGCTGCTGAAACATAATGAAAAATCCATTGGGTATATGTTTGCTCCCAGTCATGTATGGAATACAAATTTGGTTTTGTGAAGCCAATCTCTCCAATTGTTAGAAGGGGAATGAGATACCGATTCTTGCATTTCCATTCCTGCAAACATAGCCTTGTGTCCTTGGCCAAGCTTTTTGAGGTGCTTCTCCACGCAAAAGCAAAAGTTTGGCCAAACATGTTTTTGGAAAATTCCCTAAGCTCTTTTAAAAGAAACAACCTTATCTATTTATTAGGTTAAAATTTTGTGAAGCCAATCTCTCCAATTGTTAGAAGGGGGAATGAGATACCGATTCTTGCATTTCCATTCCTGCAAACATAGCCTTGTGTCCTTGGCCAAGCTTTTTGAGGTGCTTCTCCACGCAAAAGCAAAAGTTTGGCCAAACATGTTTTTGGAAAATTCCCTAAGCTCTTTTATGGAAGCTAGAAACAACCTGAAAGATATCTATTTATTAGAAGTTAAAATTTTGTGAAGCCAATCTCTCCAATTGTTAGAAGGGGAATGAGATACCGATTCTTGCATTTCCATTCCTGCAAACATAGCCTTGTGTCCTTGGCCAAGCTTTTTGAGGTGCTTCTCCACGCAAAAGCAAAAGTTTGGCCAAACATGTTTTTGGAAAATTCCCTAAGCTCTTTTATGGAAGCTAGAAACAACCTGAAAGATATCTATTTATTAGAAGTTAAAATTTTTATAGCTTCTTGAAAATAACTTTTCTAAAAAAACCTTTTTGAAGAAGAGAAGATAGGCCAAACAGGCTCTAAAACATCCACCACTTTCTCTTCAAATGCCCAATTAACATGATTCTTGAACTGTTGGAAAGCTGTTGAAGTTCAGTTTCATATACACGACATATACTTTTTATTATTGGATTTTATACGATTGAGTGAGTGAGTGATGCTTGCAGTTAATGTGTTAATATAAATAGTTAGGAATTTGGATATGATATTGATGGAGGAAAGGGTGACAATTGGGAAGTGGATGTAAGAGAAAACAATTGTTGAATTAGGAGTAGAAAGAGTTATGGATAAGGGAAGTAGAATTATACTGAAAATAATCCACTGAAATAAATATAATTAAAAAAAGGCCTGGTGGAAAAAAACTGCTGATCTCAAACATGAATCTCAACAACACCTAAAATTAAACAAGGCCAAATTCTCCTCATATTGTAATTACAGTTCAGAGTGTGAACTCTGAGCCATTAATTGTCTATTTGAAATTGGCATGAGAAGTCATGAGTAAAGTTAAGAATCAAACTCTTCCTATCTTTTACAGTTCAAAATTTTCTCTATGCCAGTCACCTCTGCATCCTTATGGACTATCCAATGATTTTTTGTCGCCACTCCCAGTTTCTCTTCTTTCTTGCATTTGAGACTCAAAGTGAAAGCCTTGTTTGGTTGCAAAACAATTTCTTGTTTTCCATTTCCAGTCTGATCACTATATCCATTTTACTTTCCACACAAAATTGGTAGATATGTCATTTTTTAAGAACAGTAATCTGTTTTCTGGATTAAGAAATTATTTTTTTGTCCCTTGCTTATCTCTTATTTGTGTAGGATACATTTGGTCCTGGGAGAGTTGACCTTGGATGAGTGCTAGTTTGATCACTGATCAATTAAATCTTTGGGTGGTAGTGGCATGGTTACAATCAACAAATACCACTATTGCATCATCTACTACTCCAAGAATGATCATGGGTTGATTGCATGAAGAATAGAGTACCAATATATAATTGAAAGAACTATTCATTTTCATTAAGAATGATAACTTATCTTGCCCAAACCTTTTGTCAACCTAAACAATTGGACAATTAAACAGCACCCTTTTGCTCAGGCCATTTAATACATCCCTAGAGAAAGCAATAATAATCACGAGTCATTCCTTTCTGCCCCTTTGTTCCATTCTTCCTTAAGATGATATTTGGCAAAACTATGCAAGTATGTCCTCAAGTACCATCCGTATTAGAACATATCAATAATTTTGGCAAAAGTTGTCCTATACACGAAGGAAATTCATGGCTGTCAAATGCATCAGAGTGAAGTGATGAATTTTTGACCATCGATAGCTGAAGCAATGATATATGATAAGACAGAGCCTTGAATGAGATCCGACCGTCCACCAAATGTTTCCTACTCTTCACCATGTCAGTTTTCCACTATAAAGTTTTCCATATCAAGCATAATGCTGAACCTATCTCTTATATGCTCTCCATATTCTCTTTGACTTTTGAGCCCCTTTGCTATGTTCTTCCTCTATATGATAATTGGAAAATCTATCAAAGTATTTCCTCAATTACTGTCTGAATTGAAACATGCCAAACTTTTAACAAACAATTGTCGTATACAACAAGGAAAATTCATGACTGTCAAAGGCTTCATAGTAAAGTAATGAACTTCTGACAATGGGAAGCTGAAGCATTGAATATAAATGGACTGAGCCTTCAATGATATCCAACCCTCCAAATATTTCATATTCTTCACCTTGTCGATTCTTCATCATAAGTTAAACATCTCAAATCATTATGCTGAACATGGCATTTATATGGAAGCCTATTTGCTCTTTTGTTTGTGTGCTATTCTATTATCACCCATTCTGACCTCTTTTCCTTTTGAGCTCTCTTTTTATTTTTTCGAAAAAAAGGTATGAAAGAAAAAAGGCTTTTGCTGCCTCCACGAACCTCTTATGCAATCTCATCCACTCACTGATTTGTACAATTGATGTTTCCTGTTTGTTTTGATTCTTTTTTTTTTCTCCAACATTTCAAAGGTACCTGGTGGTTGGAAACCCATCTTCTTCAGCAAATGACCTGGATATCGTTCATACCACCTTTCCCCACCACATCTTATGAATCAAATACATCATTCTGTGAATTTGAGAAATTTTTATCTATCAGAAAGTAGACAATAAAAGTCTTATCTTGTTTTTTGCAGTCTGCAACCAAGATACCAATCTGATCGAAATTACAGTGGTCCACTGTATCGCCAAAGAAGAGAGACAAATAATTATGCATCAGGTATCTCCTGGCCATGTTTTATATCCCTTATTTCACTGAGCTGATTGTGCTTCTGTACGGTATTTGTGAAGTCCATATTGTTTTTATTGCTTGTTCATGCAGTGGAGGATGTATCAGAAGGGTCTGTTGTCAAGCGCAAGGGTCGTTTTAAAGTTACTTCTGCAGACATCAGTCCCAACAAGGTATCCTTGCATTAAGAATGCTGTTACAATGTTGCTCTAATTTCTGCAATTTGGACAAGATATTTTATATAATTGGATTTTACTGCAGTAAGATATTGAAAAAAACTGTCAGAAATTGCACAACATTAAGAAGCACCACAAAATATACCGAAAGTGAGATAAGGGGGACCTAATCTGATGCATGTCGGATCTGAGCAATCTTCTGCACATCAGCTATTTGGAGATCTGAATCATGCCAGATTTAAAAGAGAGTTTATGTTACGTGTCACAAACAGAAGTGGCTAATAGTGGAAGGGAAATTGAGAACGTTGTGGCTGCAAAGTTTCCTAGGGAGGGTTGCTAAATGACCTGACGTACTCAGAGACTGCTTCAATATGACTTGGCTTGAGTTTTTCAAGGTCGTTCTCAGTCTCATGCCTACTTAATGAGAGCTTGAGCTGTTCCTTTTAAAGAACCAAGATGCTTGAGATTGACTTGATATAGCTCGGTTAGAAGCTTGGTTCAACTCATTCAAGCCTAACTCAATTCAATGAGCCAAGCACGCTTGTGAATTTAAGCTCCCTAACTAATGAATTCAGCTCGAGCAATTGCTTAGGAGACTGGACTCAGCATAGGCTACGGGTAAAGAGGGAGAGGGGGAGAGAGAGAGAGGGAACAGGGAAAAAAACCAAATTCAGTGTTGCTTTCTATTTTATTATTGCATTAATTATTGTTGTATGTTTGGGAGCAAAGTAGCTTGGTGGTCAGCTACCCATTTGCCTAGGCCAATGGCCTAGGTTCCATTCTCAAATTCTCCCTTTGCCCATCCTATCTATGAAACAAAACAAAGAGAAAATGGCTAAAGATAGTTATCACATTGCTCATCTACTTGTGTTATTTCATCATAATCATAAAAATTCAGGACACTTTTTCTTCCGAATTTAATATCTTAATTTTCCTTTTTAGGCTTTCCCAATCAAATTTCCAATGTTATAAAGGAAGCCTTTGTTAATTCCATTCCTATTGGGACTTCTAAACCGTACAAAAGATTTCTTCAATTGACAAACAAATTTAGACTTCCTTTGAGCGACAAACTTTGGAGATTGTCTCAAATGAACTTCCTTCTGAAGATCATTATGTAAGAAGGTATTCTTAATATCTAATTGATGTAAATATTAATAATTAGTTGTAGCAAATGAGATGAGAAACCTAACAGAAATCAACTTGGCGATAGAAGAATAAGTATTAGTGTAATCCACTCCATGCATTTTAACATATGCTTTAGCCATTTGATGGGATTTCAATCAAGCTAATGAATAATTCAGATTGACTTTGATTGTGTAGACTCAATTACAATCAATGGCTTTCTTCCTGTGAGGCAAATAGACATTATCCTATGTGATTATGCTCAGTGTAGCCATCGCTTTCTCCATACTTCCCGCCAACTAGGATAAAAATAGCCTTGAATATAGGTCAAGGTATACTAATAGAGTTTAAGGAAAACACAAAAGTCTACTAAGAAAATTGAGCACTATCATAGGATAACCTATAAGCAAGGGATATATAACACAATTGTGATGACCCTTTCTCAATGCAATCAGAAAGTTTGAATTTGTTCCCATATTAGAAACAATAATATCTATAGACCAAAGA
This sequence comes from Nepenthes gracilis, assembly GCA_033239525.1. Classification (NCBI taxonomy): domain Eukaryota; kingdom Viridiplantae; phylum Streptophyta; class Magnoliopsida; order Caryophyllales; family Nepenthaceae; genus Nepenthes; species Nepenthes gracilis. The sequence goes on along the minus strand of BSYO01000027.1, from coordinate 10,640,285 downwards.
ACTTGCTCTATAGGGGCTGACTCAGGATATGCTCTTGGAGAGGAACCAAACATTTGACGAGGACAGTACATAAGTTTAAGCAATATGAAGACTACAGGAAAATGTGACAAAGGTGTAAGAGAAGGGAGATACAGTCTTATAAATAATCTCATAAGCATGAATATCATATTAGATATTAGACGATGGACTTGATGAAGACACTTTGGGATAAATAGGTTTAGATAAATGAAATTTGACATCAAGGAAACCAATAAACGTTTCAACTTGAGAGAAAAATACCAATACCTAAAAATACGAGCATATTCAAGAAAAATAATAGTGGAGAATTGTGATCAAGCTTGGCCACTTGAGGTGAAATATTGCGGTCGTAACAAATACACGAAAAATCTTTATGGGAAGAGTATGTAATGATCCAAATTTTAGTATAGAATGAAAAAATAAAACTTAATGATTTTTTATTAAGTATAACCGGATAACCCGTGAATAATCATTAATAAATTAACAAAATATTTCGAAGTCCTAAATTAGATGAAAATGAGCAAGGACCCAGACATCCTAGTGTACTTATTCAAAGGGGTAGAGGCACGTGGATTGACTCGAAGGCATATTGATGTTTGACAAATTGACATGACTTACAAAGCAAATCAATAATAGAATTTGGAGTTGGACATAACTTTTTCAGATTAGAGAGTGATGCCGTAACCTCCAATGAATTTCAAGAGGTGTGGAAGTAGCACTGTAATAGACAATAGGGTTTGGTTCTTTATTGGACAAGTAGATACCTCCTCGTGATGACCTTTACCAATAATTCTTGCCATAAGATCCTAAACTTCACAATAAGTGGAGAAATTACCTCAGAAAAATTGTGCTAATAATTAACTTAATGATAATAACCGATAGCAGATTAAATAGAAAATTTGGCAAAAATAATTGATGAGAGGTGCAATGTCCGTGTTGGATAAGTAGTAGCCAAGCTCCAACCTTTTCAAAGGAGTCATTAGCCAAAATAACTTCATGAATAGTTGAGCATAGTTTATAATCAGACAAGACATATTTGTTTCTAATAATATGATCAGAGGCACTGGAGTTAATGTTGCAAGTCTGGTATAACATTGAGAAGCAAGTAGCGTGATTACCATATTGAACAATAGTAATATTTTGATTAGGAGTGGTAACAAGCTTCTTATGTAACTGTCAATATTTATTTCTTGTGTGACTAACTGTACCACAGCATTAACAAATCAATCTTATATCTTTGCCCCTTCCACTAATAGCACCTAGACAGATGTGATATTTATTAGTAGTCAATGAGCGACCAATTGTAAATGAAAAATACATGAATGGAGAAGAAATTGCATTGAATGCACCAACCAACTGTATCAAGCTGAGCAAAGTTACTGACTTGCCCTTAATCACTTGAGGCACAATTATCAACTTTTCCTTAATCCCTATGACGGCCACAAGTAATGAACTGTAAAACACAACCTTAGGTTCAAGCCCTCCTCTTGCCAACTAATATTTCACGAACTTGTACCCACTATTAGGGTTCCATGAACCGTTTTTAAGAACATGAACCAGTGAAATCTACAAGTCAAAGAGCCAACGAAATATTGTTACCAAGAACATGAATCATAAACTGCTTGAATCACAAACACTACAAAGAGAAATCATGAAAATTAACAAATCTATCACGAAAATTGATTCAAACTCACCGGAATATACAAGACGGTGTAACTTTCATCAGTTGATCACCAAGGATGAGAAACCGAAGAGCAAAAGATCCCTCAGAGCTGAGAAATCAATGGGAAAATAAGTTAGGGTTCTCTAGTAAAAGCCGAAATGTGTCTTTAGGCTGAGGATAATGGAGATCCACAAAAATTACTTTGGGGTTTTTGGTTTGGGATAAACATACTCATCTATTTCCTTAAAAATTGGCACCGCTGATGGAAGCTAGGGTAGGATTTTCTCTAATACTATGTAAGAATGTAAGAAGAGAGGAATATAATAGAAAACCCCATTACAAGAGTTGGTATTAATCACACACATATATGTATACATTCATAGGGTTATTTACTTGTATTATAAATACTATGCTATCCTTGTTAAGGAATATACTGAAGTGCATAGTACATGATATTCTAACTATATATTCTAACGATGACCTTTTGTTTTAGTATATTTGTTTACAACTGGTTTTGATAGTGTCCAACCTTTTAAAAGTTTGGTAAGGTACTTCTGTGTTTTGGCTTACTTTTTTTCTTGTCCAGGGAAAATATTTGGACATTTTTCTGATTTGTCCTGTGATGTATCTATAGTCAGTAGATTTCCTTTTCTGCAATATTTGGATAGTTGGTCCTGCTTATCTTTTCTGTATGTAAATTTCAAATTCTTGTTCATGAGACTGAATAATTTGAAATTTAGTGAACTGGATATGTACTTTACCGTCTTAGTGTTGCTGTTACAAGTTCAATCATTTGTTTCCTCTGAACTAGGTTAAAAAAGAAGAGGAAAAAGAAAAAGAAGAAATAATGTTATCCAAATCAATTTTCAACTAACAAAATTGTGATAGTTGATTAAATATTTCATTGCATTTTTGTGTCATTCATTTGTTGGCTTTGTGAGAATTAACTGGTTTTCTCATCCTGTGATAGATGGTAGTCATGCACATGTAGTTGCTCTGTTGCTGAAGGCTTATGTGATAGTAATGTTATAAGCTCCAGACACCCATTCTGACATGACATCCCGTCTATCTATCTAATCTTATGTGGGGCCGCTATTATGAATGTATGGATGAGAAATCACATCATTTGAGTGTTTGGAGGGTGGCTGAAGTGTGTCCTCCAAATGTCTCTTGTGTAGCATATTTGTTATGGTTGAGAAGCAGATTTGATGTGGATGGTCTTTGTTGAACATGGGTAACTTAGTGTCGTTTGTTTCAAAGCTAGAATAATAGATACAAAGTTGAGAAGTTTGGTCTATTGAATTTGATAATACCTGATATTTTTTCCCTCTGTTAATCTCAAGTTTATTTTATTGCGATATTGTGCTACAAGTGTTATTACAATTGAGTTTTCATAGTCTAGCATCTTCCTTGCCTCCTTTGCTGCCATATCTTGCTAAATGTATTCACACTTGAACTATTTAAATAGCTATAGCTTGTTAATGTTAATGGGTCGAATTTAGCAATTTATCTTTTAGGCTATTATTCTCTTTCATTCAGGCTTCTGCAAACTGCTGCTTCTATCCAGTTCCAGGAAGCTCAGCTGGTCTGGCAACTCAGAACCTTAATGCTGCCTCAATTCTTCCATTGCTGCAGTCCATTTTGCAGCAGAACAATATGCAAAGGGTATTATGCATTATAAAAGGTCCTTACAAGTATCAAAATTTAATTCTCTGTATAATAATATTCTTTTATCTATTTTGGCAGGAAGAAATAATAAAATTGATGAAATATGTGGAACAAACCACTGGTAAATTCTATATCATTAGGTGCCACATATATGGTTGGGTGAGTCTTCATCAGTGACTGATTGTTTTGCTCAATGCAGGCAATCTGAGTGAGCCTACTGATGCAACAGTTGATGACCATTTGCAGGTAAAAGAGTCTCCTTTGTGATAGAACATATGTTTGAGATATATTCATTTGAATATATTCAGTAACATCCATGGGGATACTGTGCCCTATCCAGTTTTATCATTAGGGGCAATAACCTTATGATTTTTCATCATTTTTGAGGATATGCACGTACAACTTACTGGATAGTTAGGTTTCATCAATTTCAAGTATAACAAGCTCATACAAAAAGTGACTTCTATTCTATAGTCAAGTAAATTGTAGATGAAGGCATGAGTCATTGCTTGTGACTTTTGTATATTAGAGTGGTTTTCAGTTTACAAGTGGACTAGGAATGATGTATGCTTCTCCCGAAACCAGTTGACCACATAAGAATCTGGGCAAGAAATCGCTAAAGCCTTTTCCTGCACTGAAAATTTCAAGTCAGCTTGCAAATGATCGTTGATTTGTTACAATTTGCAGACGTCGCCTTCTTCAGCTGGGGAGGGAGAGCTTTTGGCTCAGGTGATTCATTTGCAACAGAGGTACGAGATCAGGCTTAAATCAGTTTGTATCTGAAGCAGTTGACTACTGGATTTATTTCTCACTGAAAGTATTTCTATTGACAGAATTGGGAGCCTAGTGGAAGACTTGCAGAAACAGAAGACAAAAAATGCTGAGGTTATAAACTTCTCTCCCTCTTCTGCCCCCCATTAAAGAAAATTGTTATTAAAATTCCCACATCTGGGGTGCACATTGGATTTAGACCATGTATTAAAGTGTTGGTATTTGAATTGGTTGCGGTCATATCGGACAATATGTATTGGTATTGTATATCGTAATACTAAAGTTTTTTCTTGACGATACCAAAGCTAAGCTATACACTTAAATTTGATCCTCTTTTCCATATTGGAAGACAGTGAATTTTATTTAATGGAATCAACAACTCATAACTAATAATCACTTGCTAGTAGCAAAATGACTAAAGTAAGCATATAATATGCATTATAGCAATAAGCAAGAAAAACATCAATAAGAAAATTCAATTACTCGATACAAGTTAGACAATAATTACCTGGATGAGTTCACCACAATATTGATCTTCATCCAAGAGTAATACACTCATTATCGTTGCCTGAATTAGATGATTGATTTCAATATCTTTTGTTGATCATTGAAAAAATATCCAAACGGGTCACTAGCAACGTCATCATTACTATTGGTAGTCCCTTGTGGTGGTCCATTAGGGGGTAGAAATTGAGTTAGGAGCATTGATGAAAATATTAATATTGGTATGATATTAATTGCGGTCAGATCAATATTGGATATATCAAATGTAAAAAAATTCTGAAAATTGTAGGTATACTATGTTATATTAGCAAATATATTGGTTGTATCAACTATATATCAGCTTTATCTGCCGATACAGAAACATATTATGATATTATTACAATATCAAAAACTATCGGTATCTGGGGGCCCTAAAACTGATATATTAGTCGATATGACACAGATCAGCTAATATTTTCATTAATGGTTGGGAGTGCTCTATAATATCCGGGCTGTGTAGAGTATTAGTTGTAAGGGAGTGGAGGCTAACCCAAAAGATGTTAGAGTCAAGGATAGTTTTGAGAGCTAGAACTACCACCAACATTGATGGATTCAGAATTTTTCATGTCATTAAAACCAGCTGTCACCCTTCTAGATGACGAATTTCTTGCTTTGTTGGGTTCCTTTTCCTCTTCTTTTATGGGTTTGATGTCGATCAATATCCATCTCCACATTTCATATGGTGGCACAGGATTTATTTCCATGGTAAGAGAAGTGAGGGTGACAGGTTATAATAATTGAAGATGCAGGCTTATCATCACCCTCATCACCATCACAACTCCAAGGATAGATATTACTTGTGCATTGTCATTCCAAATTGATCTAAAGTCCTAGGGATATAGAGCTATCCTCATCTTCTCATCCCCCCCTTTGATTCGGCCCTGTAGCAACTGTGTCGATGCAACTTGCATCATCTCCTTCAAACTCAGTATTAAGCACAGCCGGATTATCTTGTCCATCTTGCGAGAGTCTCTCTCACAACCAACCATGACCCAAAAGAATAATCTTCCTCCAATGTATAATCCAAGTTGATTCGATTAAATTGTTTTTCTAATTCGCCTTCGGTTTTCCATGTGACATTCCTTATTTAGCCTTAAATTTGTGGACATAGATTAAGATATTCAATCTTTCATACTTCAATCTGTTCATAGCCTTGATGTAAATAAAACCAAAAGTATTTTACTTTCTCTTGCACTTAGAGGAAGATGTGGTTCAATAGTTTTACCTGACAACAACTATCGAAATGTTGGGAGGGCAAATCCATGATATGTCTACTGTTCAACTGCCTAACCAACACTAAACTTGATAAATTTTTAAATGCTTGAAGGCAAAATATTCAACAAAAATAATTGACTTGGATTTGTAGATTAAATTTCTCTTGTGCATGGTTGATGATTCTTGCTTAATGCAAAAGTCAATTGCTAAAAAAAGATTTTTTCCATGAATAATTGAATATTATTATTGAAACTTAAAAAGTAATATATTAACTCGTTGGCATAATACAAGTTAACATGCATTCATATTATAATTATATACCTGATTTATTATTATACTTTCTATCTCCTTCTAATTGGTTGGAAAGCATCCAGTTGTATATGTATTAGAGGTTCCAAAAATGACCCGTCATTAAGAAAAAGTTTAAGAGTTTCACAAAATAGATATAAGAAGAGTTAGACATAATTGAATTGGGCCTCTTAGAGTAAACATTATATGTTCAAGATAAATTTCAGTATATACGGGTTTCATAAAACACAGGGTGGAGTTGAATATCCCACATCTGGTTAAATGATCTTCTAGATGTTCGTGTACGTGTAGGATCAATAGTTGTCCTTGATGGCCATCTTTGCATTGCCTCTGGCTTCAGTGAACCACATTCTTGGTTTTTCGTTACTGTCTATCAATCTTAACACCTTATATAGGGTTTCGTGCATTTTGTTCAACTCATTGGCCATTCTTCTAAGGTCATTCACCAAAATAATTTTACTTGTCATTAGCAAGGCCACCTTTGGTCCTCTTAAACCCTGAGGACCTATACTCATCATATTTGGCATATTCCGCAGCCTTTCTGTGTGGGGATATATTAACCCCACAATGAGGTAGCTGGTGGCAAAACGGGTAATGGTAAACCGCTCTCTCAATCATTTGAGGAAAACTTGATCCGGTCAATTAGCCAAGTTGAGTAATAGATATAGCTTGTAATTTTTTTCACCTATGTTATCACTTCCTCCGGGGTATATGCTTCTTCCAAAGATTCAGATAATACATTGCACAATCAGTTCTATAAAGTTGCCTCATATTCAGTACGAGGAGTTGGCCAGCTGTTGTCATTGCCCTCTCATTGTTCGTGACCATTTGGACAACTCGCATCTCCAATCTCATCAATTGTGTTGTCCATTTGGTTGGAGAAGTATTATTTATATGTGCCATGCATAATCATTGCATTAATGGACTTACCATATGGGCTATAAACAATGAAATTGATCAGGAGCTTATGGGTTATATTCAGGACGTATGAAGTAGGGTCTTTGACTCTTTCGATAGTATGCACACAGAGACCTAAGTCCTAGTAGCCTTTCAAAATAGTGATTCAATTTAGATTTTACTTGTTGGAACTAAGCTACCAACTACATGCCAAGCAACTAAGAAGAAATGTAAAGTAGGAATTGATTAAAAAATGAAATATAATTTAAATGAATGCCCTTTTAACAAACGATAATTAAATTTGAAATTAATAAAAAAAAAAATATGACAATTCTACAATCAATAAAATGAACTATTCATTTGGGCTTCTTGGAACATATTAATCAATGTACAAACCCCAAGGCCAATCATATTCTTTTTGTATCTCTAGTAAACCTTAGAATTAGATTAATAAGTTTCCATCATCGGAATTTGAAAGTAATAAAAAAAATTCCACAATCAAATAATACATTCTATTTTAAGGTTACAGGAACCTATTAATCAGACCAGGCTAAGGTCAAGATACTATTTTCTTAACACTCCTACTAAGTATAATTTAAATTAATAATATCAATAATTAATTATCGATCTTGATAAAAAATAATTAAAAAATTCAACAATCCACAAATAGTGGATTTATGCTCCCTCAAGTTCAATCTTAAGCTTCTTAATAAATTAAAAGCAACACTTAAAATGATTGAATTTCAGAATTTGTAGACATTTATTTAAACTATTAAACAATCAACTGCCGTGTATTATTTAGTCTTTTAGGACAAATTTGAACCCAGAGCATAATCTTAGCAAAGTAGACAATTGAAGGGAATTTAAAGTTTATTTCTGAAAATTTAAAATATAAAAATATAAAAAAAATCAACAATAAATAAAACATGTGTTATTGAGATCATACAACACAATTTAGAATATCCTATTGATTAGATCGTAAAAAGCCTTCATTGTCCTTTGGGGCTTCATCTGATTTCAATTATGAATCAAATTGGCATGAATCAAATGGTGTTTTTGCATAAATTTTCATAGATCTGTTTTAGAAACACTCTATTCAAGTTGAATCAATAAAAATACAGAAAAACAGATTAATCTTACCATTCTTCATGAAAAATTTCAGCCTTAATCTCATATCTACAATCAAATATAAGCTTTTGAAAGACAATATGTTTGGAGTTGTTGAATTCAGTCTTGGGTATGATTTGATAGGTAGGCAACCTCGGCGAAAAGATAAGTGGCAAGGGAAGGGAAAAGAACTGATGATTCTGCCCTTTGAGTATCTACCAATCACTAGGAAAAGTCCATGTTTTGACTTGATAGATGGAGATTGAGCTTTAGCTCTGCCTTCCAAATTAGGGCTTACAAGGATGGAAGCCCATGAAGAGTTAGTGTGAATAAACTATCTTCTTCAATTAGATAAGAAAGGATGTAACATAGCTTGGTAGCTCCTTTGTTTTTGGTCAAAAATATCACGAGTTCCAATCCTGTCAGCCTACCTATTCTTTTTTTGTGGGTAGCAAAGGAGGGATCTTGATGTGGATTTGAAGAAAAATGAAAATTTTCAAAGAAGTGAAAGGAGGTGTTGGCAACACAGCTGTGTGAGGGAGAGAGGAGAAATGCAGGAATATCTGGGTTTTAGAATATATCACATTTTTTCCCCTAGTATCAGGAGATCTTGATATTGATACATATTGGCAAAGATTTAGAATAGAGGCCAATCGTTTGATCCGTGGCACAAACTCAAGCTCATAAAGATGCTATGCATATTTATAACACGAATAAAAGAAAATCAGTGTGGCACAAGGTCCATGATATGTAGAAACGGCTTTGGGGCCGGGCAACTTAGCTGAAATGGTTATTATTCATGGAAAGTAGAAGCATATGAAGTTTTTGTGTGAGGTCATCCTCTTTGCCTCTTCTTGTTATCTAGTTCTCTAACGCTGGGTTACCTTATCATATTTGTTATCTTTTCCTCCTTGCCATGGCTTCTCCCACTAGCTGCATAATTTTGAGAGAGGAAAGCCAGGGAAGGAAAGTTCTGCCGACAGGCAGATAGAAGGAAAGAGAGGGAGAGAAAAGGGGAAGGTAATAGGGGGAGAAAGATAGAGGAAGAAAAGAGAGAGAGAAGAAAGAGAGAAGCAGCAGGGCAGAGAAGTAAAGAGAGAGAAAGGGAAGAAAGAAAGCGGAATAGTGTGCGGCAGGGAGCAAGGAATGAAAGAAAAAAGTTAGAGAGGAAAAGTTTAAGTGGAAGTTTAGGGCGTCCGTTATTATTTAAAAATTTAATATTTTAGTTTAGTAGGTTTCATTTCAGATTTGTCATTTTGTAAATTCAAGTTTCAGCTTAATATAAAATTTATTTCCAGATCAACTTAACTCCGTCAGCTTCCGTTTAGTTTGTTTTCCACTTTTGTAGGCTAGTTTAGTTTCGTGTTGGTATCGAAACATTGCAATTTTACATTGCATTGTGCCGTAAGAATCAACATATTACTGTTTGCTTTTTTAGTCCAATAATTTTATATTTTTGTATTTAAATTTTTCACATTTTATTTTTTATTCATCTATTTTATTCGGTCTTGGATGGCTAAGTCACTGCTGCTTTTGCAACTTTAAATTTCTGCCATTTAGATTTTCACACTTTATTTATTGTCCTTTTATTTTTAAAGTATTGGATGGTTAAACCATTGTCGCTTTTATAATTTTATATTTTCACTTTAAATTTATGCACTTTAATTTATGTTGTTGTTGAAAAAGAAGCCACTACAAGCATTTTAATTTTTAACAATTTAAAATTTCATAATTTGATTTGTTGTTTATTTAAATTAATTCTATAGCTGTACTGTAGCTGTTACAGTCATTTCCGGCATCACTGATCTAACATTTTTATTTTCGTTTAATATTTTTGGAATATAAAAGAGTTATGAAATTAGTTTCGCATAGAAAATCAACTCCCTATAAATGCAATATCCAACTTATCGGAAGAACCCTCTTACACTTGCGAGGTTAAACTATAGTTATTGAGGTTTGGTTACCTACATTGACAGTAAGAGCGTTAATTATAGTTACACATCAAGAAACATGCGTCTTTTTGTTTCTTCCCTCCAAGTCTGGAGAACGGGGTATAATACTTGAATATATTACAGAACTAGGTTATGGGCCTAAGATGTAAATTTCTCTTGTATATTTACATTTCAGAATATCCCTTAAGCTAGAATATATTTACATTACGTGCATGGAGTGACCAGTGGATACTACAATTTGCATCACTCAAATATGGAGGATCCAAGCTTATGATTTGCACCACTGTAAATCACTTGAAGCATTGTTTCTTAAGTTGGTGCAGCAATCAGGTTGTGCCATGTCGGGTTCAAAGGTCAATTTTGGGATCATGATTAAAAAAAAGAAAAAATAGTACTAATCTTGAGAAGGCATGTAATTTTTGGGGTAAGATAGCGTTGCCTCTGTATTCAATTAAATGCTCTTCTGGTACAGTTCTTGATCTCAAGTCACGGACTAGTTGTAGCTCTTGGTGGGTGGGCATGACGATGCATATAATTTTGTGAGACATCAACACCAATGACCCTCTTTGAATTCTGATTGATATCATTCTCTTAGATCTGATCTTTACGTTCGTCTTGCAGTTAGAAAGGCAATTGATTTCATTGGTCAAGAAAGATGAAATGACTGGGGAATAATCCTTTCTATCAGCAATGATGATGTTGACTACGAGATTTGGCAATGCCATTGGTTTCTAATTGTTGGTAGTAGTGATGGCGGCAATGGCAGCAACCTTGATAACGTGCAGTGGCGGTGATGGAATTGGTAATTACTGTCACCATGTTCTTCTCAGTGGCACGCTCAGGCAGCTAGTTGCGTCTGCAGGAGGTCAGTGTGCGCGGCTGCAAACCCCCTTGCTTGGAATAGCCATATTGTATTTTTATTTTTATTTTTTTGACTGTATATGTGTGGGATATACAAATTTTGGGAATTTTATTCCTTTTATGTTCAATATATATATAAGGTAATTTTGTTGTAATTTACCTTCCATCCAGAAAATTGAGCTTGGGTCACTTCCTCCACCCCTAGTACTTTTTGTAGACATCTATCATTGATTATGATCGGTCTCTCTGGCATTTAGTTTTTAATAATCTATTGATTGCACTTAAATGAGATAGGCTATAGATGGTCCAGGGCTCCTCTGCAACGGTCCAAATTTGACATACGACACACTATGCAATTCAATATCTGGTAGGTAAATTCTTTATGTTATGACATGCGATGGCTACTAGTTGAGTTAGTAATGACGTCAAAATTATGCGTCTTAATTTCATTTAAGTAACGTATAGTTTTATTTGATAATTATAGAAGTGTATGTTCATCAGTCATGCTGTATTTTTCTATTCATTGATTCTGTAATATTTGGATTTGAAAAATAATCAAATGAGATTAATTTATAAATTTTATTTTGGGATCGAGTTTCTGTGAGTTGATGGATGCTTGACTGGCATCCGATGTGCGTCCATGCGTGTTATCGGTATGGAGGCTGCATTTGATTGTCGCCTAAGCGGAGCACAAGCACGCTTTTTTGATTACTTGTGCTCGACGCACGTCCAATGGACGTTTGAGCGCGCTGAGGTAGAATGTAATCTCCTCAAGTGTGCCTGATGCATTTCTTGTGCACTACCATGTTTGGCAAAGATGCCTGACATGCGCTTAATATTTATTCGAGCACTATTTTATTATATATATTATATTCGGTTAATTTTTAATTATTCTTTTACTAGATTTGAGAGTGGAGAAGAGAGAGAAAGAGATGAATTTAGAGAAGCCCAATTTAGTGAATTTAAGCTAAATTTTCGTACTCTGAAGCTAAATAAGTGTGCCTCTTTACCTTCTTTTTTTTATTGTTGATTTTTTTTTTTACTCTCTTAAGTATTTATTATTCTAAATATTCATATATGGCATGTTTTTATAGGTAAATTGTTTACTCTTCACATGCATGGATTATCACGGTCACTTTTCACTATTTTTGTAAAAATCGTACTCTTAATTCATATATATTAGTTTGACAAGTTATCGTTCTATAAATATATTTGTGCATGTGTTGATAACCTAATTTAATTTTTTAATATGATATGAATTTCGTATACAATGTTTTTGCATGCTTATAATCATTAAATATATGTCTTATATGTTCTGAAATTTTATGAATCGATATGTATGATAATTAAATAGAAATATTAATTTACACAATGATGTTGATTTTTCTACAATTTTATTTAAAAAACTAATAAAATGACATTATATATTTTAAATCAATTATGTCCAAATCTTTTTAGTAAATTATACATGTCATGATAATGAATTTAAGGAATTTAGAGGAAAACTTTATAATGTGTTAAAAAATTAAAAATATTTCTTTTGAAGTAAAAAAATATAAGAATTATGAAAAATTATATAGAATTTTTCATATGTCTAAGTATTAGGCTATTATAATAAGTTCAGCAGGTGATATATTATAATGGTGATTAATGTTCGAATTTATCATCCGTGGGTAAAAATAATATTTAACTCTGTCTATAGAATTATATATATAACAACCCACTAATCGTATTGAATAGTAGTATAAAGTCTTTGATTGTGTGAAAATAAATATAATCTGAGTTTTGATTATCTATGCCTTTAGTCGATTAGACCCTAAAGACCTTTGGTTTCTAAGAATTTGTATAATTGAGTATAGATTTCATGGCACAATTTGAATAAGAATATAAAAAAAATCAATAAGCCGTGTATATTTGTTATGAAAATTTATGACATTCTATTGAATTTGTTTCCTTGATCCTTCCAATATATATTAACGAGGATTGTATGTTAAATTATGTAAATTTATATACCTTATTAAATTTTTAACTCATTCATTTTTTTTTATTTTTCACTAACCTATTTAGATTAGCAGTTAGAGTACTTACAAAGGAGGTATGAATTCCGTCGTGGAGCTAATTGGAGAAATTAGATTAGGTTTTTAAAAGAAAGTTGTTGTATTTAGCTTTCAAACAACTTAGAATATTTATGATATTCAAACAATGGTTTGTAAAGTATAACATTGATGTTGGTTTCTATTATAGTTGTTCAGATACTCTGATTTTATTTGAATTAGACATAATTCCTTACGTTGGTTCGATGTCTTGTTATGGTTGATATTCCAGTCACCTGATGATATGATATTTCGAGTCTTATGGTCTGGTTATAATATTTTATTTTAGTTGGTCAATATGTCAACGTAAAACTCAAATCCACGAATAATTTGATTGTTAATAGTTAATATATTAATATTATTAATAATTAATGTCGTAATTAGATTTTGAAATGTGACAACAACACTAGAAAACATACCTATGATTATTAAGAAGGAAGTAAGATGAAACACCCAATGATGATTGAAAATCTTCCCCTCCTCTTCAATCCCTTCAAATCGATAGTCCTTTTTGTGTTTTTTGAGAACTCACCACTCTCTGACAAAAATAGATCAAAACAATCTCAAAATTTATCCAACATTTGAATGCTGGAAGTTGGCGTTTGAATGTTATATAGAAAACTTATTGTGATGGAACATATTTGTTTTTGTCCTTGGATAATTCCATCATTACAAATATAGGAATTGAAGCCCAAATAACAACCTAAATTTCTAAGAAAAAACGGACAAAGTTTTTTAAAAATTGGGCTAAACCGAATACAAACAACCAGTATAAAACCTGTAAATATAAAAAATAATATTCATCTACAAATGTTTCATCCATAACACAGGATCATCAGACATCATGTCTTCTCATATGGCTTCAATTAATCAATCCTATCCACTAATTAGATCAGAACCAAATATACAACTTGTACAAGTACGCAATTATTTAAATATCATAATTTACCTTACAACATACGTACACAGGACCACAATGTTATCCATGGCTATATATCAACAATCCTAACTATTATACCAGAATCTATATGAGAGATGCTGTTTAAGATCTGTATAAAATTCAAAGAACAGAGTAGCGGAAGCAACTATCTCTATAACAGAAACCTGCGGAAGCATAATGCAGTTCTAATAGTATACAAAACGTGTCACAACTATTAATACATAATTATCATTCACCATTTAGATATTTACAAGCTAAATTATCAGATTCCTCAAGATCTTCTGGGTAACTTCGAGTCTTCAAACCTTCCTTGTTAAGCTCTAACTAAGCCTGGTCGTCCTGTATTATTACTATATCCTTATTTGGAGGGGAGAATAGAAAGGAGTGAGCTAACAACTCAAAAAATGTACCCAAAATAGTAAAATCATATAATTTTATATATATACAAAACACATACGTACTTTCAGACGAGAACTTAAAAGGGGTATGGGAAAATAATGCATGCAGGCGAGAGCAACAGAAGTGTAAGCATGATGCAGCATACAAGATAACCAATTACAATGCAGAGTACCAGAAAACCATGCATACGGATCTCTAGTTCTTGGTTTGGAGTTCATATTTCAGCCAGAGTTCATATTTCAGAGTATTAAGTTTTCTTTTAAATCTATTATCCTCCAGACAGGATGGTTCTTTTCACTTTAATCTTTACATACCCTCCATACTTTACATCTCGAGGGTAGGATGATTCTTTTCATTTTAATCTTTACATACCCTCCATACTTACCTCCTAAGGACAGGATAATTTTTGTTCACTTTTTATTTTTACATACCTTTCATACTTTATATCCCGAGGGTAGGATTGTTCTTTTTACTTTAATCTTTAAATACCCTCCATACTTTACATCCTGAGGATAGGATGATTTCTTTTTAGTTTAGTTTTTATATACCCTCCATACTTTACATCCAGAGAGTAGGATGATTTCTTCTATACTTAAGTTCTATTATTTAGAGATTCAGTTATATAGGAAAACATACCGATTTACTTATCCGAAAGTACTCTTGTTTTTATTTTCTTAATCTTAACTCTTCGTGCTTCAATGATCATCCAATTCATATATTTAAACCTTTGGTCAACTTCAGAGTTTCTCTATAACTTAACTGTTCAGTTTCAAATCAATTCCTCAAGTGCAGATCATCAGATAAGCTTCATCAGTCCTCCGATTAATACTTCTATCACAAGACTGTAAATTTCTTCTTATTTTTAACTCTTAATTTATCATACTTCAGAAAACCGGTCAAACTTATTCAAATAATCCTTCAGATAACTTTGAAACATACAAATAATCCTTCAGATAGTTTCAGAACATCTCAGAAACTTAACAGTATATTCTTATGGGACTCTTCATCTCACATGCCTTAATATATTATAGAATCATAATTACATCTCAAAATCTAGGAAACTAAAGAATCGAATCTCTAAATTTTAACCTAGGGCTTCACGCGAAGCTATCAGACCATAATTGGACACCAAACACATACACAATCATGAAATCAAGGCCATATAGTGCAATACATACAGGTAAACAGGAAATCTATTCAATTAATTTACAAATTCATGCTTTATTCATATAAAACATGCAGAAATATGAATTTAGAGTATAAATACAAATTTAGAGTATAAATACAAATTTAGAGATATCAAAAAGCAGTAAAAATAGAAGATAATGTCCAGATACACTTGCCTTAACCTGCCCTACTGTTATTTTTATCCGGATCGGATCAGAACGGGTGAATTTCTCCCTTTCCTTCTCTTTCTCCCCTTCTTCCTTCTCTCCTTCGTGCCTGCTGTCGTCGTTCTGCTTCAACAAACCCCAAAATCTCCCTTTAAAAACGGAGGAAAACTGATCACGTGTATGGCCCGTGACTGGCGCTTGAGTGCCAGTCAAGCGGCCATCAGGCGCTCATTTTTGCATTTTTGCGCCTGGGTTGGCACTCAAGTGCCCGCTGAGCACCACCCTCGTAGCTTGCACCGCTCCCGTTTCACTATGGGCGACCATCAGGTGGTTGTGTTCGTAAAATCGTGTCCCATCGGTGCTCGAGTCCCATTTTCTCTTTATTTACTCCTTTTTTATTTTGATACCTATTTTTCTTTTATTTTTAAGCCTAATTATGTTTATTATCAATTTAATTACTCCGTATTTATCATTTTTTTGGGATCGGGATCTTACACTTATCTAGACAAATTCCATACATATGTGCCCTTCATATGCACATTAGACATGATCATCTTGTCATTAATGCATGTGCTTCACTTCAAGTGTACTTCAAACTTGCTCATACTATTATTCACACACATGCATCTAATGTGAATGAGGCATACATGGCTTATCTCCAATATAGAAAAGACTATATACAAAAGGAATGCAACTCAAAAGGGTGTAATCTATCCTAACAAATATCCCCTCATAATTTTGTGCGGGTCAAAACCATCCTAGCAATGTCTCAACATGCGTCATTTTAGCCATCATATTCAATCCATTATTGACAATTCTGATTTTATCATAGCAATAAAAAATCTACTATAATAATATTGCTCATCAAATGATGTCTAACATTAATATATTTCAATCTTGAATGAAAAAAGAAGTTCTTATAAAAATAAATGAAACTTTAATTTTCACAAAGCAACATGTTTTTATTCTACTTGAAGCCGAATTTTTGAATAAATTTCATCATCTGTAACATCCTTTTACTAGTTTATGTTACTACAATTAATTTGGCTTTGGTAATAGAAAGTTCAACATATTGTTTTATACCCTTAATTTCTAAGATACAACTCTCCCTAAAAACTTGATTAAATATCCTAAAATAGACTTTCAAAAATTGATGTCACTTCCTATATCGGTGTTAGTATACCTAACCAAGTTAGGCTTGTCACTACCCATGTACGAGCATACTTTAGAAATACCTTGTAGATACATGAGAAACCACGTTTTTTGTGAACCAATGCTCCTTTCTGAAATTTGAAAGGAATCAGCTAACAGTCTTGACTACATAAACAATATTTGACCTCGTACCAACCATTGTATATATCAAATTACACACTGCCGAAGCATAAGTAACTCATTTCATGTCATACTTCCATTCCTCCATGAGGACTTTGTTAGGTGTTTAGTTCAAACTGATTAGCGAGTATTAACTAGTTTTGATTTCTTTACGTTGAATCTTTGAAGCACCATTTCAACATAGCTCTCGTGTGATATCTATACCTTTTTTTCTTCCAATCATGAAAAATTCTTTTACCAAGAATTTACTTTGTCAGTCCCAAATCTTTCATAACAAAAGACTTGCTTAATTGTTTCTTAAGTTCACTAATTTAGGATGCATTTTGTCCAATAATAAACATATTATAAACATAGAATAGGATAAACTCTACTTTTGTGAACCTTTGTAAGAAAAGACAATGGTCCAAAGTCATCCTTCGATAGTCTTACTCTATCATAATAGACTTCAACTTCTTTTTTAAATGGCACATCAGGTGCTCCATCTCCTTAACCATGAATCTATTTGGTTGATCTATGTAAATTTTCTCCTCGAGATTATTGTAGAGGAAAGTTGTCTAAATATCTGGTTGCTCCACTCAAGGTCTAGACATACAGTTAATCTAAGAATAACTAGAATTGAAATTTTTACCATAGGAGAGAATATCTCCTTAAAATCAATACCCTTCCTCTAATTAAATCATTCACAATCAATCTCACCTTGTATCTCGATTGTGGATTCTTCTCCTTGGACTTAGTTTGAATACCCATTTCTTCTTCACTACTTTCTTGCCATTGGGAAACTTCACCACTTTAAATGTGTGGCCTTGAGGAAAATACTTCATGTCATCTTGCATGACGTTTATCCATTCCTTGTGATGGTCCTCCATTTCTTTTTCAAAATATTTAGACTCTTGACTATTGGTGATTAACACATACTCTCCACCAAGTAGAATGACATTGATCACTCATAGATCATTAATGTGGAACTATAGTTATAAGCCTAGGAATGTCAACATAAACATCCTTCTGTACTTCATTACGAACATCATCTATCTCATCAAAGGTAGGAATGTCATAGTCTCCATTAGTTTCATGATCATTTGGAACATCTCGAACGTGGATCAATGATGATGTTGATGGTTTAAGTTCCACATTGCATGGGTGATTGCTGCCATGAGGAGTTGCCTTCTCAACCTTATCGATGTCTTTAAATGCCCAGAATGGTGTTTTTTTGCCGGTTTGGAGCATTTGCTACTCTTTGCATTTTAACGGTACGATATAACTTTCCAATTTGTCACAAAATGCTGGTTTGCTTTGGAATATATATATATATATATACATATACATATATATATATATAATAAATTAATTTTCCTGGTATGGTGGAAATGCCCGGTAGGTGTTTTTTGCCGGTTTGGAGCGTCTGGCGCTCTCTTGTATTTTACCTGTGATAACCCGAGTTCCAGAATATAATAATTGGGAGGTAATTAAGTTAAAATAGGTGAATTGTAATCAAAAGGTATGGGAAGAATCGGATTGAAAAGCTCAAAGAACCGAAAATGGCAAATCGGGAACCAAAATTGTAAGCTGTGAAATGTTAATTCGTAAATAAGATTTTAGATTTTAAATTGTGATAATCATGACTTATTAAGGTTATATAATAAAAAATGAGGCCCAAGGATGTGAAAGATTAGGTTAGAATGGTCAAAACGGGTCTCGAATGGAAAAAACGTGAAGTAGGCTTGTTGCGGGTCTGACCTGAGCCCTCCGTGGGCTCGAGCCCACGGAGAGCACAGAATCCAGATTGGCTGTGCTTGCCACGTGCTCTAGCTAGCCTGGGCAGTAAGGCTGTGCTCCCCACAAGCTCGAGCGCTAGGCCATTTTAAAGCTCCGCGCTGTTTCACGATTTTTATTTTCCCATGCAACCAAACCCTTTTAGAGAGAGAGAGGGCGACGAACAAGAGAGAGAAAGGAGGAGATCAAGGCCGCGGAGTCTGAATCCGGCTTTGAGCTAGTTAGAGAAATCGTAGAGCACGTTAAGGCAAGTACAACTATACAATTTTTCTTCCGCTTTTGTTGATTTTCGTTCGATCCCCTTCGGGTATTTTATCCCGATACCTGACCCTATGTATATTATTGTGATGCCCATAGTCTAATTATGTATATATGTGAAACTCATCGTCCGATTCATTGTTTTAGCACCGTTTTGCACATCCAAAACCCTCACCTACTCGCGTGTACTGTTCATGCACGATCGGGTGGATTCCAGCCTTTGATTTTTGGGGCTTTTGCATGAATTAGGACTAGAATATGATTACCCATATCCCCCATAAGTTAATTCATCGGTTGGGTATCCGATTTGGTGAAATTATGTGAAATTCCATTCGTGAAACCCTAACCTTATGCCCAGGTGGTTTCGGGCTTTGATTTTTGGGGATTTTGATTTATTTGGGACTAGATTACGATTATACATGACTTGGGTAAGTTGATTTACCGATTGGGTATCCGAAATTGTGAAATTTGGTGGAAATTCATTCTCGAAGCCCTTGACCGGTGCCCGAACACCGTTTGAACTTCTATTTTGAGTTAAATGTATAAATTGACTTGGGATTATAGTTACCCATGCCTTGGGTTCGAGAAATTACCTGTTGGATGTCCGAAATTTTGAGAATTAATCGATTTGTGTATATGTGTACTATTCACGTGTACTGTTCACGGGTATTGTTTGTCCAAGAATTTTGGACGATATTTTGTGTAATGTTTCCATATTTAAATGCCGATTAAGTGATATGTATTTGTGTAAATTTAATTGTACAATTTGAATGTTTCAACATGCCCAATTTCAAAGGAATTCGCATTCGGAAGCTCTTCAAGTTAATCTGTTCCTTCAGGAGAGAGAGGAAGTTGAGATACGATAGTAAGCATGAAGAGGAAAAAAAGGGGAGAAATCACTCGTTCCGATCCTATCCGGGTAAAAACAATGGTAGATTGGGTTTAGGTAAGTGTATTTCGGATGCTAATTCCTATTTTTACAGTGTTTTAATATTTTTGCAACTGTATTTATGCGCTAAAAGCATGTTTCTTCATGTTCTGCATAAATAAAGCCTATTTCTGTAAATTAATCGGATATATTTCATGTTTACATGTATATACTGCAATATCTGACATCGATTTCATGAAAATGCATATGCTAAGTGTCCGTTTATCGTCTGATAATTTCAGCCAAACCCTAGGTAAAAAAATGATGGGTTTTAATAATTTTTACCCATAATTTCTGTTGTATAAAAGTTAATCTGAACTGAAATAAAGCTCCTGATGGAATTAGTTTCTGAAAATTTTATATGGACTTATACTGATAAATCAGTATGGATTTCTGAAGCAAAACTGAAGGATTTTTAGACCATTACTATATATTGTGAACCAATTCTGAATGGTTTCTAGCTGTCTCTGTATATTCTGAAATAAATCTGAAAGGTTATGAACTGTTTCTAAATATTATGAAGTTAATTGAAGTATTTTAAGCTAATATTGTATATTCTGAAGCGAGACTGAAGGATTATAAACTGTTACTATATGTTCTGAACCGAATTGAAGAGTTATTGTGAAATTCTGACTGACTTCTGAAATTGAAAAGGATTTTCAGTTAAGAAATGAGAAGAAACTATTTTTGATGCTGTACTTACTGTTCTGATGCACTTACTGTTATTTAGGACCCAGGATTGATTACAGTCAGGTTAGGTTCTCTGGGATGCCTTAAAACTTTACGGTGGTGATCGAGAATAACTCTGTCCATGAAATTATATGTGGTCTGCCCTTTCTCGGGGCGTTACAGTCTGGAGAAAAGTTTCTGTTTCTAGCCTACCTTCAGGAGGCACACCTGTACTGATCCCTTGGAATAGGATTTTCTATCACTGTTTATAGTCTTAGATTGTGAGGAGACGTATACAATCTATCCCTTATCATTCGCCCCCTCGGCTAGTAGGGTATATTGGCAGGGTCCGTTACTGCACTGTTCTGCACCACTGTTCTGTACTGATTTGTGTTCTATACTGATATAAAGAGAAAGTTTCTGACTCTGCTTTCTGATTCTGCTTTTTGAATTATAGTGATTTTTGATTTTTGAGTTAATTATTGTTTAATTATGCTTTCTCTATTTTCTTTATTCTATTCTGCATAACCGTTCTGTTTCTGTATAATTTCACAATTGTTCTGTATAACTGATTTATTGCATATCTGTATGTATCTTATTGGGCCTCGACTCACTGTTTTATTATTATTTTCCTCCAGATGAGACTGTAGAGTTGGTACCAGATGAGAAGGAGTGATCTAGAGCCTAGCTTGAAGACTGTGGAGATCTGAAGTATTTTGGAGTTATTTTAGAGAATCAATTGGATGTAAAGACTTGACTTGATATATGATTTTGTATGTGGATTTTATGCCTATGGATATTTATATATATATGGGTTTTGTATAGAAATGCATGTAATACATGTGATGAATAGGAAACTATGTTTTTATAGGTTAATAGTTCTGCTTACGCTCTATAGTTCTGGATATTCTGTATAGGTCCTAGATGACATCTCATTCATGAACTGTTAATATAGTAGATGGTTTGTTAGATTAATGCCATGGATGGTATCTGTGGTCCTGTGTACGCGTGTTGTAGAAAAAATTATGGTATAAATAGATAATTGTGTGTTTGTACTGGTTAGTTATACAAGTTTTGTACAAGTTGTATTTTTGGGTTTTCATCTAGTTACAAAGGAGATTCTGTCGAAATTTCTGTCAATTTCTGTAAAAATTATACTTTGTATTTTGGTCCTAAATCCTAATTCTGTCTTGACGGAAGTTTCTAAGGAAAAAAAATCTGTTTCATCACATTACCAGTATGTTACAGCTTGCCAAATTGTCACAAAATGCCAGTATGTTTTGGGAAAAAAAATTACCTAGTATGGTGCAAATGCAAGGTATGGTGTATTGTTGCAAAATACCGGTATGCTTTGAGAAAAAAAATTGTGGGCAGCTTTATGTTTTTTACCTGGTATGGTGTATATTGCCGGTATGGGTATGTTGCCGGTGCCAGGTGCTTTTTGACGGTCTTGTATTTCTTGCCTGGTCTGATGTATTTACCGGTTTGGATCATGTGTAAGTTTTAAGTCTATGCTAGTTTGGAGCAACTAGCCGGTAGGGACTTATATCCTAGTTTATATATATATATATATATATATATAAAAGCATTCCGGCAGGGTATGCTTTTCTCCTACTTGGAGTGTTGGTATGGAAAAAAAAAAAAATGATCGTGGTCCTTTTTTTGGATATGTTCCTTAAATAGAGTGCGAGCTCTGTTGTTCGTGGGCATTGGGAGTGTAGTTAAAGATCGTGGGTGTTGCATTTGCACTTGTCTGAGGTTAGTGGTTGGCTGCAATGAGTTGCTTTTGATCGTGGTCTCAATGTCATCCGAGATCTCCATTTGGCCGAGGCAACATATATGTCTGAGGAAGATTCATAGTTGACCGAGAGGTGCCTATAGTCTGCGGGTTTTTGTTTGTGATGCCTGACTTACCTGCATGTGTTGTCATGTCCTTTATAGTTTCCTTTAAATTTTATGTATCTTAGTATATGTTTTCTTCTGGTGAAAGTTCTAGTTTTCTTCCTCATACGTTTCGTTTAATATTTTGGTGCATCGCTGTATGTGATGCTCAGAATTTCTTTACTTATGTTTCTTGTGAGAAAGTGTTGTTCGGGGGATGTCTCAGTGTCTATGTTATAATTTCAAGTCGGCAAAACACTTGGAGATAGAATATAGATTTTTATAAAATTTTTATTTTAATATAATATTCTTACTTACCAAAATAAAAACAAGTTTGTTTTCTACCAGATGATAAAATTGATAGCCAAACTTGTCTTCTATATTGTAAGGTTTAGGTCCCTAAAATATATTAATTATGAGTAATTAAATTAATCTAATCAAAATTAGATTAAATAGATCTGAAAAAATAGAAATCAGGAACATAATAGATGAGTGAGAGGGTCATGCTCGATAGGCACCCGAGCAGTGGTGGGGTGCAAAATCTAGAATGGTTACACCCGAGTTTCACTCGAGCTCAACTGGAGGTGCAATTTCCAAAATGAGTGCGCCTGATGACCGCCCGAGAGGCACTCAAGTGCAGGGTGGTTTGTATGGCCGTGCTCGAACGGCACTCAAGTGCCAGTTCATCCTTATTCGAATTTTCGGATAAGTTTTGACCAACTTTAATATTTAAAAAATAATTATATAAAAGAATTAAGAGATAAGGAAAATTAGAGAATTTCGTGGGTAAGGAGTGAACGAGAGAAAAAGAGACGAGAAGAGAAAAAAGGGAGAAAGAGAGGACAGAGAGAGAAAGTGATACCGGGGTAGAACTGAGCCATTTTCGAATAAGATAATTGGTTAATCGGGTTGAGACAAGTACACTCTAAACTTTGTCTTTTTTTGTCATTGATTCTTGTCGATCCTTCGGGTATTATTGTTCTAATATTCTACTTCGTTAAATTTCTACAGTTATAATTGCATATTTTACTATTTTCTCATGTATTTATGAAAAAATTTCATGTTTAGATACATTTATCATGATTTGTGTGTTATTTTTCAGTATTTGGTTCATATTTGATATATGTAAATATGTCCAAAGGTTCTATACAATTAGAATTTAGAAATTTATGATTATGGTTTATTTATGTTTATATTGTAAATTTATTAAATTATCTGTAAAATTCATCATTATTTGTTTATTTGTTTATAATAACAAATCATCTGTTCTATAAAGTTCATTGTTATTGGCTCATCTGTTTATTATAGAAATTAATCTATTAAAGTCTAAGACTTAAGCCCACATGAATATAAAATTATGTATCTATATAAAATAATTAAAAACTCTACAATTTGTTATCTGTTATGGATATTTCTTCTGAAATGAGAAAATCAATGAAAAAGGACCAATGAAATTTGTGTAGAGTTTCCATTTGAAATTTGAAAAGAAATTAAAAACTAGACTAAGAATTTTATTCAGCAGGTAATATTTTCTGGCATATTTTAGGATATTGTAGTGGTAAATTGAGGAATGCCCCTCGGCCATGGGAAAAGTTTTGGTGGCAATAAGGACTATGCCCCGTATATCGGGTTAAAGGTCTACCGCTCACTATAGGGTGTTGAATTGCATGGGTAATGTTTTAGATAGTGTGGAAACATGCACAATCCTTTCTTCGCTTGGCCGCTCCGTTAGTTGGTAAAACTTACTAACTCTGGTTCCTAAAATTAAGTAAATTTTTGCATATTTTGAAGGATAATATAATTAGAAATAAAATATGAAAAATTAAATGCATTACGGAAACGTTATTCGATCATGTTTTACGCTTATATATGCATTATGATCCCATTCCATCCTTTTGATTTGATTTTAAAGTATAATTGTATATGTCCTTATTTATATTTTTGTCTTATTGAGCATTGGCTCACTCACTTGCTATTTTTCTTACATTAAGTTGAGTATGAGCTGATACCTGATGAGAAAGAGTAGTGATCAAAGGTTGCTAAGCTATAGATGATGATCCTTTTGATATATGTATCTGTTGGGAGATAGATTTTGGCGTATTATGACTATTTTGATGGTATTCTGGTAGTTATACTTTCGCTGTGTATTTGATGGTTATATATATGTTTCCGTAGGTTATGTTTTGTTTTCAGAACCTAGTGGCATCTTTTGGATCCGACGTCGTATCTTTGATAAAATGGCATTGGAGCCAGGAATATGGTGGCGATATTTTGAATCCTGTGTATGCTTGATTCCAATGTATTGTTGAATATTATGGATTGTATTTAGTTTATTGACGAACATTATATTTGGTTTTAATTAGTTAATCCGGACTATCATAGGTGGTATCTGTGACAGAACGAATTTTTTTTTCTCAGAAGCTTTCATCAAGATAGAAATAGGATTTAGAACCAAAATACAAAGTATAACTTCTGCAGAAATTTTGACAGAGTCTCCTTTGTAACTAAATGAAAACCCAAAAATACAACCTATACAAAACCTGTATACGAACCAGTATAACAAATCAGTACAAGCACACAACTATCTATAAATACCATAATTTTCCTACAACACACTTTCACAGGACCACAGGTGTCATCCATGGCATTAATTCCACAATCATATCTACTATAATAACAGTTCATAAATTAGATGCCATCTAGGACTTGTACAGAAACCAAAAGGTACATAGCAAAAGTAGAACTATAAACCTGCAGAAGTATAGTTTCATGTTCATCACATGCATTACGTACATTTCTATACTGAACCCATATACATATATATCCATAGATATAAAATCTATATACAAAATAACATGTCAAAATCATGTCTTTACATCCAACTAATTCTCTTTGGTGACTCTAAAATGCTTCAAATTCTCAAAAGTCTTTAGAATAAGCTTTAAGTCACTCTTTCTTGTCAAGTACCAATTCTATAGTCTCTTCTAGAGGGGGCAAAAACAATAAAATAGTGAGCTGAGGCCCAGCAAGGTTCATATAGATATGCAGTAAATCAGTTATGCGAAACAGTTTATGTAGAACAGGACATAAAAAATAGAGAAAGTATAATTAGACAATAATTAAACTCAAAAATCAGTGTAATTTAGAAAGTAGAATTAGAAATTTTTTCTTTTATATCAGTACAAAACGGTAATCGGTACAGAATAGTAAAGAATAGAACAGTGATATAGAACAGTAAAGAGCAGTAACGGACCCTACCAGTAGACCTTATTAGCTGAGGGGATGAATAATCGAGGATAGATTAGATTACTCCACCAATCAAAGACCAGTAAAAAGTACAAGCGATCCGTCTCCAAGGGATCTAACCCCTACTCAGAGGGGGTGCCAGCCAGTAACAGTATCACCCTCTAGTTTAACGTCCTGAGGAAAGGCGGACCACATATAACTCCATAGATAGAGTTATTCTCGATTACTACCATAACGTTCTAAGGCATGTCAAAAAACCTAACCTGACTGCATATCAGTCCTGGATCCTAAATAACAGTAAATACATTAGAACAGTAAGTACAGTATCAGAAATAGTTTCTTCTTATTTCTTAACTAAAAACCCTTTTTAGTTTCAGAAGTTAGTCAGAGTTTCACAATAACTCTTTAGTTCGGTTCAGAACATATAATAATAGTTTATAATCCTTCAATCTCGCTTCAGAATATACAATATTAGCTTAAAACTTTCAGTTTTGCTTCAGAAATCCATAGTGATTTATCAGTACAAGTCTGTATAAAATTTTCAGAAATCAATTATATCAGGAGTTTTATTTCAATGCAGATTAACTTTTATACAATAGAAATTATGGATAAAAATCATTAAAATCCATCATTTTCGTACCTAGGGTTTGACCGAAATTATTGGACGATAAATAGATATTTAACATGTGCATTTCCATGAAATCGATGCCAGATATTGCAGTATATACATGTAAACATGAAATATGTCCGATTAATTTATAGAAACAGGCTTTATTTATGCAGAACATGAAGAAACATGCTTTTAGGGTATAAATACCGTTGCAGAAAAATTAAAACACTGTAAAAATAGGAATTAGCATCCGAAGTATACTTGCCTGAACCCGATCTACCGTTATTTTTACCAGGATAGGATCGGAAACGAGTGATTTCTCCCTGTTTTTTCCTTTTCGTGCTTACTGTTGCACCTCTGTTTCCTCTCTCTCCGGAAGAAGCAGATTAACTTGAAGAGCTTCAGAAAATGAATTCCTTCAAAATTGGGCATACCGAAACTTTCAAATTAAACAATTGAATTTACACAAAAGCATATCATTTAATCGGCATTTAAACATGAAAATATTACACAAAATATCGTCCGAAATTCTCACGTGAATAGTACCTGTGAACAATGCATGTGAATAGTGCATATATATAAAAATCGATTAATTCTCAAAATTTTAGACATCCAACAGGTAATTTATTGAACCCAAGGCATGGGTAACTATAATCCCAAGTTAATTTATACATTTAACACCAAATAGAAACTCAAATGGTGTTTGGGCACGAGTCAAGGGCTTCGCGAACGAATTTCCACCAAATTTCACAATTTCGGATACCCAATTTGTAAATCAACTTACCCAAGTCATGTATAATCATAATCTAGTCCCAAATTAATCAAAAGCTCCAAAAATCGAAGCCCGAAACCACTCGGGTGTAGGGTTAGGATTTTGCGAACGGAATTTCACATAATTCCACCAAAGCGGGTACCCAACCAATGAATTAACTTATGGGGGATATGGGTAATCATATTCTAGTCCTAATTCATGCAAAAGCCCCAAAAATCAGAGGTCAAAACCACCCGGGCGTGGGGTAAGGGTTTCGTGTGCGTAATTGGTGTTTTCGTGCAAAATCTGGTATATTTCCTCAAATTTGGGCATGCAATTCATATATGTGCATGCTAGAGTCATAGGTTTTACAAAGACATGTATGGCGTAGGGTATCAGAACAAAATGCCCGAAGAGGATTGAACAAAAATCAAAGAAACGGAAGAAAAATGGTATAGATGTACCTGCCTCGACGTGCTCTACATTTCTCCAACTAGCTTGAAGCCGGATTCGGACTCCACAGCCTCAATCTCCTCCTTTCTCTCTCTTGTTCGTTGCCCTCTCTCTAAAAGGGTTTTACTGCGTGGAAAAATGAAAATCACGAAACAGTACGGGGTTTTAAAATGGCCTGGCGCTCAAGCGCTTGGTGAGTGCAGCCTTACTGCCCAGGCCGGCTCGAGCGCGCGGCGAATGCATGGTGAGCACAGCCAATCTGGATTCTATACTCTCTATGGGATTGAGCCCATGGAGGGTGCGGGTCAGGCCCGTAGCAAGCCTGCAGCAAGCCTATTTTACATTTTTGCCATTCGGTACCCGTTTTGACCATTCTAACCCAATATTTCACATCCTTGGACCTTACTTTTGATTATATAACCTTAATAAGTCATCATTATCACAATTTAAAACCCGAAATCTTATTTATAAATTAACATTTCACAGCTTACAATTTCGGTTTTCGATTTACTAATTCTGGTTCTTTGAGCTTTTCAATCCGATTCCTCCTGTACCTTTTGATCACAATTCATCTATTTTAACTTAATTACCTCCCAATTATCATATTCTAAAACTCGGGTCGTCACATTTTTCTCCACTTATAGAAATTTCAATCTCAAAATTTGACGAATCTTTAAATCCCCAAGTTAGAGGCAATCTCCCAAGCATTCCCAATCATCTCCTCGGTTAGACGATTATCCCAAAAAACTTCAAGCATTGAATTGTTCTGATCCTTATTATCTATTTCATTCTATCAAAACCGAAATTGAAACCTCTTTATGGGGATAAGCTTTAAATTTTCCAAGATAATTCATCACAATTACTTATTTACTTCCACATTTACGATACCTGGAAAAAACTTCACATTAATCCACCAAGTTTGAGGACAACTTAAATCTATTAATTCCCTGTGATTTAGCTCAAATACTCAATCAGCTGAAAATTCTTACTTTAATTTATACTAAGTCTCAATAATGAGTATTCTCCCTGAACCTTAAATTCCTATAATCGGTAGCAACCTTCTAAATTCTTCTAGCGTTTCCAAATCACCACATTGATTACATGGTTATCTCGAAGAATCTTGAGCTTTGAATTATCTCGATTCTTATTACCCAATGCGTTCTATCAAAATCTAATCCTACCGAGTTCGAAGACACACCAAATTCATTAACTACTTTTCCGACTTAACTCGAAACCTCAAATGACTGAAAGTTCTTGCTTGATCCTACCCTAAGCCTAGAAGGAAAATATTCCTTCTGAGCCTCAGATTAAACCTCAACATATGTGGGTTTGCCACATTTCCGCTACGATACTCTAATATTTATCTAACTACGAGTCATCCGGATATAATTTGCCGCTATATCAAATTAACTTAACTCCAAAAACTCCTTGATCAAGTTTCAATTAAGATTTTGGCACAAACTTCAAATCACAAACAACCTCAAGATTGAAATACCTTATATCTTCACTATTTCGTTGATATATCATCAAACCGATATTTTCCTAAAATACACAATCTATGTGAAATACTTAGATTACACGTCAACCATAATTAAAGCAAATCCCAAGATAGCCATATCATGCAGAGAATCCCTACAAATCTTCAAATTACAACCAGATTAGAAACTACAATTATAATTATCACCCAAAGATTTATTATAGCTTTAGGCCATTACCCAAAATCTCAAAACCCAAATACTTAGAAATCTCAGAATCTCGTTGGCATACCACTGGGCTACCTAATTTAATCTGAACACATTCTCCATAATTATAATATAAGTGAATCGTCCTGAAATAAATCCATAGGGATTTCTCATTCCAAAATTTCATGACTCTAATACTTTGAATACGTTTCTATCTCCCAATTTAAGAAAATGACCTCCTATTGTCCAATAATTTAAACGTACTCACAATTTTTCCTTTCATATCTCCTACAAAACACGGAAAGCACATTGAGACTAAAAACTCTTTACGTCAATTATTAGCATTAAGGCCAAATTTCTTAAAGACGCTAAGGTTTATCCCAACAATCCTTAAATGGGTCTATCCATTCGTAATATTGTAAGATTATTTCTTTATTTATGACACAACTATTATAACCATTGAAATTATCCAATATTGGCTACCTCCAAAGTAACATCTCTAAGTTCCCAAAGCGGAGATTCCAACTATTAATTTTGACGCACTAGCGGAGTAATTCTAACTATGAACCTTTCTGCCACTTATGTGAGGATAGTCACCTATCACGACATCAGAATAGAAAAATTCTAATCTCCTCAAAAATATTACCTGCTATGTTAACTTACTAGACCCATCAAGGGTCATCCCAAATAATATGAAAATCAATTGACCCTTTTTACTCCTCGAAATTACCTTTTGTATCTCATCATAACAATTACAAATTTTTCTTGAGCAAAACAACTCACAGACACTATAATCCTCGAGGGATACTTGCCAGATTGCCTATCAGATTTAGTTAATCCCAAGAAAACCATGCCCCTTTTCAACATTAATCAACCTTCCCTATTTAGTCATTGCTTAAGGTCCTACAGATTCAAAATTGTGCTATCAAAAATACCATATGCTCAATGGGGCATTTTCTTATACTCAACTTGTGTTCCTTTCTCAATCAGGTCTTCGATTAACAACTGCTCTCAATCCATGACACAATTTTTAACGGAGTATGTATTTCCTATGTTCCTTTGGACCCATCAATGAGGTCATCTCAATATAGACCCGAATATGGCTAAAAGATCCATCCCATAAAATTCATGGACATCCACAAAAATTCAAAACCCGTATAGTGCTTCCAAACTTCGTAGCAACCATACCTTTATCCGAATGCTGCCGTGGCAAAATTTTCCAATCATCCATAATCAACATGTTATGGATACGGATCAATCTCAGAAATCACCTATTCATTTATTGTGCCCACTTATCGATTGATTAATTCTCCGAGTAACCAATTACTCAACTAACCATAACAATCTCATTAGTTTATCTTACTTCCTAGAGGTTTCAAGATATCCACAATAGTACCTGGCCAATGCTCCTTTAATTCCATACAAAATCCTCAGAGGCTAATGTCGATTTCAACCGACTCCAAATCATCCATTAAAACAAGTCGGCTTGATCTTTTCTTCTGAATATATATATATATCCTCAAAACTTTTCATAGTTAGATTTCTTTACGTCAACCAACTGACTCAAAGGGGTGGTCTCATTACTAATTGGACTTAACACCTATTCTCGATTCGATTAGTTTTGCCTCTTATTCAGAATTCATAACCTAATTGAAAGATATAATATCCTATCAATACCTTTCACATCAACATCTATGACCACCTTTCTCAATTCCGATGGATTCACATTACCTAAAAATTCATGCGCTTGATCACTACGAATTAATCCTAAGTCGGTATCCTTAAATTTACTTTTCCGAAATTGACTCCAAGTCGTGTAAACCTCAACCCATCAATTCCACTTATTCGCCATACTAACTAGATTGATCCACTGTCCCTTTCAGGACCTCAACCCAAAATGATCAAGCCTAAACTTTGAACCAAAACTGATTATCCTAGACCTCAAATCAATACCAATCAGCTCAAGTATTAAATCGGCACCAATCAATTTAAGAAGTCAAGGTGCCTCCTCACAGCTCTCTCGACCTCACGGTCGACTACTACCACATATGGGCCTTCACCTAAGGATCATAATGGTTATTGATATCATTAACTGAAGGCAAAGTCGCACCTAAACTGTTCTTAAAGCGCTATCTAGGATGCAAAAATTAGATAGCTAAACTCATTCTTTATTTCTAGCTTAATTCGGGCCTAAGCTAGCCAACCGGAATAATTAGGACTATCCAGTTTAGATTCGTTCGAAGGTTACATTTATTTACCCGATCAATCTTAATATATCCTATGCTTCCACATAAGATTCAAATCAAACCTAAGGCATCTCTTTTCTCTGATACTAATTGTGACGGAACGGATGTTTTTTCCTCGAAAGCTTCTGTCAAGACAGAAACAGGATTTAGAACTAAAATACAAAGTATAACTTCTGCAAAAATTTCGGTAGAGTCTCCTTTATAATTTGATGAAAATCCAAAAATATAACCTGTACAAAAACCTGATACGAACCAATATAACAAACCAGTACAAGTATACTACTATCTATAAATACCACAATTTTTCTACAACACGCTTTCATAGGACCACAAGTGCCATCCATGTTATTAATTCCACAACCCTATCTACTATAATAATAGTTCATGAGTGAGATGCCATTTAGGACCTGTATAGAACCAAAAGGTACATAGCGGAAGTAGAACTATAAACCTGCAGAAGCATAGTTTCCTATTCATCACATGCATTACATACATTTCTATACCGAACCCATATGCATATATATCCATAGGTATAAAATCTATATACAAAATCATATGTTAAAATCAGGTCTTTACATCCAACTAATTCTCTTTAGCAACTCCAAAATGCTTCAGATCCTCAAAAGTCTTCAGAATAAGCTTTAAATCACGCTTTCTCATCAGGTACCAATTCCACAGTCTCATCTGGGGGGCAAAAACAATAAAACAATGAGCCAAGGCCCAGTAAGGTACATGCAGATATGTCGTAAATCAGTTATGCGAAATAGTTTATGCAGAATAGGACATAGAAAATAGAGAAAGTATAATTAGACAATAATTAAACTCAAAAATTAGTGTAATTCAGAAAATAGAATCAAAAACTTTCTCTTTTATATTAGTATAAAACGTTAATCGGTACAGAAAAGTAAAGAATTGAACAATGATATAGAACAATAAAGAACAGTAACGGACCCTACCAGTTGACCTTACTAGTTGAGGGGGCGAATAATCGAGGATAGATTGTATTACTCCACACAATCAAAGACCAGTAAATAGTACAGGAGATTCCTCTCCAAGGGATCTAACCCCTACTAGAGGGAGTGCCGGCCAGTAACAGTATCTACCCTCTTGTTTAACGTTCTGAGGAAAGGTGGACCACATATAACTCAATGGACAGAATTATCCTTGAGTACCAGTATAACGTTCTAAGGCATGTCGGAGAACCTAACCTGACTGCATATCAGTCCTGGGTACTAAATAACAGTAAGTACATCAGAACAATAAGTACAATATCAGAAATAGTTTCTTCTAATTTCTTAACTGAAAATACTTTGTAATTTCAAAAGTCAGTCAAAATTTCATAATAACTCTTCAGTTCGATTCAGAACATATAGTAACAGTTTATAATCCTTCAGTCTCGCTTTAGAATATACAACATTAGCTTAAAACCCTTTAGTTTTGCTTCAGAAATCCATAGTGATTTATCAGTATAAGTCCGTATAAAATTTTCAGAAACCAATTACATCAGGAGTTTTATTTTAATACAGATTAACTTTTATACAACAGAAATTATGGGTAAAAATCATTAGAACCCATCATTTTCATACCTAGGGTTTGGCCAAAATTATCGGATGATAAATGAACATTTAACATGTGCATTTTCATGAAATCGATGCTAGATGTTGCAGTACATTCGTGTAAGTATGAAATATGTCCGATTAATTTACAGAAATAGGCTTTATTTATGCAGAACATGGAGAAACATATTTTTAGGGTATAAATACAGTTGCAGAGAAATAAAAACACTGTAAAAATAGGAATTAGCGTCCGAAGTACACTTGCCTGAATCCGATCTACCATTATTTTTACTCGGATAAGATCGAAACCAGTGATTTCTCCCCATTTTTTCCTCTTCATGCTTAGTATCGTACCTCAACTTTCTCTCTCTCCGAAAGGAGCAGATTAACTTGAAGAGCTTCTGAATACGAATTCTTTCGAAATTGGGCATGCCAAAACTTTCAAATTGAACAATTGAATTTACACAAATACATATCACTTAATCGGCATTTAAACATGGAAACATTACACAAAATATCGTCTGAAATTCTCGGGTGAACAATAGTCGTGAACAATGCACGTTAATAGTGCACATATACACAAATCGATTAATTATCAAAATTTTGGATATCCAACAGGTAATTTATCGAATCTAAGGCATGGGTAACTATAATCCCAAGTCAATTTATACATTTAACTCCAAATAGAAGCTCAAACGGTGTCCGAGCGCAGGTTAAGGGCTTCGCGAATGAATTTCCACCAAATTCCACAATGTCAGATAACCAATCGATAAATCAACTTACCCAAGTTATATATAATCATAATCTAGTCCCAAATAAATCAAAAGCCCAACAAATTGAAGCCCAAAACCACCTGGACATAGGGTTAGGGTTTCACGAATGAAATTTTACATAATTCAACCAAATCGGGTACCCAACCGATGAATTAACTTATGGGGGATATGGGTAATCATATTCTAGTCCTAATTCATGCAAAAGCCCCAGCAATCGGAGGCTGAAACCACCTGAGTGTGGGGTTAGGGTTTTGTGAACGTAATTGGGGTTTTTGTGCAAAATCCGGTATATTTCCTCAAATTTGGACATGCAATTCATATCTATGTATGTTAGAGTCATAGGTTTTACAAATACATGCTTGGGGTCGGGTATCGGGACAAAAATACAGGAAGAGGATTGAACAAAAATCAAAGAAACGGAAGAAAAATGGTATAGATGTACTTGCCTCGACGTGCTCTACGATTTCTCCAACTAGCTCTAAGTCGGATTCAAACTCCACGACCTCGATCTCCTCCTTTCTCTCTTTTGTTCATCGCCCTCTCTCTCTCTAAAAGGGTTTGGTTGCGTGGGAAAATAAAAATTGCGAAATAGTACGAGGCCTTAAAATGGCTTGGCGGTCGGGCGCGATGAGCGCAGCTTGAAC
Organism: Nepenthes gracilis; assembly: GCA_033239525.1. NCBI lineage: Eukaryota > Viridiplantae > Streptophyta > Magnoliopsida > Caryophyllales > Nepenthaceae > Nepenthes > Nepenthes gracilis. Next base: position 10,605,713 of record BSYO01000027.1, on the reverse strand, counting down.
TGCCCAGGCCAGTTCAAGCGCACGCCGATTGTGCGGCAAGCACAGCCAATCTAGATTCATTGCTCTCCGTGGGCTCGAGCCCACGGAGGGCGCGGGTCAGGCCCGCAACAAGCTTGCAGCAAGCCTACTTTGTGTTTTTGCCGTTCGGGGCGCGTTTTGACCATTCTAACACAATCTTTCAGATCCTTGGACCTTACTTTTAATTATATAACCTTAATAAGTCATTGTTATCACAATTTAAAATCCAAAATCTAATTTATGAATTAACATTTCACAGCTTACAATTTCGGTTCCTGATTTACTAATTCCGATTCTTTGAGCTTTTTAATTTGATTTCTCCCTTACTTTTTGACCATAATTCACCTATTTTAACTTAACTATCTTCCAATTATCATATTCCAAAACTTGGTCCGTCACAGTATTAGAGAAGGAGATACCTTATGTTTAATCTTGATCTTGTGCGAAAGCCAAGGTTAGGATAATTTTGATTGGACAATTAGGCGGAAGTGTAGGTTAAGTAATTTAGGTCAGATAGTTAGGACTAAGTTAGAATCAGTTAGTTATGTTTTGAACATGTAGTTGCTAATCCTAAGGGAAGCCCGGATTGTATAATTTATAGAGTCCTAGCTAATGTCTGAGTCGAGTTGTATAACTAATCTGAATTGTTCTTATTTTAGAAAGAGTATTAATAGCTAACGGAATAGCAAAGGGATGAAGAACAACACGTGCAGGCAATTTGCAGGACTGAGAGGCGGAGTATTGAAATTTCTTAGGAAGCATGACAGATATAATGGAAGCTATGGGGTAGCAAAACTTAGCTCCAATTTCAGTTCTAGTTCTAGCTCTAACTCCTGTAAATCTTACGGCGTCGGCCTATTATTGTTTCACTAATGAACGAGTTCTAGAATTTTTGGATGAACCAGATCCAGTGAAGGTGGACACATGGTTTCAGTGACTCAAAAAGGTATTTACAGTAGTAATTCGATGTCCAGAAGAAGATAAGGCCTTTTTTACGACTCATCGTTTGGAGGGTAAGGATCATCATTGGTGGGCAATGAAGAAGAGGACATTGGGAGTGCCCAAGAATGAGATTATTTGGGCTATATTTGAAGCAGCTTTTATGAAAAAATATTTTCCTACTAGTCTTCATGAACAGAAAGAAAAAGAATTCATTCGATTAAGACAGAGCAACCGTATGGTGGCGAAGTACAATGCCAAATTTAAAGAGTTATCTTGGTATACTCCATATATAGTGGAAGATGAAGAAAGGAAGGCAAGGAAGTTTCTATAGGGCCTAAGGGACGATCTCCAGAAGCAGTTGGCAATGCTGAAATTGTTGACATATGGTGAAGTGTTGGATTGAGCCCTTACTCATTAAAAAGAGTTTGAGAAAGAAGAATCTTTTTCAAGAAAAGAATATCTAGTCGAGGCGGTATGAGTACTAGCTCAAGTGTAGGATCGCGGAGACTGCCAAAGAGGGCAAAATAGCCATAGCAAGAAAAGAAAGTTAATTAGTTAGTACCGACCTTGCGAGCACCAGCAAATCTATGTCAGCATTCTGAGAAGCTACATGGAGGTAAGCCTTGCTTCAAGTTTTTTTTTTTTTTTTTGGTAAGCAAGTAAGTCTTGCTTCAAGTTGTTGGGAGTTGTTTCAATTGTGGACAAGTGGGGCACATGATAAAAGACTGTCCTCATCTGAGGAGGGCCTTGGTGTCAAAACCCACTATCTAGGGCAAGGCGTATGCGGTATCTGCGAAGGAGGCAAAAGCATCTGAAGGTGTGGTGGAAGGTACTTTCTCTATTTGTGGTGCCATTGGCTCTGTACTCTTTGATTCAGGATCCACTCATTCTTTTATTTTGCCTTGATTTGTATACCACCTCGCATCATCTCTCATGATTCTTGATTATTCTTTGATAGTCTCGACACCCATGGGACCATCTATCATAATGGATATTTTATACTCGGGGTATATTATGAGGTGAATGTGTTTCAATTAGTAGTAGATTTAATTTTGTCAGAGATGTGTGATTTTGATGTGATTCTATGTATGGATTAGTTGTCAAAATATCATAAAAATAGAGATTTTTTTCATAAAAGAGTAGAATTTGTGATTTTGGGATGTATGGCATTTTGCATTTAAAGAATTCGACGGATAGAAGAGTCCTATTTTATTTCGGCTATGCATGCTCGGCATCTAATGGAGAACGGGTGTGAAGTCTATTTGGCGTATGCTAACATAATTGAGAGTCATGAAGTGTCTGCAAAAGAGATACTGGTAGTGTTTGAGTTTGAAGATGTATTTCTGAAAGAATTGCCTGGTTTACCGCTACACCAAAAAATAGAATTTGAAATTGATCTTGTGCTAGGATTAGCATCGATTTCAAAGACACCTTGCAAGATGGCTCCTGCTAAATTAAAAGTGTTAAAGCAACAATTGCAGGAATTGGTAGATAAAGGTTTCATCAGACCAATTGTGTCCCCATGGGGCGTGTCGGTTTTGTTTGTAAAGAAGAAGGATGGGACTTTGTGGCTGTGTGTTGACCATCATGAGTTAAACAAAATCACGATTAAGAATAAATATCAATTGCCATGAATCGAAGATTTCTTTGGCCGATTGCAAGGAACCTGTGTATTTTCAAAGATTGATCTTTGATGAAAGTACTATCAGCTACGGATTAAACAGGAGGATGTAGCAAAAATGGCATTCTGAATGAGATATGGCCACTATGAATTCTTAGTTATGCCATTCGGATTGACGAATTCTCCTATAGTTTTTATGAATTTGATGAATCAGGTTTTTCGATCATATCTGGACAAATTTATGGCAGTCTTTATTGATGATATCCTCATCTATTTAAAGAGTTATAAAGAGCACGAGGTGCATTTAAGAACCGTGGTCCAAACTCTTTGGGAGAATAAATTATTTGTGAAATTAAAAAACTGAGAGTTTTGGCTTGAAGAATGATATTTTTGAGTCATGTTACTTCTAACGGAGATATTCTGGTAGATTTAAAAATGATTGAAGTTGTAATTAATTGAAGTCGACCGACGACGGTGACTGAAGTTTAGAGTTTCTTGGGAATGGTTGGGTATTATCGTAGATTTGTAGAGAATTTTTCTCAAATTACTATACTACGCACCCAGTTAACGAAAAAAGAAACTAAATTTGATTGGGTAGAGAAGTGAGAGTCAAAGTTTTTAGGAATTAAAAAACCGACTAACATCTACACCGATTCTGATTATTCCTGACAGTTCTTGTGGTTTTGAAATATATTGTGATGCATCTAAGATTGGACTAGATTGTATCCTAATGTAGAATAGAAGGGTTATTGCTTATGGGTCTAGATAGTTAAAAATTTATGAAAATAATTACCTAACCCATGACCTAGAATAGGCCGCTGTTGTGTTTACATTGAAAATCTGGTGACACTATTTGTACAGTGAGAAATTTCTGGTGTATTTTGATCATAAGAGCCTCAAGTATTCATTCTTGCAGAAGGAGCTGAATATGAGGTGGAGGAGATGGACCGAATTCTTGAAAAATTATAATTGTGAAATCCAATTTAGCTAGGAAAAGCTAATGTAGTGGTTGATACATTAAGTCGTCAAACCAGTTTTGTGGCAAGGTTGCAGATCAAGAAAATTGATATGCTGGATTGCATGAAACATCGCAATATCCAGCGGTATGTCAAAGGTAATCGAATGTTATTATCGTATTTGCAAGTGCAACCGGAGATACTATAGAAGATCAAAGAGGGGTAAGTGAACGATCCATTTTTAATGGATATTGTTGGAGATCTAAATTGAGATTTCAAGTTAATTTTAATATTCGTTGTGACGACCCGACTTTTTTTACCACCAACAAAAGCCACCGTCAAATCCAAAGTCCTTGCTATGAAAAGATATATATATAGGTGAACATAAAATTTTTATTTATTTTCTTTCAAACCTGAGATGCATACTAGAAATTTATAATTTCATTAATCCCAAAGTATCACGGAAACATACTAACATTCATAAGAAGCGGAATAAATTTTACAAGTCTCCTCAAAATATCAAAAGCAAAATAAACAGAACTCTCAAAGATCTGCTCCGGCCAGCTTAACCATTTAGCTACTCCATAAAGTTCTACCCCACTTCGTCCTCTATAAGCCTTTCGTTATCTGAAAAGTGACAAGAATGAGCTTACAAAGCCCAGCAGGATACACACATGCAGAAAATATAAACATACATATAATTTGATCAAAACATAATTTCATAACATAGCATACGAAAATCATCATATCGTTTCTTCTTCAATTCTTATTCGTTTCATCTTGTCTCCGGAAAATTCATCAACATTGTTCGGAATTCTTATCATCTTTAGGGACCGGACGGGAGCGGACAACTTCGAGGACGGGTTGTGTGCTACCCCACAACCTAAAGCCGTATCCCTTCATTATGCTCCCTGGGGCGGGAGGTAATGTCTTTAACCCGGCATACGAGGCCATAGTCCATATTTCTTATGTCACCAAAAGGTCCCCTCCCGTGGCCCAGGAGGCATCATCGAGTGTCACTCCAATATCCTTTATCCATCTTTAACAGCAAGCTTAATGAAAACTCGATTCTTGGTTCGTGTTCTTTAATGGCCAATCATCATAGATCAAAAGTCGGAAGAGTTCCACTTGCTGTCCATAATCCATGTGTTTTCATATAGTTTTGTTCTTTACTTCATTCATTGAAGTCCATATCATCCGAAGTTCTTTTCTTTCGAAACCGAAGTCCATTTTTAAAATTGAAGGTCTTTAAATCCGGAGTCAAAAAGTCAAAGTCCTTTTTCCTTATTTTGCCGGAGTACTTTTCCTTTAAAAAGGGCGGAGCTCTTTTTTTTCCTTGGCGGAGTGTTTTTTTCTTATCAAACCGAAGTGCTTTTCTTTTCAAAGGGACGGAGTGCCTTTCTTTGAAGAAAAACCGGAGTACTTTTCTTTCAAACTCTGAAGTTTTTAAATCCGGAGTTCATTTTCTTATAAAATCCGAAGTTCTAAAATCTGGAGTTCATTTTCTTTCAAAATACGAGGCTCTAAAATCCGGAGTTCATTTCCTTCAAAATCCAAAGCTCTTAAATTCGGAGTTCGTTTTCTGTTAAAATCCAAAGCTCTTAATCCGGAGTGCATTTCTGTTTAAAAGCCGAAGTTTTAAATCCGGAGTGCGTTTCTGTTAAAATCCGAAGCTCTTAAATCCGGAGTGCGTTTCTGTTAAAAATCCGAAGCTCTTAATCCGGAGTACTTTCTTTAAAAAACTGTTCTAAATCCGAGTCGTTTTTACTTTAAAAAATCCAAGCTCTTAATCTGAGTGCTTTATCGTTAAAATCAAGTTCTAAATTGAAAAGCGTTTATTTAAAAATCCGAAGCCCTTAATCCGGAGTGCTTTCTGTTAAAATCCGAAGTTCTAAATTCGGAGTGCGTTTTTGTTTAAAATCCGAAGCTCTTAATCCGGAGTTCATTTACTATTAAACAAAGCTCTAAATCCGAAGTTCATTTTTCAAAATGTCGGAGCTCTAAATCCAAAGTCATTTTCTGTAAAATGCCAAAGCTCTTTTGTGACGACCCGACTTATATTACCATCAAAAGCCGTCGTTGTAACGACCCAAAAATTTGAAAAAGGAAATTTTAATCATTTGGTCCGGTCAACGCCCGTTGACCGGAAATCCAAAGGTAAAGAAGTCTGAATTTCTGCATTAAGGAAATTATTGTCCGGATTTCCTTAATGCAGTCCGAATTCCCAAAATAAAAAGAAGTCCGGATTTCGTTGGGCAAATGAAGTCCGGATTTCCCTTAGTAAATGAAATCACTCCGGATTTTGGAGTAAAACGCTGCGGAGACACTCGGATTTCCCGACGAAAAACACGTCCGAATCACTCCGGTTTCGAAGTGAAATGACAAAATGGACTTAGTGAAAGAAGTCCGTCCAGCTTTTGTGAGAATTTTGGGAAGGAGCGGCATTTAATGTCCTGCAATTCCCGATACACGATTGGGAAGCAAATTTACATGGGAAATGAAGGAATGAATTAAAGCAACGTTGGAAAATAGGGAAAAACAATAAATGATGGCCACCTTCTCATGGGCTATAAATAGGGACAAAGAACCTAACAAAATGCACCACTAGAAAGTCTTAGTAAAGAAGGAGGCCGAAAAGCTTAGGCAAAGTATAAAAGAATTCAGACAAGATACTCACCCCTATTTCAAAAATGCATGCTTTATTTATGTTATTATGAAATTATTTAATATTCTGTATGAGCATGATTTTACTTTGTTTCTCTCAAAATGCATGTTTAAATGAAATTCTCATTATGCATGATTTTAGATATTTTCTCACAATGTTGTCAAATTCAATCTTTGAAATTCAAGAAAAATGAACTTCGGCGTCCTTACAGAAAACGAAAATGCACTCCGGCCTTTAACGGTTAAGCGCTCATCCACTGTGAAAAAGAAACTCCGCCTTATGGTACTCCGACCTCATCAGAAATAAAATGAACTCCGGACTTCAATGAACTAAGCACTCCGTCCACTGTGAAAATGCACTCCGGCTTTTAAAGAATTTAGTGCTCCGTCCACTGTGAAAATGCACTCCGGCTTTTAAAGAATTTAGTGCTCCGTCCACTGTGAAAAAGTACTCTGGTCCTTGCGTTATTAAAAGAACTCCGTCCCTTTAAGCACTCCGGGAAAGAAGTGTACTCCGTCAATGAGGCACTCCGTCCCTTTAATCACTCCGGATTTTTAATAGAAAAGTCACTCCATTGAGCACTCCGGTTTTCTGAGAAAGCACTCGGATTGAGCACTCGGATTTTCTGAAAAAGCACTCCGGATTGAGTACTCCGGATTTTACAGAAAAGCACTCCGGATTGAGCACTCCGGATTTTACAGAAAAGCACTCCGGATTGAGCACTCCGGATTTTACAGAAAATCCACTCCGTCCTATGAGCTCCGGATTTTAAAGAAATCCACTCCGTCCTATGAGCTCCGGATTTTAAAGAAATCCACCCCGTTCCTTTGAGCTCCGGATTTTAAAAGAAGATCCACTCCGGCCCTTGAGCTCCGGATTCTCTAAAAGAAAATCCACTCCGTCTCTTTGAACTCCGGAATTTAAAAGAAAAGCCACTCCGGCCCTGAACTCCGAATTATTTAAGACAAGTCACTCCAAGTTTTCGTAAGACAAAAGCACTCCGTCCGTTTAGAGACCCGTCCAAGTCCTCCGTCCTTTAAAAAGAAAACGGCACTCCGTCCCTAATTAAAGAATTTCCGACTTTTGGAGCATAATGTAATTGTGCTCCGTTCTTCATAAATAAAGAACTCCGGTTTTGAACTAAAGAAACGAACTCCGGCCTTCGATTAAAGAAAACGAACTCAGGCTAAAGTAAATAATCTCCGGTTTTGAAAGACTTCAAACTCCGGCTTCTTCTTCATAAAATGAACTCCGACTACTGTTGCATGAAATGAACTTCGGTTTTTGCATGAATTAAGCTCCGGCTTTGATGATATGAACTTCGGCAATGAATAAGTAAACATATGGATTATGGGCAGCAAGTGGAACTCTTCTGACTTTTGAACTATGATATATGGCCAATAAAGAACACGAACCAAGAACCGAGTTTCCATTAAAACTTGCTGTTAAAGATGGATGAAGGATATTGGAATGACACTCGAGGATGCCTCCCCAGCCACGTGGAGGGGACCTTTTGGTGGCACAAGAACTTCGGGACTATGGCCTCGTATGCCGGGTTAAAGGCATTACCTCCCGCCCGGGGAGCAAATGAGGGGATACGCTTTAGGTTGTGGGGTAGCACACAAGCCGTCCTCGATGTTGTCCGCTCCCGTCCGGTCCCTAAAGATGATATGAATTCGAATGATTTTGATAAAGACAAGATGAAAGAACATGAACTAAAGAAAAAAATGATATGATGATTCTTTTATTATGCTATATTATGATCTATATTTTGATTATATGCTTGTGTTTTCTGCATGTGAGTATCCTGCTGGGCTTTGTAAGCTCACTCTTGTAAATTTTCAGATGACAAGCTTATGGAGGACGAAGTCGAGTAGAGTCCTATGTTTATCTTCAATGGAGCAGGACTTTTGGGAGTTTTGTTTATTTAGTTTGAGGAAACTTGTAATTTTATTTCCCTTTGCTATTGAATGTAGTTTGTTTCCGTGACATTTTGGGAGTTATGAAATTTCTAATCTTTAGAATGCATCTCGGATTTGATGTAAAGAAAAGAAAATTTTTATGCTCATAATTTTATTATATGAATTAGTATTGACGGCGGCTTTTGATGATATTAAAAGTCGGGTCGTCACTGATTGGTATCGGAGAAAACCGAGATGCTATAGGATAAGTTGAATCAACGCGGAAACTTAGGATAAGTTTAGAAGAGTGTGGTTCTTACTTACACTTTGGGACAATAACCATTACGATAGTTACCTTTGGAATAATTGACTAACGAAATTGTTCTTTTCAGACGTTTCCGCGGCCATGTCTAATGTAGAGAAGGAGAAATGTTCGTGTTAACAACACTTCGATCGTGAGGCAAGATATGCTAACCTCACTTGGATGTAATGGCCAACTCATAGAAGCTTTGACTCACCACACCACCAATTCCGGTGACCACCCCGCTTCCTGTCCATCGTGAAAGGTCTCATCTCGGGGGTTTTACCAAATGAACGGATCCTCAATTTCTAGGGGAACCCGATCCATTGAAGGTCAAACATGGATTCAAAGATCAAGAAGACATTTGCTGTAATTAAATGCCCTGCTGGGGACATGGTGCTTTATGCCACTCATAAGCTGGCGGGAGAAGCACACCACTGGTGGGAAATGCAGAAAAGGGTTTTTAATATGCCAGATCGGGAGATTAGCTGGGAGATATTTGAAGCAGCTTTCCTGGAGAAATACTTTCCTGCAAATCTTTGTGGGCAGATGGAAGATGAATTCCTTCGCCTAAGGCAGGGAAATCGCTCGGTGGCAGAGTATGATTCAAAATTTACTAAATTATCTCGTTATGCCTCTTTCATGGTAGAAGATGAAGAAAGGAAGGTCAGATGGTTCTTTCAGGGATTACGAGATGATATCAGGAGACACCTTTCCACTCTGACGTTGACAACTTATGGAGAGGTGCTTGCAAAAGCAGTTATTTATGAGAAAGAATTGGAGAAGACAGCAATGTCCAGACAAAGGATTTTTAGTCAAGTGTCCAAGGCCAGCGCTAGTGAAGGGCCTTCTAAGAAGGCGAGACCATCAAGGTTCAGCGGGGAACAGAGCCGATCGGTGCAGAATTCTCGATCTATGGCTAGTGATGTATGTGATCATTGCGAGAAATTACATGGAGGGAGGCCTTGCTACAAGAAGCTGGGAGTTTGTTATAACTGTGGGCAGGCGGGACACATGATCAGAGATTGTCCGGTTGCTAAACAAGCCCAGTCAAGTCTCCTATCCCACCAAAGTATTTGCTATTTCTCGCAAAGGAGGTCGAATAAGTCTGAGGTGGTAGAAGGTACACTTTCTATCTGTGGCATCTCTTGTCACGTACTCTTTGATTCTGGATCCACTCATTCTTTCGTTTCCCGTGAATTTTCGAAGCATCTTACGACCCCACCTAAAGTTCTGGAGTACCCATTAATGGTTACCTCACCAACAGGGTCGTCCGTATTATTAAATATAGCATTTTCTGAATGCCCTATAAAAGTAAATGAATACTTGATGCCTGTTAGCTTGGTTGTACTGGAAATGAAAGACTTTGATGCGATCTTGGGGATGGACTGGTTAGCCAGATATCATGCCAAGATTGATTGTTTCCGGAAAAGAGTAGAATTCACCATCCACGAAACAAGCCTTTCCACATTCGTGGTGTTCGCTGCGAAGGAAGCATCCTACTTTATTTCGCTCTTCATGCCGCATTTGATAAGTGATGGATGCCAAGCCTATCTAGCCTTTGCTAGTGTATCTATGGAAGTCAAGAATCTCTGGCTAGAGAGATTCCGGTGGTGCAAGAATTTGAAGACGTATTCGATGAATTACCCGATTGCCACCCAAACGAGACATAGATTTTGGTGTGGAATTGATACTGTGTTCGGCACCCGATATCCAAACCACCCTATCGAATGGCACCGCTGAACTCAAAGAGTTGAAACAACAACTACAGGAGTTGCTAGATAAGGGTTTTATCCTACCAAGTGTGTCACCATGGGGGAGCACCTGTTCTTTTGTCAAAAAGAAAGACGGGACCATGAGATTATGTGTGGATTATCGAAAATTAAACAAAATCACCATCAAAAACAAATATCCTCTACCAAGGATTGATGATCTCCTTGATCAGTTACAAGGAGCTTGCATATTTTCAAAAATTGATCTTAGATCCGGATATCATCAACTTCGGATCAGCAAGGAGGATATAGCTAAGACGGCGTTTCGAACCAGGTATGGGCACTATGAATTTGTAGTAATGCCTTTTGGGTTGACTAATGCTCCTACTGTTTTTATGGATCTCGATGAATCGAATTTTCCAACCATACCGACAAGTTCGTGATCGTGTTTATTGATGATATCCTGGTGTACTCAAAGCTCGAGGAACACGAGGAACATTTACGCACTACACTTTGGATTCTTAGGGAGCATCGGTTGTTCGCTAAATTGAAAAAGTGCGAATTTTGGTTGGAAGAGGTAGGATTCCTTGGACACATCATATCCAAGGAAGGAATCTCTGTCGACCCTATGAAGGTGGAAGCGGGTTGTAAAGTGGAACCCGCCAACTTCTGGATCAAGTGAGGAGTTTCTTAGGCCTCGGCTGGTTACTATAGGCGGTTTGTGGAGAACTTTTCTCGACCGCCATGCCACTCACTCAATTAACTAAAAAGGATGCCAAGTTCGAGTGGACCAAAGATTGTGAAGGGAGCTTCCAGACGCTTAAAGACCGATTAACTTCTGCTCCGGTCCTACCATTCCAAACGGGTCAGAAGGACTAATTGTTTACTGCGATGCTTCGAAGACTGGATTGGGCTGTGTTCTAATGCAAAACGGTAGGGTAATTGCTTATGGTTCGCGACAGTTGAAGGACCATGAAAGGAATTACCCAACTCACGATCTAGAACTGGCCGCAGTGGTGTTTGCTTTAAAAATCTGGAGGCATTACTTATATGGTGAAAGATTCTTGGTCTACTCCGATCACAAGAGTCTAAAATATTTGTTCTCCTGAAGGAGCTAAACATGAGGCAGGCAGGCGATGGATTGAATTCCTAAAGATTATGACTCCGAAATCCGTTATGAGCCAGGGAAGGCCAACGTGGTTACCGACGCGTTAAGTAGGCAGCCTGGGATGCTAGCTAGAATGCAAGTTAAGCAGATGGAGATGCTAGATTGTCTCATGAACTATGATGTCCAACGCTATGTACATGGGAAGCGGATGATTTTGGCGCATCTACATGTTCAGCCAGAATTGATTAATGAGGTGAAAGGGAGTCAAACGAAGGATTCTTTTCTAGTAAAGATCATGGGCGAGCTGGATAAAGAATCTCGAGGTGATTTTCAAATTACGCCGGATGGAGCTTTGAGATTTAGAAATCGGTTATGTGTGCCGGATAATAAAGACTTAAAGGAGAAAATTCTTAAGGAAGCCCATCGATCCCGTTATACTATCCACCCAGGAGCCAATAAGATGCATCAGGATTTGAAGAAAACATTTTGGTGGAGAAATATGAAAAGGGATATCGCAGCATACGTGGAAAAGTGCCTTATATGTCAACAAGTAAAGGCTGAAAGAAAACTGCCGTCTGGGTTATTACAACCAATGCCGTTACCAGGCTGGAAATGGGAGGATATAGCCATGGATTTTGTGACTGGTTTACCATTGACGCAAAAGAAACATGATGCTATTTGGGTGATTGTCGATCGACTAACAAAGTCAGCCCACTTTCTGGCAATTCGGATGACTTACCCTCTTGACAAATTGGCCCAGCTGTACGTGAGCGAGATTGTCAGACTTCATGGTGTGCCTGTCTCTATTGTATCCGATAGAGACCATCGCTTTGTTTCACGATTCTGGAAAAGTCTACATCAAGAATTGGGTACTGAATTAAAATTTAGTACTGCTTTTCATCCGCAAACCGACGGCCAGTCGGAACGGACTATCCAGATTCTCGAGGATATGTTGAGGGCCTCGGTCTTGGAGATGAAAAGGACCTGGGATGATTCATTGGCTCTTGCAGAATTCGCTTATAATAATAGCTATCAGGCTAGCATTGGCATGGCTCCTTTTGAGGCATTATATGGAAGAAAATGTAGATCGTCAATTCATTGGGAGGAATACGGAGATAGAAGAATTTTGGGTCCAGAGATTATCAAGGAGTCGGCAGAAAAGATAAAGACACTACATGAAAATCTCAGAGTAGCTCGGAGCAGACAAAAGAGCTATGCAGACCGGAGAAGATCGGCATTGAAGTTTGAAAAGGCGATTTTGTGTTTCGAAAGTATCACCGGCCAAGGGAAAGTACAGTTTCGAGTAAAAGGAAAATCAAGCCTCGTTTTATTGGGCCTTTTGAAATTCTCGGAAAAGATTGAGAAGTGGCTTACAGACTTGCACTGCCTCCCAACTTGGCTGAAGTACATGATGTGTTTCATGTGTCTATGCTTCGAAAGTATGTCCATGATCCTACTCATGTAATTGAGTATGAACCTCTGACGGTCGACAAGGACTTATCATATGTAGAAGAACCGGTGGAGATCTTGGATCGTAAGGAGCAGAGATTACGCACCAAAACAATCGCTCTAATAAAGGTGGTCTGGAAGAATCACACACCGGAAGAGGCAACTTGGGAACGAGAGGAGGAGATTCGGAGCAAATACCCATATTTATTTTCTCGAGGTTAGTGACTTTATTTAAAATTTCGAGGACGAAATTCTTATAAGTGGGGAGGTTGTAACGACCCAAAATTTGAAAAAGGAAATTTTAATCATTTGGTCCGGTCAACGCCCGTTGACCGAAAATCAAAGGTAAAGAAGTCCGAATTCTGCATTAAGGAAATTGTTGTCCGGATTTCCTTAATGCAGTCCGATTCCCAAAATAAAAGAAGTCCGGATTTCGTTGGGCAAATGAAGTCCGGATTTCCCTTAGTAAATGAAATCACTCCGGTTTACGAGTAAAACGCGTGCGGAGACACTCGGTTTCCGCGACGAAAACGCGTCCGAATCACTCCGGTTTCCGCAGTGAAATGACAATCCGGACTTGGTGAAAGAAGTCCATCCACGATTTGCGACTTTTGGGAAGGAGCGGCATTTAATGTCCATGAATTCCCGATACGTGTTGGGAAGCAAATTTACATGGGAAATGAAGGAATGAATTAAGGCAACGTTGGAAAATAGGGAAAATAATAAATGATGGCCACCTTCTCACGGGCTATAAATAGGGACAAAGAACTTAACAAAAATGCACCACTAGAAAGTCTTAGTAAAGAAGGAGGCCGAAAGCTTAGGCAAAGTATAAAAGAATTCAGGCAAGATACTCACCCCTATTTCAAAAATGCATGCTTTATTTATGTTATTATGAAATTATTTAATATTCTGTATGAGCATGATTTTACTGTTCGCTCTGAAATGCATGTTTAAATGAAATTCTGTTATGCATGATTTTAGATATTTTCTGTCAATGTTCTGTCAAATTCAATCTTTGAAATTCAAGAAAATGAACTTCGGCGTCCTTACTGAAAAAAAAAATGCACTCCGCCTTTAACGAATAAGCGCTCTCCACCCACTGTGAAAAAGAAACTCGCCTTATGGTACTCCGACCTCATGTAGAAATAAAATGAACTCCGGCCTTCAATGAACTAAGCACTCCGTCCACCGTGAAAATGCACTCCGCTTTTAAAGAATTTAGTACTCCGTCCCACCGTGAAAAAAATTACTCCGGCCCTTAATGAATTTAGTGCTCCGTCCACTTTGTGAAAAAGTACTCCGGTCCTTGCGTTATTAAAAGAACTCCGTCCTTTAAGCACTCCGGAAAAGAAGTGTACTCCGTCAATGAGGCACTCCGTCCCTTTAATCACTCCGGTTTTTAATAGAAAAGTCACTCCAGTTGAGCACTCCGATTTTTAGAAAAGCACTCCGGTTGAGCACTCCGATTTTACTGAAAAGCACTCCGGATTGAGCACTCCATTTTAAGAAAATTCACTCCGTCCTATGAGCTCCGGATTTTAAAGAAATCCACTCCGTCTCTATGAGCTCCGGATTTTAAAGAAATCCACCCCGTTCCTTTGAGCTCCGGATTTTAAAAGAAGATCCACTCCAGCCCTTGAGCTCGGATTCTCTAAAAGAAAATCCACTCCGTCTCTTTGAACTCCGGAATTTAAAGAAAAGCCACTCCGGCCCGAACTCCGAATTATTTAAGACAAGTCACTCCAGTTTCTGTAAGACAAAAGCACTCCGTCCGTTTAGAGACCGTCCCAAGTCCTCCGTCCTTAAAAAAGAAAACGCACTCCGTCCCTAATTAAAGAATTTCCGACTTTTGGAGCATAATGTAATTGTGCTCCGTCCTTATAAATAAAGAACTCCGGTTTTGAACTAAAGAAATGAACTCCGCCTTGATTAAAGAAAACGAACTCAGGCTAAAGTAAATAATCTCCGGTTTTGAAAGACTTCAAACTCAAACTTCTTCATAAAATGAACTCCGACTACTGTTGCATGAAATGAACTTCGGTTTTTGCATGAATTAAGCTCCGGCTTTGATGACATGAACTTCGGCAATGAATAAGTAAACATATGGATTATGGCAAGAAGTGGAACTCTTGACTTTTGAACTATGATATATGGCCAATAAAGAACACGAACCAAGAACCGAGTTTCCATTAAAACTTGCTGTTAAAGATGGATGAAGGATATTGGAGTGACACTCGAGGATGCCTCCTGGGCCACGTGAGGGGACCTTTTGGTGGCACAAGAACTCTGGACTATGGCCTCGTATGTCGGGTTAAAGGCATTACCTCCCGCCTTCTAAGCAAAATGAGGGATACGGCTTTAGGTTGTGGGGTAGCACACAAGCCGTCCTCGATGTTGTCCGCTCCCATCCAGGTCCCTAAAGATGATATGAATTCAATGATTTTGATAAAGACAAGATGAAAGAACATGAACTAAAGAAAAAATGATATGATGATTCTTTTTATTATGCTATATTATGATCTATATTTTGATTATATGCTTGTGTTTTTACGCATGTGAGTATCCTGCTGTGGCTTTGTAAGCTCACTCTTATAAATTTTCGGATGACAAACATGGAGGACCTAAGTCGAGTAGAGTCCTATGTTTATGTTGGGCGAGCAGGACTTTTGGGAGTTTTGTTTATTTAGTTTGAGGAAACTTGTAATTTTATTTCCGCTGCTATTGAATGTAGTTTGTTTCCGTGACATTTTGGGAGTTATGAAATTTCTAATCTTTAGAATGCATCTCAGATTTGATGTAAAGAAAAGAAAATTTTTATGCTCATAATTTTATTATATGAATTAGTATTGACGGCGGCTTTTGATGATATTAAAAGTCCCGATCCATTGAAGGTCAAACATGGATTCAAAATAACAAGAAGACATTTGTCAGAATTAAATGCCTCGGGCTGGGACATGGTGCTTTATGCCACTCATAAGTCAAGGGAGAAGCACACCACCGTGGGGAAATGCAGAAAGGGTTTTTAATATGCCGATCGGGAGATTAGTGGAGATATTTGAAGCAAACTCTTTCCGGAGAAATACTTTCCCGTAAATCTTTGTGGGCGTTGAAGATGAATTCCTTCGCCTAAGGCAGTGGAAATCGTTTCTGGCGTGAGTATGATTCAAAATTTACTAAATTATCTCGTTATGCCCTTCATGGTAGAAGATGAAGAAAGGAAGGTCGATGGTTCTTTCAGGGATTACGAGATGATATCGAGACACCTTTCCACTCCACGTTGGACAACTTATGGAGAGGTGCTTGCAAAAGCAGCTTATTTATGAGAAAGAATTGAGAAGACAAAGAACGTCCGCATAAAAGGATTTTCAAATAAGTGTCCAAGGTCAGCTTAGTGAAGGGCCTTCTAAGAAGGCGACCATCAAGGTTCAATGGGAACAAGAGCGATCGGTGCAGAATTCTCGATCTATGGCTAGTGATGTATGTGATCATCATGAAATTACATGGAGGGAGGCCTTGCTACAAGAAGCCGAGTTTGTTATAACTGGGTAAGTGGGACACATGATCGAGATTGTCCGGCTATAAACAAGCCCTGTGAGTCAAGTCTCCTATCCTGCCCAAAGTATTTGCTATTTCGTAAAGGAGGTCAATAGCCTACAGAGGTGGTAGAAGGTACACTTCTATCTCTGGGGTATCTCTTGTCACGTACTCTTGATTCTCGATCCACTCATTCTTTCGCTTCCCGTGAATTTTCGAAGCATCTTACGACCCCACCTAAAGTTCTGAGTACCATTAATGGTTACCTCACCAATGTGGTCACCTTATTTATTAAATATAGCATTTTCAATGCCCTATAAAAGTAAATGAATACTTGATGCCCGTTAGCTTGGTTGTACTGGAAATGAAAGACTTTGATGCTATCTTGGGATGGATTAAGAAGGATCATGCCAAGATTGATTGTTTCCTAAAAGAGTAGAATTCACCATCCCTGGAAACAAGCCTTTCCACATCTGTGGTGTTCTGCGAAGGAAGCATCCTACTTTATTTCGGGCCTCATGCCGTGCATTTGATATGATGGATGCTGCCTATCTAGCCTTGCTGGTGTATCTATCGGAAGTCAAGAATCTCCTGCCAGAGAGATTCCGGTGGTGCAAGAATTCAAGACGTATTCGATGAACCACTGGATTGCCACCCAAACGAGACATAGATTTTGGTGTGGAAATGATACTCAGTTCGCACCGATATCCAAACCACCCTATCGCGAATGGCACCGCTGAACTCAAAGAGTTGAAACAACAACTACAGAGTTGCTAGATAAGGGTTTTATCCGCCAAGTGTGTCACCATGGGAGCACTGCTTCTTTTGTCAAAAAGAAAGACGACTATGAGATTATGTGTGGATTATCGGAAATTAAACAAAATCACCATCAAAAACAAATATCCTCTACTGAAGGATTGATGATCTCCTGACTGGGCCAAGGAGCTTGTATTTTCAAAAAATTGATCTTAGATCCTATATCATCAACTGATCGCAAGGAGGATATAGCTAAGACTTGCTGCCGAACTGTGCATGGGCACTATGAATTTGTAGTAATGCCTTTGGGTTGACTAATGCTCCGGCTGTTTTTATGGATCCATGAATCAATTCTTCCAACCATACCTGGACAAGTTCGTGATCGTGTTTATCGATGATATCCCGTGTACTCAAAGCCCGAGGAACACGAGGAACATTTACGCACTACACTTTACCTAGGAGCATCGGGGTTGTTCGCTAAATTGAAAGTGCTGTTTTGGTTGGAAGGTAGATTCCTTGGACACATCATATCCAAGGAAGGAATCATTTAATCCTATGAAGGTGGAAGTAGTTGTAAAGTGGAACTGCCAACTTCTCAGGATCAAGTGAGGAGTTTCTTAGGCTCGGCTGGTTACTATAGGCGGTTTGTGGAGAATCTTTTCTCGACCGCCATGCCACTCACTCCATTAACTAAAAAAGGATGCCAAGTTCGAGTGACCAAAGATTGTGAAGGGAGCTTCCAGACGCTTTAAAGACCGATTAACTTCGTCTCCGGTCCTACCATTCCAAACGGGTCAGAAGGACTAATCACATCACATGCTTCAAGATCGATTGGGCCGTGTTCTAATGCAAAACGTAGGGTAATTGCTTATGGTTCGCGATGCAGCAAGGACTATGAAAGGAATTACCTAACCACGATCTAGAACTCGGCCGCAAAGGGTGTTTGCTTTAAAAACTGGAGGCATTACTTATATGGGTGAAAGATTCTTGGTCTACTCCGATCACAAGAGTCTAAAATATTTGTTCTCCTGCATGAGCTAAACATGAGGCGTAGGCGGATTGAATTCTAAAAGATTATGAACATAAACTGATGAGCCGGGTAAAGGCCAACGTGGTTACCGACGCGTTAAGTGGGTACTGGGATGCTAGCTAGAATGCAAGTTAAGGCATGGAGATGCTAGATTGTCTCATGAACTATGATGTCCAACGCTATGTACATGGGAAGCGGATGATTTTGGCGCATCTACATGTTCAGCCAGAATTGATTAATGAGGTGAAAGGGAGTCAAACGAAGGATTCTTTTCTAGTAAAGATCATGGGCGAGCGGATAAAGAATCTCGAGGTGATTTTCAAATTACGCCGGATGGAGCTTTTGAGATTTAGAAATCGTTTATGTGTGCCGGATAATAAAGACTTAAAGGAGAAAATTCTTAAGAAGCCCATCGATCCCGTTATACTATCCACCTGAGCCAATAAGATGCATCAGGATTTGAAGAAAACATTTTGGTGGAGAAATATGAAAAGGGATATCGCAGCATACGTGGAAAAGTGCCTTTATGTCAACAAGTAAAAGGCTGAAAGAAAACCCCCGTCGGGTTATTACAACCAATGCCGCACAGCCGGAAATGGGAGGATATAGCCATGGATTTTGTGACTGGTTTACCATTGACGCAAAGAAACATGATGCTATTTGGGTGATTGTCGACTAACAAAGTCAGCCCACTTTCCTGCAATTCGGATGACTTACCCTCTCGACAAATCGGCCCAAATTGCACGTGAGCTTGTGATTGTCGACTTCATGGTGTGCCTGTCTCTATTGTATCCGATAGAGACCATCGCTTTGTTTCACGATTCGGAAAAGTCTACATCAAGAATTGGGTATCAATTAAAATTTAGTAACGCCATCCATCAAAACCGACGGCCGGAACGGACTATCCAGATTCTCGAGGATATGTTGAGGGCCTCGTCTTGAGATGAAAAGGACTGGATGATTCATCGTTCTTGCAGGAATCGCTTATAATAATAGCTATCAGCCTAGCATTGGCATGGCTCCTTTTGAGGCATTATATGGAAGAAAATGTGATCGCCAATTCATTGGGAGGAATACGGAGATAGAAGAATTTTGGGTCCAGAGATTATCAAGGAGTCGGCGAAAAAGATAAAGACACTACATGAAAATCTCGTAGTAGCTCGGAGCATACAAAAGAGCTATGCACCGGAAGATAAAGCATTGAAGTTTGAAAAGGGCGATTTTGTGTTTCAGTATCACCGCCAAGGGAAAGTACAGGTCGAGTAAAAGGAAAATCAAGCCTCGTTTTGTGGGCCTTTGAAATTGGAAAAGATTGAGAAGTGGCTTACGTACTTGCACCGCTCCCCAACTTGGTCAAGTACATGATGTGTTTCATGTGTCTATGCTTCAAAGTGTCCATGATCCTACTCATGTGGGCCTCGAGTATGAACCTCCGACGGTCGACAAGGACTTATCATATGTAGAAGAACCGGAGATCTTGGATCGTGGAAAGCAGAGATTACGCACCAAAACAATCGCTCTAATAAAGGTGGTCTGGAAGAATCACACACCGAAGAGGCAACTTGGGAACGAGAGGAGAGATTCCTGGCAAATACCCATATTTATTTTCTCGAGGTTAGTGACTTTATTTAAAATTTCGAGACGAAATTTTTATAAGTGGGGGAGGTTGTAACGACCAAAAAATTTGAAAAAGGAAATTTTAATCATTTGGTCCGGTCAACGCCCGTTGACCGGAAATCCAAAGGTAAAGAAGTCCGACTTCTGCATTAAGGAAATTGTTGTCCGGATTTCCTTAATGCAGTCCGATTCTAAAAATAAAAAGAAGTCCGGATTTCGTTGGGCAAATGAAGTCCGATTTCATAGTAAATGAAATCACTCCGATTTCGGAGTAAAAACGTGCGAGACACTCCCATTTTCGACGAAAACGCGTCCCGAATCACTCCGGTTTCCCGCAGTGAAATGACAGTCCCGACTTGGTGAAAGAAGTCCACCACAGTTTGCAGAATTTTGGGAAGGAGCGGCATTTAATGTCTGCAATTCCCGATACGTATTGGGAAGCAAATTTACATGGGAAATGAAGGAATGAATTAAGGCAACGTTGGAAAATAGGGAAAAATAATAAATGATGGCCACCTTCTCACGGGCTATAAATAGGGACAAAGAACCTAACAAAAATGCACCACTAGAAAGTCTTAGTAAAGAAGGAGGCCGAAAGCTTAGGCAAAGTATAAAAGAATTCAGGCAAGATACTCACCCCTATTTCAAAAATGCATGCTTTATTTATGTTATTATGAAATTATTTAATATTCTGTATGAGCATGATTTTACTGTTTCATTTCGAAATGCATGTTTAAATGAAATTGCTATGCATGATTTTAGATATTTTTTGTCAATGTTCATTAAATTCAATCTTTGAAATTCAAGAAAATGAACTTCAAGCGCCCTCCGTAAAACGAAAATGCACTCCGCCTTAACGTAATAAGCGCTCCGTCCACTGAAAAGAAATCTCCGCCTTATGGTACTCCGACCTACTGTAGAAATAAAATGAACTCCGCCTTTCAATGAACTAAGCACTCCGTCACCGAAAATGCACTCCGGCTTTTAAAGAATTTAGTACTCCCGTCCACCGTGAAAAAATTACTCCGGCCCTAATGAATTTAGTGCTCCGCCCACCGTGAAAAAGTACTCCGGTCCTTGCGTTATTAAAAGAACTCGCCCCTTTAAGCACTCCTAAAAAAAGAAGTGTACTCCGTCAATGAGGCACTCCGTCCCTTTAATCACCCGGTTTTTAATAGAAAAGTCACCTGATTGAGCACTGGATTTTGCGTAAAAGCACTCCGGATTGAGCACTCCCGGATTTTACGTAAAAGCACTGATTGAGCACTGGATTTTACAGAAAATTCACTCCGTCCCTATGAGCTCCGGATTTTAAAGAAATCCACCCCGCCCTATGAGCTCCGGATTTTAAAGAAATCCACCCCGTTCCTTTGAGCTCCTGTTTTAAAAGAAGATCCACAGCCCTTGAGCTCCTGGGATCTCTAAAAGAAAATCCACTCCGTCTCTTTGAACTCCGGAATTTAAAAGAAAAGCCACTCCGGCCCCGAACTCCAATTATTTAAGACAAGTCACCTGCATTTCGTAAGACAAAAGCACTCGATCCGTTTAGAGACTGGTCCCAAGTCCTCTCCGTCCTTTAAAAGAAAACGGCACTCCGTCCCTAATTAAAGAATTTCCCGACTTTTGAGCATAATGTAATTGTGCTCCGTCCTTCATAAATAAAGAACTCCGGTTTTGAACTAAAGAAATGAACTCCGCCTTCGATTAAAGAAAACGAACTCAAAGCAAAGTAAATAATCTCCGGTTTTGAAAGACTTCAAACTCCAAGCCTTTCTTCATAAATGAACTCCGACTATCGTTGCATGAAATGAACTTGCTTTTTGATGAATTAAGCTCTTTGATGACATGAACTTCGCAATGAATAAGTAAACATATGGATTATGGGCAGCAAGTGGAACTCTTCTGACTTTTGAACTATGATATATGGCCAATAAAGAACGAACCAAGAACCGAAGTTTCCATTAAAACTTAATAGTTAAAGATGGATGAAGGATATTGGAGTGACACTGAGGGTGCCTCACGGCCACGTGAGGGACCTTGCGGCACAAGAACTCTGGACTATGGCCTCGTATGTCGGTTAAAGGCATTACCTCCCCGGGAGCAAAATGAGGGGATACGGCTTTAGGTTGTGGGGGTAGCACACAAGAAGCGCCTCTCGATGTTGTCCGCTTCCCGTCCGGTCCCCTAAAGATGATATGAATTCCGAATGATTTTGATAAAGACAAGATGAAAGAACATGAACTAAAGAAAAATGATATGATGATTCTTTTATTATGCTATATTATGATCTATATTTCGATTATATGCTTGTGTTTTCTGTATTAGGTATCCTGCTGGGCTTTGTAAAATCACTCTTATAAATTTTCAGATGACAAAAGCTTATGGAGGACGGCGCCGAGTAGAGTCCTATGTTTATGCTGGCCGAGTAGACTTTGGGAGTTTTGTTTTATTTAGTTTGAGGAAACTTGTATTTATTTCCACGCTATTGAATGTAGTTTGTTTCCGTGACATTTTGGGAGTTATGAAATTTCTAATCTTTTTAGAATGCATCTCAGATTTGATGTAAAGAAAAGAAAAATTTTTATGCTCATAATTTTATTATATGAATTAGTATTGACGGCGGCTTTTGATGATATTAAAAGTCGGGTCGTCACAGTCGTCAAATCTAAATCATATAATTTAAGATAAGGATAAATAGATGAACATAACAATTTTCTTTTCTTTATTCAAACCTGAGATGCATTCTAAAGATTTATAATTTCATAAATCCCAAAGTGTCACGGAAACATTCTAACATTCATAAGCAGCGGAATCAATATTACAAGTTTCCTCAAAACAAGATAAACAAAACTCCAAAAATCTGCTCCAGGCACCATAAGACTCTACTCAACCTCGTCCTCCATAAGCTTGTCATCTGAAAAGTTGCAAGAATGAGCTTACAAAGCCCAGCAGGATACTCACATGCAGAAAACACAAGCATACATATAATTTCATCAAAATATATAGCATAGCATAAAAAATCATCATATCGCTTTCTTCTATAGTTCATGTTCTTTCATCTTATCTTCCAGAAAATTCATCAAAATCATTCGAATTCATATCATCTTTAGGGACCGGATCGAGCTTTGACAACATCGAGGACGGGTTGTGTGCTACCCCACAACCTAAAAGCCGTATCCCCTCATTATGCTCCCGGGATGGGAGGTAATGCCTTTAACCCTACAGACGGGCCATAGTCCATAGTTCTTATGCCACCAAAAGGTCCCCTCCCGTGGCCCAGGAGGCATCCTCGAGTGTCACTCCAATATCCTTCATCCATCTTTAACAGCAAGTTTAATGAAAACTCGGTTCTTGGTTCGTGTTCTTTATTGGCCAGATCATCATAATTCAAAATCATAAGAGATCTACTTGCTGTCCGTAATTACATGCCATTTTTCATGTTCATAAATACAGAGGCCGAAGTTCATTTCATGCAGAAGCCGGAGTTCCTTTCATGCAGAAGCCGAAATTCATTTTATGCAGAAGCCGGAGATCATTTCATGCAGAAGCCGGAGTTCATTTCATGCAGAAGCTGGAGTTCATTTCATGCAGAAGCCGGAGTTCATTTCTTTAATCAAAGCCGGGGTTCGTTTCTTTAATTCAAAGATTATTAAAAACCGGAGTTCTTTATTTATAAAGGACGGAATACAAAAGTCCGAAGTTCTTTTTCTTAAAGGGACGGAGTGGCTTTCTTTTCAAAAGGGGACGGAGTGCTTATTTTAAAATGGACGGAGGATCTGGACGGAGCTCTTTTCTTTTTAAACGGACGGAATGTTTTTCATGGCAGAGCTCTTTTCAAAAGATGGTGTTCTTTTATTACGGCAGGTTTCAAGGGCCGGAGCTCTTTCTTTACCGTATTTCAAATTTCGGAGTTCTTTAAAAGCCGGAGTTGTTTTTCTTCAAGACCGGAGTTCTTTTTAAAATAAAAGGACGGAGTGCTGCAAAGGACGGAGTTCTTTTCTTTCAAAATCCAGAGTGCTTAAAGGACAAAGTGCTTCATGGACGGAGTACTTTTCTTTTAAAATCCGGAGTGACTTTTCTTTCATAAATCCGGAGCTCTAAGGGCCGGAGTGGCTTTTCTTTTAAAAATCCGGAATGCTTAAAGGGACGAAGTGCATCATGGACGGAGTACTTTTCTGTTTAAAATCCGAAGCTCATAAAATACGGAATTCATAAGCCGGAGTTCATTTCAAACAAAGGAACAGAGTACTTTTAAAGACGTAAAGGCCGGAGTTCTCTTTTTCTACAGAGGTTTTAGTTCTTTTTTAAAAACAAGGCCCAGACTTTTCACAAATGGGACGGAGCACATTATTCATAAAAGGCCGGAGTTCTTTACGGACAAAGTTTCTTATTCAAACTGGACGGAGTACAAATACCGAGTTCTAAATCATTTTCTGTATAAGGATGCCCGAAGGTCTTTTATTTTAAAATTCGTAGGTCACTTTGACAAAACAAATTAATAGCGAGAAATTCATATTTCATCTTAAGGCCTAAAATTTCTTTCCGTAAACATGCATTGGGCAAAATTCAAAATCATTGTGATAGAATCATAACAAGTCTAACATCATGCATAATGTAATTTCCTTTAAACATGCATTTCAAAGTGTGAACAATGTAAAAGCATACTCATACGTAATTTCATATAATTTCATAGCAACATAAATAAAACATGAGTTTTATAAATAGGGGTGAGTAGCTTGCCTGAGTTCTTTTCTACTTTTTCCTTAGCTTTCTGTCTTCTTCTTTAGGGGAGTTTCTAGTGGTGCCTTTTCTTGAGGCTCTTAGGCCCTTATTTATAGCCCTAGGTTTGGGTGGCCCTCGTTTATGATTGTCCTATTTTCCAAGGTATCATTTATGATTGTACATTTTCTAAGGAGGGTCGTTTTCCAATAAGTCTTGGAAATAACCAATTTATTGATGTCGCTCCTTTCCAATATTCTTCCTTTTTCTGTGACCGGACTCCTTCAACTAAATTGACTGCTTTACTGAAGTCCGGAGTGCTTTCAACAAACCGACTCGCTTTTACCCCGGAGGATTGGAGTGCTTTCTTTCAACAAATCCGGACTCGTTTTAACTTCGGAAGTCCGGAGCTCTTCTCTTCAAGAAAATCCGGACTTCTGTTTCCCACGAAAATCCGGAGTTCTTTTACCAAAGGAAATCTGGACTTCATTTCTCCAACGAAATCCGGACTTCTGAACACCAAGGGAAATCCGGACTTGTTTTCATCAACGAAAATTCAGACTTCTTTTATCACGGAAATCCGAACTCATTTTCATTAAGGAATTCCGAAGTGAATTTAAGGGATATTCCGGACTGGATTTTCATAAGGAAATCCGGACTGGAATTTTACAAATGCAACAATCCGAACTTCTTCTCATTTCGTTCTCCGGTCAACTTGCGTTGACCGGACTTGATGGTTAACATTTTGTTATTAAAATTTTGGGTCATTACAACCTCCCCCACTTATAAGAATTTCGTCCTCGAAATTTTAGATAAGGTCACTAACCTCGAGAAAATAAATATGGGTATTTGTTCCGGATCTCTTCCTCTCGTTCCCAAGTTGCCTCTTTCGGTGTGTGATTCTTCCAGAGCACCTTTACTAGAGCGATTGATTTGGTGCGTAATCTCTGTTCCTTTCGATCCAAAATTTTCACTAGTTCTTCTGTATAGGATAAGTCTTTGTCGACCGTCAGAGGTTCATACTCAATTACATGAGTAGGATCATGGACATACTTTCGAAGCATTGACACATGAAACACATCATGTACTTCAGCCAAGTTTGGAGGCAAGTCTCAGTAAGCTACTTCTCCAATCTTTTCCAAGATTTCAAAAGGCCCAATAAAACGAGGCTTCAGTTTTCTTTTACCCCGAATCTGTACTTTTCTTGGATGGTGATACCTTTAGAAACACAAAATCGCCCTTTTCAAACTTCAATGCCAATCTTCTCACCGCATAGCTCTTTGTCTCCGCTCCGGGCTACTTCCGAGATTCTCATGTAATATCTTTATCTTTTCTGCGACTCCTTGATAATATTTGGACCCAAAATTCTTCTATCTCCGTGTTCCTCTCAATGAATTGGCGATCTACATTTTCTCCCATATAATGCCTCAAAAGGAGCCATGCCAATGCCGGCACGATAGGTATTATTATGCCGAAATTCTGCAAGAGCCAATGAATCATCCTCCTTTTCATCTCCAAGACCGAGGCCCTTAACATATCCTCGAGAATCTGGATAGTCCGTTCCGATCGATTGCCGTCGGTTTGCGGATGAAAAGCGATTAAATTTTAATTCATGCCATTCTTTATGTAGACTTTTCGAGTCAGTGAAACAAAGCGAGGGTCTCTATCGGATACAATAGAGACAGTACACCATGAAGTCTAACAAACTCGTTCACGCATACCGGGCTAATTTATCAAGAGGGTAAGTCATCCGATTGTCGAAAAGTGGGCTGACTTTGTTAGTCGTCAACAATTACCCAAATAGCATCATGTTTCTTTAGCGTCATTGGTAAACCAAATCCAAAATCCATGGCAATATCCTCCCATTTCCAGCCGGTAATGGCATTGGTTGTAATAACCTGGACGGCGCTTTTCTTTCAGCCTTTACTTGTTGACATATGAGGCACTTTTCCACGTAAGTCGATATCCCTTTTCATATTTCTCCACCAAAATATTTTCTTCAAATCTGATGCATCTTATTGGCTCGGGTGGATCAGATAACGGGATCAATGGGCTTCCTTAAGAATTTTCTTTTTAATTCTTTATTGTCCGGACACATAACCAATTCCTAAATCTCAATGCTCCATCCTATAAATCTGAAAATCACTTCGGGATTCTTTATCTAGCTCGCCCATGATCTTTACAAGAAAAGAATCATTCGATTGACCTCCCTTTACCTCATTAATCATTTCTGGCTGAACTTGAAGATGCGCCAAAATCATCCGCTTCCCATGCACATAACACTGGACATCATAGTTCATGAAGCAATCCAGCATCTCCATTCGCTTAACTTGCAATCTAGCTAGCATCCCAGGCTGCCTGCTTAACGCGTTGGCAACCACGTTGGCCTTTCCTGTCTCATATCGGATTTCGTAGTCATAGTCCTTCAGGAATTCAATCCATTGCCTCTGCCTCATGTTTAGTTCCTTCTGGGAGAACAAATATTTTAGACTCTTGTGATCGGAGTAGACCAAGAATCTTTCACCATATAAGTAATGCCTCCAGATTTTCAATGCAAACACCACTGCGGCCAATTCTAGATCGTGAGTTGGGTAATTCCTTTCATGGTCCTTCAACAAGCCGCGACCCATAGGCAATTACCCTACCGTGTTGCATTAGAACACAGCCCAATCCAATCTTTGAAGCATCGCAAAGAACAATCAATCCTCCTCGACCCGTTTGGAATGGCGCGGGACCGGAGTAGAAATTAACCGGTCTTTAAGCCCGAAGCTCTCTTCACAATCTTTGGTCCACTCGAACTTGGCATCTTTCTTAGTTAATTGAGTGAGTGGCACGGCGATTTGAGAAAAGTTCTCCACAAATCGTCTATAGTATCCACCAAAGCCTAAGAAGTTCGCACTTGATCAAGACAAGTTGGCGGTTCCACTTTACAACTATTGCCACTTTCATAGGGTCGACAGAGATTCCTTCCTTGAGATGACGTGTCCAAGGAATCCTACCTCTTCCAACCAAAATTCGCACTTTTTCAATTTAGCGAACAACCGATGCTCCCTAAGAATCCGAAGTGTAATGCGTAAATGTTCCTCGTGTTCCTCGTAGCTTTTCGAGTACACAAGGATATCATCAATAAATACAATCACGAACTTGTCCGTGCATGGTTGAAAAAATTCGATTCATCGTATCCATAAAAACGCTTCGAGCATTAGTCAACCCAAAAGGCATTACTACAAATTCATAGTGCCCATACCGTTCGAAATGCCGTCTTTGCTATATCCTCTTTGCTGATCCAAGTTGATAATACCCGGATCTAAGATCGATTTTTGAAAATATGCAAGCTTCTTGTAATCGATCAGAGATCATCAATCCTCTGTGAGAGGATATTTGTTCTTGATGGTGATTTTGTTTAATTCCCGATAATCCACACATAATCTCATGGTCCCGTCCTTCTTTTTGACAAAAAGAATGTGCTCCCCCATGGTGACACACTTGGCCGATGAAACCTTTATCTAGCAATTCCTTCAGCTTGTTGTTTCAATTCTTTGAGTTCATCCGGTGCCATCCGATAGGGTGGTTTGGATATCGGGTGCAACCCGGTATCGCCCCACACCAAATTCTAACTCGTTGGGGTGGCAATCCAGGTAATTCATCGATATGTCTTCAAATTCCCGCACCACTGAATCTCTAGCCGAGAGATTCTTGATTTTGAGACACACTAGCGAAGGCTAGATAGGCTTCGCATCCATCACTAATCAAATGCCTGCATGAAGAGCCGAAATAAAGCAGATGCTTCTTTTCGTCCTCACACCCCGAATGTGGAAAGGCTTGTTTCCAAGAATGGTGAATTCTACTCTTTTCGGAAACAAATAATCTTGGCATGATATCCGCTAACTTTCCATCCCCAATATCGCATCAAAGTCTTCCATTTCCAGTACAACCAAGTTAACAGGCATCAAGTATTCATTTACTTTTATTGGGCATTCAGAAAATGCTATATTTAATATTACGGACGACCCTGTTGGTGAGGTAACCATCAATGGGTACTCCAAAACTTTTGGAAGTGTCGTAAGATGTTTCGAAAATTCATGGGAAACAAAAGAATGAGTGGATCCAGAATCAAAGAGTACGTGACAAGAGATGCCACAGATAGAAAGTGTACCTTCTACCACCTCCGTAGATTTTTCAGCCTCCTTTGCAGAAATAGCAAACACTTTGGCTGGGATAGGAGACTTAACTCCTAGGGCTTGTTTAGCAATCGGACAATCTCTGATCATGTGCCCCGTTTCTGCCTCACGCTTATAACAAACTCCCAGCTTCTTGTAGCAAGGCTTCCTCCATGTGATCTCCCGCAATGATCACATACATTATTAGCCGTAGTTCGAGAATTCTGCACCGATCAGCTTTGTTCCCAGTTGAACCTTGATGGTCTCACCTTCTTAGAAGGCCCTTCACTAGCACTGGCCTTGGATGCCTGATTGAAAGTCCTTTGTCTGGACATTGCTCCCCTTTCCAATTCTTTCTCATAAATAACCGCCTTTGCGAGCACCTCTCCATAAGTTGTCAGCGTCAGAGTGAAAATGTGTCTCCTGATATCATCCCGTAATCCCTGAAAGAACCGTCTAACCTTCCTCTCCTCATCTTCCACCATGAAAGGGGCATAACGAGATAATTTAGTAAATTTCGAATCATACTCTGCCACCGAGCGATTTCCCTGCCTTAGGCGAAGGAATTCATCCTCCTTCTGCCCACGAAGATTTGCAGGAAAGTATTTTTCCAGAAAAGCTGCTTCAAACATTTCCCAGCTAATCTCCCGATCTGGCATATTAAAAACCCTTTTCTGCATCTCCCACCAATGGTGTGCTTCCCCTTGACTTATGAGTGGCATAAAGCACCATGTCTCAAAGCAGGCATTTGATTACAAAGAAATACCTTCTTCAAAATAATCCATGTTTCACCTTCAACGGATCGGGTTCCCCTAAAAAGGTGGATTCGTTTCGTTGGTAAACTCGATCGTAGACCGACCTTTCCGATGGGATGGAATTGGGGTGGTCACCGGAGTTGGTGGAGTGGTCGGAGTCAAGGCTTCTATGACTTCGGCTATTCTGTCCAGTAGGTTTGTATATCTTGCCTCACGATCAAGAGTGTTGTTAACCTGATCATTTCTCCTTCCTCTGTTAGACATGTTTGCGGAAACGTCTGAAAAGAATAATTTCGTTAGTTAAAAAAAAATACCATCGTAATAGTCTTTTATCCCAAAGCATAAGTAAGGATGACACTCTTCTTGCCAACACTAAACTTGTCCTAAGTTTCCGTGTTGATCCAAACTATCCTAAAGCATCTCAGTTTTCTCTCTGATACCAACTGTGACGACCCGACTTTTATTACCATCAAAAGCCGTCGTCAAATCTAAATCATATAATTTAAGATAAGGATAAATAGATGAACATAAAAATTTTCTTTTCTTTATTCAAACCTGAGATGCATTCAAAAGATTTATAATTTCATAAATCCCAAATTGTCACGAAAATATTCTAACATTCATAAGCAGCGGAATCAATATTACAAGTTTCCTCAAAACAAGATAAACAAAACTTCAAAAATCTGCTCCAGCCGCCATAAGACTCTACTCAACCTCGTCCTCCATAAGCTTGTCATCTGAAAAGTTGCAAGAATGAGCTTACAAAGCCCAGCAGGATACTCACATGCAGAAAACACAAGCATACATATAATTTCATCAAAATATATAGCATAGCATAAAAATCATCATATCGTTTCTTCTATAGTTCATGTTCTTTCATCTTATCTTCAGAAAATTCATCAAAATCATTCGGAATTCATATCATCTTTAGGGATCGGACGGGAGCGGACAACATCGAGGACAGGTTGTGTGCTACCCCACAACCTAAAGCCGTATCCCCTCATTATGCTCCCCAGGATGGGAGGTAATGCCTTTAACCCGGCAGACGGGGCCATAGTCCATAGTTCTTATGCCACCAAAAGGTCCCCTCCCGTGGCCCAGGAGGCATCCTCGAGTGTCACTCCAATATCCTTCATCCATCTTTAACAGCAAGTTTAATGAAAACTCGGTTCTTGGTTCGTGTTCTTTATTGGCCAGATCATCATAATTCAAAATCATAAGAGATCTACTTGCTGTCCGTAATTACATGCCATTTTTCATGTTCATAAATACAGAGGCCGAAGTTCATTTCATGCAGAAGCCGGAGTTCCTTTCATCATGAGTTCCTTTCTATTCATTTTATGCGACTATCGAGAGTTCATTTTATAAAATAACAATAAAAAACAAGTTCATTTCATGTTGAAGGTCTTTTCGGAGTTCATTTCATGCAGAAGCCGGAGTTCATTTCTTTAATCAAAGCCGGGGTTCGTTTCTTTAATTCAAAGATTATTAAAAATCGGAGTTCTTTATTTATAAAGGATGGAATACAAAAGTCCGAAGTTCTTTTTCTTAAAGGGACGGAGTGGCTTTCTTTTCAAAAGGGGACGGAGTGCTTATTTTAAAATGGACGGAGAGGATTTTCTTTTTAAGGGAGGCGGACGGAGCTCTTTTCTTTTTAAACGGGCTCTTTCTTTGCAAATTTCGGAGTGTTTTTCATAAAGAATGGAGCTCTTTTCAAAAGACGGTGTTCTTTTATTACGGCAGTTTCAAGGGCGGAGCTCTTTTCTTTTACCGTGATTTCAAATTTCGGAGTTCTTTAAAGCCGGAGTTGTTTTTCTTCAAGACCGAGTTCTTTTCAAAATAAAAGGACGGTGTGCTTTCAAAGGACGGAGTTCTTTTAAGAGTGCCGCAAAGACCCTTATTCATAAGGCGGGAGGAGTTCTTTTCTTTCAAAATCCAAGTGCTTAAAAAGGACGAAGTGCTTCATGGACCGAGTACTTTTCTTTTAAAATCCATTTCGGGTGACTTTTCTTTCATAAACCGAGGAACTAATAAATGAGGCCGTGGCTTTTTCTTTTAAAAAATCGGAGTGCTTAAAGGGATGAAGTGCATCATGGATCAAATTATGAGTACATTTTCTGTTTAAAATCCGAAGCTCATAAAAAGTAGTTCCTTTAAATTCGGAGGAAAAAGAAGGACGGAGTTCATTTCAAACAAAGGAACAGTACTTTTAAAGACGTCTCAGCCGGAGTTCTCTTTTTCTAAATGGAGAAAATGAATAGAAGAGTTCTTTTTTAAACAAAAGGCCGGGATATTCGGACTTTTCACAATGGGATGGAGCACATTATTCATAAAAAGGCTTTAGTTCTTCTATAACGGAAAGTTTCTTATTCAAAGGACCCCACGGAGTACAAATACCGGAGTTCTAAATCATTTTCTGTAAGGATGCCGAAGGTCTTTTATTTTAAAATTCAGAGGTCAGTTTGACAAAAACAGAAATTAATAGCAGAAATTCATATTTCATCTTAAGGCCTAAAATTTCTTTCCGTAAACATGCATTGGGCAAAATTCATAACCATTGACAGTAAATCATAACAGAAGTCTAACATCATGCATAACAAAATTTCCTTTAAACATACATTTCGTGTGAAAAAGTAAAAGCATACTCATACAAAATTTTATATAATTTCATAGCAACATAAATAAAACATGAGTTTTATAAATAGGGGTGAGTATCTTGCCTGAGTTCTTTTCTACTTTTTCCTTAGCTTTCTATCTTCTTCTTTAGGAGAGTTTCTAGTGGTGCCTTTTCTTGAGGCTCTTAGGCCCTTATTTATAACCCTAGGTTTTGGTGGCCCTCGTTTATGATTGTCCTATTTTCCAAGGTATCATTTATGATTGTACATTTTCCAAGGAGGGTCATTTTCCAATAAGTCTTGGAAATAGCCAATTTATTGATGTCGCTCCTTTCCAATATTCTTCCTTTTTCTGTGACCGGACTCCTTCAACTAAATCCGGACTCGCCTTTACTTCGGAAGTCCGGAGTGCTTTCTTTCAACAAATCCGGACTCGTTTTTACTTCGGAAGTCCGGAGTTCTTCTCTTCAAGAAAATCCGGACTTCTGTTTCCCACGGAAATCCGGAGTTCTTTTACCAAAGGAAATCCGGACTTCATTTCTCCAACGAAATCCGGACTTCTGATCACCAAGGAAAATCCGGACTTGTTTTCATCAAAATCAACTTCTTTTATCAGATTTCCAAAAGGCCCAATAAAATCGAACTCATTTTCATTAAGGAATTCCGAAGTGAATTTAAGGGATATTCCGGACTGGATTTTCATAAGGAAATCCGGACTGGAATTTTACAAATGCAACAATCCGAACTTCTATCTCCGTGTTCCTCTCAATAAATTGGCGATCTACATTTTCTCCCATATAATGCCTCAAAAGGAGCCATGCCAATGCTGGCCTGATAGGTATTATTATAAGCGAATTCTGCAAGAGCCAATGAATCATCCCAAGTCCTTTTCATCTCCAAGACCGAGGCCCTTAACATATCCTCGAGAATCTGGATAGTCCGTTCCGATTGACCGTCGGTTTGCGATGAAAAGCAAAAATCTTAAATTTTAATTCAAGACATCCGATTCTTTATGTAGACTTTTCCGGAATTGTGAAACAAGGGTCTCTATCGATACAATAGAGACAGGGTTTACACCATGAAGTCTAACAAACTCGTTCACGCAAATGAAGTATTCTTTTTTTTGGCTAATTTATCAAGAGGGTAAGTCATCCGGATTGTCGTAGTGGGCTGACTTTGTTAGTCGGTCAACAATTACCCAAATAGCATCATGTTTCTTCACGGCCATTGGTAAACCAAATCCACAAAATCCATGGCAATATCCTCCCATTTCCAGCCCGGTAATGGCATTGGTTGTAATAACCAAAAACCATGCACCACGGCGCTTTCTTTCACCCTTTACTTGTCGACATATGAGGCACTTTTCCAATGATAATTGCGATATCCCTTTTCATATTTCTCCACCAAAATATTTTCTTCAAATCCCGATGCATCTTATTGGCTCTCGGGTGGATCGTATAACGGGATCAATGGGCTTCCTTAAGAATTTTCTTTTAATTCTTTATTGTCCGCACACATAACCAATTCCTAAATCTCAATGCTCCATCCGGCGAAAATCACTTGGATTCTTTATCTAGTGGCTTCTTTTGTGCTAAATGATCTCTACAAGAAAAGAATCATTCGATTGACCTCCCTTTACCTCATTAATCATTTCTGGCTGAACTTGAAGATGCGCCAAAATCATCCGCTTCCCATGCACATAACGCTTATTCTACTTAAAAAGGACATCATAGTTCATGAAGCAATCCAAAGATCTCCATTTGCTTAACTTGCAATCTAGCTAGCATCCCAGTCGCCGCTTACGCTACTGGCAACCACGCGTTGGCCTTTCCCCCGCTCATATCGGATTTCCACGCCAAAGTCCTTCAGAATTCAATCCATCGCCTCTGCCTCATGTTTAGTTCCTTCTGGGAGAACAAATATTTTAGACTCTTGTGATCGGAGTAGACCAAGAATCTTTCACCATATAAGTAATGCCTCCAGTTTTCAATGCAAACACCACTTCAAATATTAGAAGATATGCCAATTCTAGATCGTGAGTTGGGTAATTCCTTTCATGGTCCTTCAACTGTCGCGACCCATAGGCAATTACCCTACCGTGTTGCATTAGAACACAGCCCAATCCAATCTTCGAAGCATCGCAGTAAACAATCAGTCCTCCTGACCCGTTTGGAATGGTCAGGACCGGAGCAGAAGTTAACCGGTCTTTAAGCGTCTGGAAGCTCTCTTCACAATCTTTGGTCCACTCGAACTTGGCATCTTTCTTAGTTAATTGAGTGAGTGGCACGACGATTTGAGAAAAGTTCTCCACAAATCGTCTATAGTATCCAGCCAGGCCTAAGAAGCTTCGCACTTCAGTCACAGAAGTTGGCCGGTTCCACTTTACAACTGCTGCCACTTTCATAGGGTCGACAGAGATTCCTTCCTTGGAGATGACGTGTCCAAGGAATCCTACCTCTTCAAACCAAAATTCGCACTTTTTCAATTTAGCGAACAACCGATGCTCCCTAAGAATCCGAAGTGTAGTGCGTAAATGTTCCTCGTGTTCCTCAGAGCTTTTCGAGTACACAAGGATATCATCAATAAATACAATCACGAACTTGTCCAGGTATGGTTGAAAAATTCGATTCATCAGATCCATAAAAACGGCCGGAGCATTAGTCAACCCAAAAGGCATTACTACAAATTCATAGTGCCCATACCTGGTTCGAAATGCCGTCTTTGCTATATCCTCTTTGCTGATCTGAAGTTGATAATACCCGGATCTAAGATCGATTTTTGAAAATATGCAAGCTTCTTGTAACTGATCAAGGAGATCATCAATCCTCGGTAGAGGATATTGGTTCTTGATGGTGATTTTGTTTAATTCCCGATAATCCACACATAATCTCATGGTCCCGTCCTTCTTTTTGACAAAAAGAACAGGTGCTCCCATGGTGACACACTTGGCCGGATGAAACCTTTATCTAGCAATTCCTGCAGTTGTTGTTTCAATTCTTTGAGTTCAGCCGGTGTCATCCGATAGGGTGGTTTGGATATCGGTGCCGAACCTGGTATCAATTCCACACCAAATTCTAACTCTCGTTGGGGTGGCAATCCAGCTAATTCATCAGTGATATGTCTTCAAATTCCCACACCACCAGTGATATCAATGAAATTATTAGACTTCATGGTGTGCCAGCGTCAATTGTGTCCGATCGAGATCCACGGTTCATCTTTAAATTTTGGGAGAGTCTACATCAAGAACTAGGGACAAATATAAATTTTAGTATGACTTATCATCCTTAGACAGATGGCCAATTTAAGCGAACCACCCAAATTCTAGAAGATATGCTCAGGGCATCAATGCTTGAGTTGAAAGATAATTAGAATGATCGCTTGGTTTTAGCAGAATTTGCTTATAATAATAATTATCAAGCAATCATCGGTATGGCACC
Source organism: Nepenthes gracilis (assembly GCA_033239525.1). Taxonomy (NCBI): domain Eukaryota; kingdom Viridiplantae; phylum Streptophyta; class Magnoliopsida; order Caryophyllales; family Nepenthaceae; genus Nepenthes; species Nepenthes gracilis. The sequence continues at coordinate 10,570,414 of BSYO01000027.1, read as the reverse complement.
ATTCAAAGCTTTGTATGATAGGAATTTTCGATTTTCCATCTATTGAGAGAAGACTAGAGACAAACACCTACTGGGACCAGATGTTATTTGGGAGACATCAGAGAAAATTCTATTGATTCACGAGAAGCTAAAAACGACCCAGAGTTGACAGAAAAGCTATGCCAACTGGAGAAGATCGGAGCTAAAATTTGAAGTCAGTGATATTATTTTCCTCAAAGTGTCCCCATCTAAGAGGACATCCAGATTTGGTGTGAAAGGAAAATTGAAACCGAGATTCATTGAACCGTTCGAGATTTTGGAGAAAGTCGGGAAAGTGGCCTATCGATTAGCATTGCCACCAAGTTTGGACAATGTGCATGACATTTTCCATGTATCGATGTTACGAAAATATTTCCACGACCCGACGCACATTATTGAATATGGACCTTTAGCCATTAACTAGGATTTGTCCTCTATGGAAGAACCAGACAAATTTTAGATTGAAGAGATCAGATATTATGCACAAAGACTATTTCACTTGTTAAAATCTTATGGAGAAATCATTCTCACAAAGAAGCTACATGGAAAAGAGAAGAAGAGATTCGGGATAAATATCCCCCATTTATTTGCATAAGGTATGTAGATTCCTTAAATTTCAAGGATGAAATTTTATAAGTAGGAGAGAACTATAAGGTTCAGGTCCCTAGAATATAGTGATTATGAGTAGTTAAATTAATATAATTAAAATTAGGTTAAATGAATGTAAAAACATAGAAATCGGGAACACAATAGAGGAGAGAAAGGGTCACACTCGATAGGCGCCCGAGCGGTGGCGGGGTGCAAAATCCAGAATGGTTACACTCGAGTTTTGCTCAAGCTCAACCGGAGGCGCAATTTTCATAATGTGTACGCCTGATGACCACCCAAGAGGCGTTCGAGCATGGGGTGGTTTGTACGACCGTGCTCAAGTGGCGCTCAAGCGCCAGTTTATCCTTATCTAAATTTTTGGATAAGTTTTGACCAACTTTAATTTATAAAAATAAATATATAAAAGATTTAAGGGATAAGGTAAATTAGAGAATTTTGTGGGTAAGGAGAGAAGGAGAGAGAAAGAGAAGAGAAGAAAAAAAGGGAGAAAGAAGGCTAGAGAGAGAAAGTGAAACTAGGGTAGAATCGAGCCATATTCGAAGAAGATAATTGGTAGATTGGGTTGAGGTAAGTGCACTCTAAGCTTTATCTTTCTTTCGTTGCTGATTCTTGTCTATTTCTTCGGGTATTATTATTCTAATACTCTACTCCATTAAATTTCTACTATTATAATTGCATATTTTACCATTTTTTCATGTATTTATGAAGGAACTTCATATTTAGATGCATGTATCATGATTTGTGTGCTATTTTTCAGTATTTGGTTCATGTTTTATATCTACAAATATTTACTTACAAAAAAAAAAAGTTTTATATATACAAATATGTCCAAAGCTTGTATACAATTAGAATTTGAAAATCTATGATTTCTAGTTTATTTATGTTTATTCTATAAATTTATTAAATTATTTGTAAAGCTCATCATTATTTGTTCATTTGTTTATGATAAAAAAATCATTTGTTCTGTAAAGTTCATTATTTTCGGCTCATCTGTTTATTGTAAAAATTCATCTGTTAAAGTCTAAGACTTAAGCACACATAAATATGAAAATATATATCTATATAAAGTAATTGGAGACTCTACAATTTGTTATATATTATATATATTTCTCTTGAAATGAGAAAATCAAGGAAAAAGGACCCAAAACATTTGTGTAGAGTTTCCATCTGTAATTTGAAAAGAAATTAAGAAACTAGACTAAGAATTTTATTCAGCGGGTAATATTCCATGGCATACATTAGAATATTATAGTGATAAATCAAGGAATACCTGTAAGGTATCGATTTTTGAAACATAGTAAATATGAATAATTAAGTTAAAATAAGTGGATTGAGGTCAAAGGGTATGGCAAGAAGGGGATCGAAGGGCCGAAGACCCGAAATCGGTGGAATTGGGAACTGGCATTATAATCTTGAAATGTTAATGCGTACATATGATTCAAGTTTTAAATTATGATAATCTCAGGGAATTAAATTAATATAATCACAATTAGGCTTGAAGTATGTAAAAAGATATGTTTCGGAGTCGAAAATCGGGCGACGGTGCCGGGCGGACTGCTGAGCGCTTGAGTGCCGATTCTAAAGCAAGTGTGCCTGTTGCGCGCCGCAAACGACGCTCGAGCGCCAGTCCATGTAAAAGCCGCATCGGGTTCTTTTAACCGTTGCTGCACGCAGTTTCGGGGGAATTCAAAGGGCTTCAGGTAGAGAAAGACAGGAAGGGAGAGGAGAGAGAGGAGCAAACGAAGGTCCTCGGGTTCAATTTCAGCTTTGATTTAGTTGGAGAAATCATAGACTGAGTTGAGGTAACTGCATCTATACCCTTCTTTTCCGTTCTTTTTTATTTTCGTTTGATCCTCTTTGGGTATTATTATCATAATACCCGACCCGTGCATGCATATGTGATACCTATAGCTTAGTTATATATATATATGAATTTTACGTCCAAATTTGTAGAATTTGACCGGTTTTTGCATTCAAACCCTAACCCCGTGCCTAGATAGTTTTGGGCTCTGATTTTTGGGAATTTTACATAAATTAGGATTAGAATATCATTATCCATATCTTATATATATTAATTTACTGATTGGATATCTAATTTGAGGATTTTATGTGAAAACCCATTCGTCGAAATCCTAGGATGAACCCGGACCCCGTTTAGGCATTTATTTTAAAATTTATGCATAAATTGGCTTTATATTTGATTACCAATGTCTCGGACTTTGTAATTTGCCAATTCAATGCCTGAAATTTTGAAATCGTCCGATATGCATAACCGGGTTCTGTTCACGTACGAGATCGCTGTTCACCAAGGACTTCTATATAATTTTACATGATTCCACATGGTTCAATTGTTAATTAAATTGTATATATTTGCATGTGTTTAATTGTATGCTCTGAAAATTATATTTGTTAACCTATTGTAAAGGAATTATCGTTTGGAAGCTCCAAAGTCACATGATCCGATATGGTAAGGATTTTCTAATCATTCCAAAGTGTTATGTTAAATTGTGTACATGCTTAAATCATGTGAAGACCTAAGCCCATAAGAAATATGAAAATTATAAAGGTATACGGAGGGAATGCCATAATATGTGATATGAATGATCCGTTCTCCCGGTGTGAGGACTATGTGAAAGAAGTATGGTGGATCTTCCCTCAAAGAATAAGAAATCATAAAATTAGAACCATGGAATTATATTACGAAGGATAATAACCCTTAACATGCCATTGGTATTATAGTAGAGACTTAAGAATTATCCTGGCTACGTATTGTAGTGAGTGATACTCTTGGTAAGCCTTAGGATGTTACTGTTGAAAGACGATGACTGCCTCTGGGCCCCAGGGGACATGGAGGCATATGTTTATGGTCCGTCTACAAGCAGGATATGTAGATGGTCCACCTCTGGGTCAATAATAGGAGCTTACGCCTTTAGGTCATGTAGATGACATGACCATTTCATCATTCTCTTGCACTTTTAGCTAGTAAGGTTTACTGGCCCTGATTCACAAATATAAGTAATCATGCATAATTTATATCCTAAAGAGAAATAGAATAAAACGTGAAAAGTTAATTATATTTCAAAAATATAATTGATCACATCTTATATTTATGCATCCTTGTTATACTCGCATATCCCTATCCTGCTTTATATTGCTTATATTTCTTACTCTCTTGATTATAGTGCACTTATTCAGCTATTAGCTCACATTTACTTCTCCTTGTTTCCAGTTTTAGTACAGCCCGATACACTCGATGAGATAACGTAGAGATTGAAAGTAGACTAAGCTTGGATTTGAAAGATCAGGTCGAAGACTTATAACTTGTAGTTTTATTTATATTATGGAAAATTTGTATATATTTATACTTTTTTCGAAATGTTAATATATATTGTATATAAAGTTGTTGATCATATGACTAAGTTTTTGCTGTCGTTTGGATTTATTTATACTTCTGTAGATTATTATGGTTTGTAATAGGTATCTAGTGGTATCTCTCTTTGGCCCATGTTATGTTTAGATATACAGCGTTGGAGCCACAGTTTATATGTGACAATTGAATCCTATGATGTTTTGTGTGTTGTTGCTGTTAATGTCGGTTGTTGGAATTATTTGGATGTATTATGTGTTATATACGAGATTGTACAGGTTTTTATATTGGCGGATATTTGTATTTTAGATGGAACTCTGCTAGAGTTTTGACAGAAAAATACGATCCATCTCAATGCCCCTTGGCTATGAGGGAATATTTGGTGACAATAAGGACTATAGCCCCGTATATCAAATTAAAGGTATATCGCTTACCATGGAGTGTTAAATTGTACAAGCATTGTCTTAGAATTTGTGAAAACATATATAATATTTTCCTCACTTATTTGCTCCGTTAGCCGGTAAGGCTTACTAGTTCTGGTCCCTAAAGTTGAGTAAATGTTTACATATTTTGAAGGCTAATGGAACTAACAATAAAATAGGAAAAATTAAATGAATTACGGAAACAACACTCGATCATGTTTTCTACTTATATATGCATTATGACCCTATTCCATCATTTTGATTTGGTTTTAAGGTATAACTGTGTGTGTTCTTATTTATATTTATACTTTGTTGAGTATTTGGCTGAATTGCTTACTATTTTTCTTATGTTTAGATGAGCTTGAGCTAATATCTGATGAGGAATAGTAGAGATCGAAGGTTGCCAGGCTGTGGATTATGATCCTTTTGATATATGTATCTATTAGGAGATAGATTTTGATGTATTATAGCTATTTTGATGACACTCTGGTAGTTATGTTTCCACTATGTATTTGATATATATATATACATATATATGCTTTCACATGTTATTATGGTTTGTTTTTGAATCCCAGTGACATCTTTTGGATCTGATGTCGTATCTTTAATAATATGGTGTTGGAGCCACGAATATGATGACGATATTTTGGATCCTACGTATGCTTGATTCCTATGTATGGTTGAATATTATGGATTGTATTTAGTTTGTTGACGAACATTATATTTGGTTGTATTTAGTTGATTCGATCTGTTACATCTATAATAGAGAAAAATGTATTATCATATATTCACATCAAATTTAAATCTTTCATCATAAGGAACATAGACAAGAGATGTGTAGCCCAATACATGCAAGTGCTCATAGGTCACCTCCTTCTCAAACATGACTTTGTCAAGAACTTCACCAGTCAAAGGCGTGCTTAGTGAGAAATCGATAACATGAGTTACAACATTCAAGGTTTTCCCTAAAAAGAGCTAGGCAATCTCTCCTCTAAATGTGCATGTCGAACTCTCTCATACAGATCGTAAAGTTGATACCCAAACTTGTCTTCTCTATAATAGAGAAAAATGTATTGTCATATCTTCAATTCAAATTTGAATCTTTCATCGTAAGGAACATGGGCGAGAGACTTGTAGCCCAATACATGCAAGTGTTTATGGACACCTCCTTCTCATACAAGACTTTGTCGAGAAATTCACCAATCAAAGGAATGCTGAGTGATAAATTGACAATATGAGTTACAGTATTCAAGATTTTTTTCATGAAAGAACTAAGCAATCTCGCCTCTAAATGTACACATTGAACTCTCTCATTCAACGCTCATTTCCAAAACAAAAAAGACTATACAAAAGGTATGAAATCGACAAGGAAGTGACCTATCTCAACACTAGATACTTAGAATGCTAAGTGATTGTTCGATCTTTGGGAAGGGGAAGGCATTGATACTCTCCTTGGGCATGATCCCTTCTCACGTGGGTGTGGATGGCACTACTTTCGTGGAGTATTGATGGTCTCCTTCGACAGTCTAGGTTCTCCCATCGCATGAGTTGTGATAGTTTTCCCCTTTCTGAGCTAGACGGTATGCAGCAAATCCTTGCAGAGTTGCGAGAGTTTGTTGGCTGCCCCTTAATGGGTATGTGAGAGAGAGTTTTATTGGCTTGTTGCTTATCTTGGGAGCCAGGTCAAATTAGGTAGAAAATTCTCGGGTGCTCATAAATGAGTGTTGTTGGGGTATTGATAGGTCAATCGCAACCGTAACTGTCAAGAGAAAGTTGGTAGATGATTGATTGTATATCTGGGCTCAGGGGCAGCCATACAATTGTCTAGATGTTCTTCTTACATGTCTATATTGTCCAATGAAACTTCTTTTGTGCCTTTTTTTTTTTTTTTTCAGGATTATTTGTGATATTTTCAACGTATTAGATGTGTCAAGGCTGAATGTTCCTATTGATCACATAGTAAGCCAATAAAAGATATTTATAGTTAGGTATTAATGTGCCTTGTTGACTTGTTCTTTATTTGGTGTTAAGTATTGCTCCTGCTTCTTGACTAGGACAAGGATGAATATGGGAAATGAGGATGCCCTTTCGGTTGGTCACTTCCAACCGGTTAAGATTCTAGATGAACTGTAATCTAACGAGAAGTAAATGAGAAGAAATACATTTTAGGCTAGTAGTTTGTTTATTTATCTGTCCTCAATAAATAAAATTCGGAAACAAACTAGCATGAATGACACAGACCAATTTTATTTACTCGCTTGTATCCCCATTAATATATCTAGACAACGTAAAGAGAAAGTTGCAGTTTTAGCTATTATTTATTTATTTATTTTTACTTATTTTCTCTTCATAATTACTTTTTAATATATTTTGCCAAATTTGAGTTATTTATCGCTTCCAGTGTTGGAGTTCTAGAGTTACTCTAATGTTAAGTTACTTGGGTTAAAACATGCTTTTCCCTCCACAAGACAGAGTATTACTTGGGTAGAAATATTTCCCAAAGCATACTAGCTTCACGCACTGTCATTATTATTATTTAAAGATGGATGGATGTTTTATAATCAGCATGCGGAGTTTATTATCTATTTTATTAGTTTATATTGGGGGGAGTTCTATTGGTTAATTGCCAACTAAATGTTACGAGCTTGGAACACTGCATGGAGAATTATCCACTCGCAACAAAGAAATTCTCCTTATCTCTCTTTTGTTGTATTTATACTGCGAGTGCTGTTCACCGGGAGCATTCTATTACCTAGCAAATATAACGATATCTTAACAACGTATGAAATAGATCTATAATTTTGATTGTGATAAGGTGCAACAAAGTCTAGTTAATTTCTGTCATATATAAATTTATATTTTCAACGTGTACTCTCCCTGCCTCAATTTAGAGTGTGAAGAAGAAGAAAAAACGTCTCTTCCTGCTTAACTTTTATTTTTGCAGATTAGATTAAGATCGCCGGCATTTCAAATCAGAAAAGCTGACAGACAGTCCTGTTTCAAGAGATATATATATATATATATATATATATATCGGTTCCGGTGGATCTTCAGGAGGTTCGTGAAGAAGCTTTTGCAGAGGAGGAATAGAGGCACAGAGAGAGAAACGATGAAATAAAACGTGGCTGAGATATACAAATCTGAAAATTATATGATGAGTGCTTAGATGGCGTAGTGAAGGAAGAAGACAAAATCACAGAGAAGAAGCAGGGGAGGGGAGATCAAGCAAAGGAAAAGAGGGAAAAGAAGTGAGGAAGGCAGATGGAGAGAGACCGAGGTATTAGGAAAGAGAGGGCAGAGGGAGAAAGCTTGAGGTCTTAGGAAAGAGAGGGGAGAGGGAGAGAAACTGAGGACATACACAGAAAGAAATGAGAAAAATGAAATATTACTTCTCTTTTTTTTTTTTTACCGTAGCAATAGACAATCGTATATATAAGTAACAGAAAATGTAACTAACAGTCTAACAAACTCAGTTCACTACAGGGTAAATGTAGCTAATTAGAAGAGCCAAGAAACTAAATATAATCCTAAACATAATCCTGAAATTTAGCTAGTGGTTGGATTGCACGTGCACTTTGTTGAGCAAGGGAGGACCCGTCAATAGCGTCGTAGCCGAGTCGATCAGACCCGTAATATTTCCATCCTCATCGAAAGAAACCTTGTCCTCAATGTTAAATGAGCGACAAGCTTTGTAAAATTCAGTAATAAACTCCCACGTGACCTCTTCTGGGACTAAGATGGTCGTTTGATAAGGACTCAAGGAATAATATATCCATTATGTAATGTCTTTTGAAACCTGAGCAGCTGATGAGAATGTAGAAAAGGCAAGGACCCCAAGCTTCGGGTGGTAGAATAACAGATTGAGCCAGGTGAATCTACTCTGTCCATTGAAATCTGTGTGGGAAGCATAGCAAGCATACATGCATCCTTGGAATGAACATGGCCAACCCCACCTGCAATTTCAATAGCTAGGGAGATGGACAGCTTTGGCCTCATAGGGTTGTAGGGAAAAGTTGAGAGACCAAATGCCAAAATCAAAGCCCGGATGAAGCACAAGATAGAACCAGCGAATGCTTGTAGCAGGGAGGCAAGGAGTCCACTAATTTTTGCCAAAAATGAAAGGAAGCTAAATAAGATTGCCCTTAGTTGCACAGCCCCACCATTCACACTCTTTGCTGTGTGGACCGTATGTACATTCTCTGTCAGAGTTGTGGAGCCAATTCCTATACCGCAAAGTCCAGCAAGTATACTACACAAGCCTTCCATCCCAATTCCCCTGACATTGATCCCTAGTGATGGGGGTTTTGAGTTAACTCTCAAAGAGAACTTCCAAAGAGTATAATGCACAGCCGGCTCATGCTGGAATCCCAAAGAGTTGAAGGCATATTCAGGCGCTATTGTCAAACGGGCCATCTCTCCTTTCTTCATTGTCATTATAGCTCTGTCTAGCCACTCAATAACTTGCTCTTCTTTAGCCCTAAACTCAATCAGCGCATCCCCATCACCATGGTTTTCCCTCACGAAAACAGTATCATCTTGTTGCTTTCCAATCAATTTCACTTTCACAACGGATCCATCATGAGGGCGGTCATATCCTTTACCTTCCTTCAAGATCTGCTTAAAGATGCCACCATTCTTACAGATATCCTTCACACTATCCCAAGACAATAATTTCACATCAAATTGGGGGGGCCACATTTGGGGGATAGTTGGAGGAGAACCGGATTCACCATAAGCTAGTTCTGGAGGAATGGTGAAGATGGTATGCTCACCTTTCATCATCGTCTTGGTTTCCGAGTCCCGTCTCTTAACAACTTGACCTTGTCCAAGAGGAAATTTGAAAGATGTTCCCCTATCACGGCTTGAATTAAACTTTGTTCTATCAAGTAAAATACCAGTATAGTACACTTCAACCTCTTCGCCATGTTCAGGAGTGGCTTGGCCTTCACCTTCCTTTACAAGCTTCTTTGTAAGGCCTTCTTTACTGATCTCCTTTACTTTTCCAAGGGCCACAGCCTCAATGGATTGGTGACCGAGGAAATCTGCAACCTCTCTCATTGTCTGTTTAAGGGAAGTATCCAATTCTAAAGGTGGATCACATTGATATATGTTGAGCAGGAAAATATGGAACACATTGGGAAATTTGAGCAACTAGAATGCTCCATTCATGCCCCCGTTATAGTCTAGGAACCAAATGTCATCACCTACCCTTCTGAATGAAAACAGTAAGGTTCCAGGGAAGTAAAAATCATTACATTACTGCACGCCTGATATGAGGGAAGAACAACTTTCACTCTTCCTAGGTGAAGAAAACTGCAACCCATGGTGGGTACACATCATTAAAGTTAGGCCAGCAAAATGAAATCTATACCACAGCACTTTCCTATTCCCATAATTGAATAGTCGAGAATCCCACATTTCCAAAATAGCATTATAGCCAAGTCTTTGAATGCAGGGAAACATAACATATCTGAAGTTGGCGTATGTGTTAATAATGTGCTCCATAACACTCACGCCAACATGGGGCTCATAAAAGTGTGAGGTTCCGGATTTAGGAACTTGATAATAATGAGGTGATTAGTATGTTAATGATTGATACTAATTCTTTGGGATGATTAAGGTTTGGTACCGGAAGAAAAATCGGGAAAATCATTCGTCCGGCCGCTTGAAGCCACCCGGCGAGCTTGCGCCGCTGGTGCTCGAGCCACGGCTCGAGCGGATAAAGCAGAACCGCCCGTGGCTGGCCGCTCGCGCCCGCCGAGGGGCGCGCGGCGGTGGCCGCCGCTATGGCTACTTTGCCGCTCGAGCGGCCGGCGCAGTATAAAAACGCGCCGCGCCTTCGTCTTCCCTCATTTTCGCATGGGCCGAGGGTTTTTGAGAGAGAGAGAGGCGCGCGACGGGAGAGAGAAGAAGGGAGATTGAGCCCGGGAGTCTGATTCCGCCCGAGAGCCAAGTATAAAGGTGAAAGCACGCGTCGAGGCAAGTGTTCTCATACCCACTTCTCGTTCTCTTTCGTTGTTTTATGTATTTTTGTCGGGTATTTTGAGTCGATACCCACCGTGGATGTTAGGATATTGAAAACCCATGCCTTGAGGTCCATGAAAATGTGGTTAGTTGTCCGATTCGTGTCCGATTCGCCCGGGTGGGTTTTACCGAAACCCTAACCTACGGGATTTTGGGGGTTTCCCGTTTCCTGGCCTCGTATCATGAAATTGACCTCAAAATTGGAATCCCCACGTCCCAATGATGTATATATGTCGGCCGCGGGTCCGATCTTGCACGTTTGGACCCGTTCGCGGCGTCCGAGCCCGTTAAAGGGACGCTGTTACTGTTCACCCGAGACCGAAGGTGAATTTTGTGTGTTGTCACCTTCGTGAAATGATGAAATGATCCTAGAATATGAATACCCATGTCCCAATTGTGTGTATATATCGACCGGATGCCCAATCCCGTAAGATTTGACCCGTTCGTGGCATCCGGGAGCCTTGAAAGAATTCCGTAATCATTAACCCGAAAGTAAATGGGAAGTTGCATACTTCCACCCTCGTGTTAAGATAAATCGAGCCCGAATGTGAAATATCGTGTAAGAATTGTGCGTACAAATCCACCGGACGGCCGATCTCCAAGTATCAAACCGTATACGGCGTCCGGGTGGCCAAAGAGAAATCTGATAATGTTCACCCAAAACGAAATGTGAAATGTAAAGTGATATGTGATCATAATTGTAATGAAAGTAACGTTTAAATAATTAAACGTAAATGTAAGCCCCGGATATGAATCCGTGTGCTGGAGGCGAAGGAATGAGTCTCGGAGGTTCCAAAGTGACTTGTGATCAATTGAGGTATGCAAACTAATCTATATTGTGAACTTGGAGTAATTTGTTGTGGATTAAGGGAATTGAGTTCCACTGATTGTGAATAAAGAATTGAATTCCATTAGACATGGAGAACCGTGACGTGAATGGAAGGGAGTCCACATTGTGCTTGTGATGATATGATCTCCTAGATGGAGATGTGTTTGATGATGTAATCTCCCGGTTGGAGATGATTGTGATGGGAATGAGGTTTCCCAAGATATGATTGTGTCGCAAATGTGGATTTCCCTCTCCAAGTGTCGAACCTAATCCTGAAACTAGGACCCTGAGTCATATGGGTAGTATTCTTTAGTGTACCATGTCCATCGTGGTGGGAACCTGAGGAATACTTGGCCACGTATTCCGGCCACTCGTGTGGGCGGGTGATGTCTGTGGTACGCTTTAGGAAACTACTGTGGAAGAACGAGGATTGCCCTGGACCCAGGGGTGTGGGGTGTGTCGACGCTACATATTGAGATGTAGTCGTGCGAGATGACTTGTTGCATGGATGCAACCGAGGGTCGTGTGCTACCGACCAAAAAGTAGTAGCCGTGGCTTTAGAATGTGTAGCGAACACATTCCCCGTCCTCGTTCTCGCATCATTGGTTAGTATGATCTACTAGCCGGGTCCGCAAAGATGATATAATAATGAATAATGTCCAATCGATGAACACGTGAATCAAGTGATTCAAGATAGAACCGTGAAACTATGATGAGAACCGTGAGAATCTTGTGAATCCAAATGATGACCAATCGGTGTAATCATGAGAATGGTAGGAATCAAGTGATTCCAGTTGTTCTGTTCCCTCTCTGTTCCCGATTTTTTGGAGAGTATGTATTCCCTCCCGTTTCGATCCTTGTTCATGTCTTAGAGGGGTGTTTATGATTACGTTTGCTGAGCTGTTGGCTCACTCTTCTTGCTGTTGTTGTCTCTTTTCGAGATGAGAACACTTAGTCAAGCGCATATAGATAAAGTAAGGAGAGGCTTGCTTGATGTGATGTCTTTGGACGGCGAGTGTTCAAGAATTGGACATAGAGTTGGATCGGACGTGGGCAGCCACTTATTGTTGAGCGTGGCTCATCGTTGTTGTTTTTATGGTTTTATTATGCTTCCGTATATTTGATGATCTAGTTATGCTTCCGTGTCTCGTATTTATATATTTTGATTTTGGTTTCATTAGATGGCATCTCTCTAGATCCAAAGATAGTTGATATGAGTCTTGTATTGGAGCCATAGATGATATGGCGAGTTGTGATCTGTGTGGCGTGTTGTAGGCTTTGAGTTAAGCCTGGATTAGATGTGTGCTTGTATAGAATGATATTTAAGCAGGTTGTATTTCGGTTTTCGTCCAGTTGTCGAGGAAACTCTGCCGGATTTTCTGTAGAGTCTATAGGTTAATTATGGGCTCTAGGGTGTGTTTAGACATTGACGGAGGTTATTCAATGGAGAATAATCTGTTCCGTCACAAAAAGCCTCCTAGACTACATGAAGCAACGGAAGCCTCAACATCTACTTTATCATTTTCAGCTTTAGATGAGGTACGGAGGGTTTCTTGCTGGTGACAACTCTTGGGTTGAGGGTCGACTTCATGCGTTGTTTGAGCATCAATTAGAATCGCATCAGACATTTCTGATTGATCGAGAGAGGATGAAGAGCCATCACTCTCAATCCTTGGATCCAGTGCTGTTGTAGAAGTAGTTATTGTTGTAGATCGGAATGCCAACTCAAACAAGTACTTCTGAGCCAAGATCTGCCTTGAAGTTCGAATAGAGGAGGGCTCGAAATTAGCCTTGTAAGCAATAGCCGTAGAAGTCTGGCAATGTTGAGACAAAGGAGCTTTTTGATTCAAGGAGGAGAAAGGGTTGTTTGGTTGGGGTACTTGAAGATAGAGGGTGATTTGGTTGTCATGTTGTGAGGGTTAAACTATGGGTGAGATTTGTGTTGGAGTTGGAGGTTGCGGTGAAGGTATCGTGATCAAAGGTGCCAAGAACACAATAGAGATTGGCAGCAATGGTAAGGGGGGACACCAACAGAAGGAGAAGCCATTATTGGTGAAGGGGTCGGCGACCACGAAATAGATTGCCACTTGATTTGAGCTAGTGAGAGAGGGCTTTCATCATGGGTTTGCTGGATTTGTGCCTTGGTGAGAGCAATGGGGGTGAGTCGAGCCGATTGTGGTTGTACTGTTGCAGCAAAGGACGGAATTTCAAGTTGGGTTAGAGAATGGAAGGTAATAGTGGGGAAAACCAGAAATGGTGAAGGGTTCACAGACTTACTAAATTGTTGCTCGATCTCGTTGAGTAATTGAGGGATTTCATCAATGGAGTACTGGATTTGTACTTTAGTGGAAGCGGTAGCGGCAGCAACTATAGCAAATCTTTCGGCCTCTCGTCAGACGGTCGCAATGGCTCCCTTCATTATTGTCAAAAGCCCGGCAGTGGCAACTTCGAGCCAGTCAGTGCTTGTTCTTCGATCGTCATCTCTATTTTCTCTGCCTTGTCTTAACGAGAGCACTTATGATGTGTGCTTAAACGGCGTAGTAAAGGAAGGAGACAAAATCATAGAGAAGTAGGGGAGGGAAGATCAATTAGAGGGAAAGAGAGAAAAGAAATGAGAAAGGCAGATGGAGAGAGGGAGAGAGACTGAGGTCTCAGGAAGGAGAGGAGAGAGGAAGAGAGATCGAGATCTCAAGAAAGAGAGGGGAGAGGGAGAGAAATTGAGGACACACACATAAAGAAATGAGGAAAATGAAATATTACTTCTCTCTCTTTTTTTTTTTACTATAGCAATAGACAATCGTATATATAAGTAACAGAATATGTAACTAACAATCTAACAGATTCAGTTCATTAGAAGGTAAATATAACTAATTAGATGAGCCAAAAAATTAAATATAAACATGAAATTTAGCTGGTGGTTGGAATGTACGTGCATTTTGTCGAGCAGGGGGAGGACCCGTCGATAGCGTCTAAGCTGGGTCGATCAGACCCGTAACATTATCTCATTACTGTTGATGATTCAAGATGGGTCCTTTAATTTATACAAGATAAGAGAATCTTTAAACAATAAATCTGAATGATTCTTAACTATCCTAACAGCTTAATTAACAGACAAACAATTCAACTAATTACAAATAACATTGTATTATTTTGACTTGTTGGGGAAGAAAGAAGAGTGCTTGGGGGCATTTTGGACGTCTTCGAGGCTCTTTTTCCCATCAAATTAGACTCGATTTTCTTACCAAATGATTAATTGTCCTTTAAGATCATTCTCCCCATCTATATCTTATTGTCATGACTCTTGCTCTGCTACTTGGCCGACCAATTCATACGTTAATCGTTTGAATACCATCGGAATGGAATGAGTGTGAAAATCCTAAATCCAAAACAAGTAAAATTTGTCACCATTTATGCTCAGACCATCACCCATATTCTGCCCCCCCCCCCAAAAAAGGGAACATGCCCCCCAAAAAAAAAGGAAACATGCCACGATATAAATTATAGGCATGAAACTGACATCAAATTGACTTGTTTTGACAAACTTTCCTTCACAATTCCTCAGCATATATCAAACTTCCTTCTCTGCCACGATATAAATTATATGCATGAAACTGACATCAAATTGACTTGTTTTGACACACTTTCCTTCACAATTCCTCAGCATATATCAAACTTCCTTCTCTGTAAATCTTTCATCAACATATAATTCCATTATCTAACCCATTTATACTCACAATCTCATTAAAGTCAAAGTCGTTATTTGACCGAATTCCTTCTCAACTAATCTTGCATTATATGTTGATTGTCTATGTTTTTTTTTCCAAACTTTAATATGAACACTCACTTATTTTTAAATACTTTCTTCTGCTTTTGCAACTTCATTCGCTCGAAATATGTGATATTTATACAAAAATATCATCCAGTCATGTATGACATTCATTAACTCATTCTTTTGTTCATCTTTTTTTTTCCTTATTAAAAGTGCTTGGACCTTTTTATCATCAACAATACATATTCATCAACTAATAGGCACGTGAAAGAACTTCAATCTCTTAAAAAATGTTGAAGTGGGATGGTCAGTATGTTGATCTTGAATAACATCATCAGTAATGGAAATATCTAAGGTCAACATGACCCTGTTGATAATTCCAACATCAATATTATGGGTGCCATCCTACCTTTATAAGTATTTAGCTAAATATGTTCATTATATAGACTTTTCAATAAATATAATTGCTTTTACTAAAATAGGGATACACTGGTATCAATTGGCTTGTTGTCTATACAAGGTGGATTTAGGATTGGGATAAGTTGTAATACCAATTGGTAGGATCATATTTAGACTCATAAACAACTAGACGGCACGTAAATTGATATAATTATGCAAAAACATAAATTAAATTTATTGAAATTCAAATATAAGTAAATAAAACATAGTTCTAGATAATACTTGTCATTCATTTAGCAAAATAAATAAATAGATAAATATTTAAATACAATAAATAAAATAATACATGACAATGTAATTACGAAAAACTTGTGAACAACGCGTTATGAGGAAAGCCTTTCAGATTATTAGTTGTTAGTTGTGAAATCTATAATAATAAAAAAAAAAAATTAACTTATAGGCTGACAATTAAATATAATATCTTTATTTAATTGACTTTAGATAAATAATTATTTAATGCACTCTTTATATTTGTACCAGTAAAATAACCTAAGCACTGTAATTTAAAAAACAAACGCTTCAATCAACTTAGATGCTCAAATTCGAAAAATTAAATCTCCTTCCTAAATTACTACACCGATTGAGGAGATAATTACAACAACATGCATAGACTCTGCATAAATCAACAACAAATAAAATATCTCACAAAAAATTAAAAATAACTTCACTTGATTTTCTCACACAAAAAACTCAGTATTGCACACTTAAAGGTGCTTCACACTTCCCTCTCCTTGCAGTCAAAGTGAAGCCCAGATTTCCTTTAATCAGATTAGTGGGGAAGACTGCTTAACCTCATGTCAGAGTTGTAAGGATTAATTAAAATAATATAATTAAGATTAAGCTTAATATATGTGAAAAAATTAAGTTTCGAAAGTGGATTAGGCGAATGGCGCTAGACGCTGGCCGGGCGCCCGCAATGCCAAAGGCTAGCACTTGCTAGCTGCTCGAGCGCCAGAAGCAGGTGCCGAATCCAAGCTGGGCGTGCCAATGTTAGGGTTTTTCCACGTTAGTTTTCAGTGAACCAGAGAGAGAGAATGCGAAGGAAAAGAGAGAGAAGGAAGAGATCGAAGTTGCTAAATTCGATTCCGACTTAGAGTTAGTTGGAAAAGTTATAGATCGGGTCGAGGTAAGTACACTAATATACTTTTCTTCCTCTAGTTTCACTTTTCGTTCCGTTTCATCAGGATATTTTCGTCCTGATACTCATTCATGTTTTTATTTTATCATACCTATATCTTGAGTATACATATATGTTGATTTGTTATTCAATTTTTAAGTTTTATGCGGTATTTCGTACATAAAACCCTAACCCCGCGCCCGAATGCTTTTACCTGTTTAATTTGAGATTTTTATATGATTTGGCTTTAGAATATTGATACCTATGTCTTGAACATGATTATTTATCGATTGGGTGTCCGACTTAGTAGCTTTATGCAGTTTTGTGCACGTGGAAACCCTAACCGGTGCCTTGACATTTTTATCCGTGTAATTTAAGGTTTATATATAATTTGACTTTAGATAATTGAAACCCTAACTTTATGAACTTTTTTATCTTAATTGTTTGATATTTAGTTGCATGTAAATTGTCTATGATATTTTGTGTGCTCTAAAAATTATATTGTGAACCGTTCATGAAGGAATTTATTGTTTGAAAGTTAAGTTATATTTGGCACATTGTGGTAAGATTTTCTTAAATGCTCCAAGCTTTAAGATAATTTGTATATGTATTTAAAGGCATGTGAAGATTTAAGCTCACAAGAATATGAAAAATATATATTTGTATCTGCTAGAATATGAAATTTATATCCGTATTTGCAAGGATATGGAATTATGAATTTGTATTAAGAAATTGAATTTCTGCAATTCGCTATCTGTTATTTTAAATTTGAAATTTTTTCCCATTGTGAGAAATTTAAAGAAGAAAATGTATGAATATTTATGCAGAGTCTCCAATATAAAATATGAAAAGAAATTGTGAAATTGGGCTAAGAATTTTTATTTTAGATGGTAGTATTTCTTGACATATCTTAGGATATTAGTGTGGTAAATCGAGCAATTGTCTCTGAGTCACGGGGGATATGTTGGCATAAGAATAAAGACTATTTGTCCAATATATCCGGGATTATAGGTATAATGTCCACTACGGGACGTTAAATTTGAGGTTCGTGGGTAGTGCCTTAAATCATGTGGAATAACATAATCCTTTCCTTGATTTGACTATACCGTTAGTTGGTAAGGTCTACCGGTTCTGATCTGCAGAGATGAAGAAATTTCTACATATTTTAGAACCTAAAGAAATTAAAAATAAAATGTGAAAGCAAAATAAGTTCCAGAAAGTGTATTTGATCATATTTTATATTTATGCATTTATATTATGCTCTTATATCCCTCATCTATTTTATTTTAAGTATATTGCTTACTATCATTGATTATATTGTTTTACTAAGTATTTGACTTATTCCTTACTATTTTCTTACTTTTAGATGAGTATGAGCTCATACTTGATAAGGTAGAATAGAGGATTAGAAGTCAGCTAGAAGGAAGACTTGAAGGATTATTTTGTGGACTTAGATTTTTGTGGTTTTGTACCTATACCTAGAGGAATTTTGTACATTTTGATGATTTGTATTTATTGTATCGAGGATGTACAGATAGTTTTATTCTGTTGTGTATTGATGGTTATATATATGCTTTTGCAAGTAATTATAGTCTGTATTTTGGTACCTAGTGGCATCTCTGTCCGATATTGTGTCCGAAGATGCGACGTTAGAGCTACAAATATATTATAGCATTTGGATCCTGTGTTGGTTGTTGTGGTGTTATGTATGTGCTGTATAGAGATATTGTACAGGTTTGTTTTTAGTTTGACTACCATTTTACAGTTGAAACCTTGTTGGTTTTCTGTTAGGATTTTGGGGTCGTCACAAGAGAAGTTTGTAGCGCCTGATTCCTGGGTGAAAAAATTGTTTTAGCTTGAGCAGGATTCTAATGGTTTTCATTATGTGCGTTGAAAAAATTTTAGTTTGAGCAGATTTTTCACTGATATCTCTGGGTTTGCATGTCAGTCGAATTTTTAAAAAATGGGTATGAGCTGAAGTTTTGCTAATATCTCATAGTTTGTATTTCAGTTACGTCTTGAAAATTTTGCCATGAACCAAAATGGATACACGTATAAAGTCAAACGTGTCGTCGTACAGACTTGATCTCCTTGTAGTGGATACTTGCAATTAGATCAATCATCTTTACTCAAATTGGCAACGTCGTCTTGTATACAAATCATGTTCTTGTAAAACCCATTTTCCTTCTCTATTTCCTTCACAGAGGGAAAGCGGGGGGATCGTTGAGCTCTCGCTGTACTTATGATGTTGCTGTTATGGGTTAACCTTAATCTACCTTATCCCGTTACTCCCTCCGTTTCAGCTCTCGCGGCAATAAAGTCCTTTGTCTTGCTCTACCTCCTCGGAACTACCAAGGTTTAATGCATGAGGGACTTACAGTTCCTGCAAATGTAATCATTTCAGTCCCTCTCTGTGGTGAACATCCAGCTGATAAATAGGAAGCCCATCAGTACAAAGCAGAAAACTTACAGAGAGAAGTAACTCCAAAGATTTTTTTTTTTTTTTTTTTAAAAAAGGTTTGTTGAAGCTTTGTGGGTGCGTTTGATCTTTGATTTTTTGCATGTTTTAGCTGACCACAGCTGAGATGGATGAAAACCCGCCTCAAGTTTCACACGAGAAAAGGATCCACAAAACATCGAGGTCCAGAGACAAAAGAAGCTGGCGTTTTGCAGCTGAAGATGCCGGAGATTCTGTTAAGTGCTCTGGCAACCGGTGCGAATCCTGCACGGCCGCCCTGATAGCAGATTGCGTCGCCATCTGTTGCTGCCCGGTGGCCATCTTGAGTCTCTTAGCTCTTGCCTTTTTTGAGGTGCCTTACATGGTGGGTAGGAGGTGTCTGAGCTTTGTGACGAGGAAGGAAATGAAGAGAAAATGCGAGCGAATTGAGAGAGCAAGTGACGATTTTGTGATGGGAAGGGACGTCAATTTCACGAGTGGGAGGGAAAAGGAGGGAAAATCGGACATTGCATTTGAATTTGGAGACGAAGGGATGGAACAGAGGAAGAGCTTTTCTGCAGGGGAGTTCGAGGCTGAGAATTTCTTTGATGAATTGTTCATGGTTGGCCAGCAGGGTTTTGGAAGGGTTTCTTTCACTGGAATTCAATCCCAAGCTTTTACTGGCAAGGGCAACTGAGGGCAACGAAGAACAGAGTTTGAACAACTCTACTTGTTTTATTTTATATTTTTCTTTATTTTACTGAATAATTATAAATTTTCCTGGATTTCTATTTTTTTCAATCGATGTTTGCCGGCATTAATTATTTTTTATCATTTTGTAAAAGTGACTTTTGGGGCTGGTGCTAATGGAGATCAGGGCCCTACGTCTTACTGGCCATGACACAGGGTGACGTGCCACAAATTTTGGCCGTCACGATGAAATTAGGCGGCCGAGATTTTTTTTAATTTACAAAAGAATGTTACACTGTCCTTAGCCGTTAAATTTTATTTCAATGGCTGACCCCAGTAGGGTGGGTCTCCCGACTAGACAATAATGGTATCCGAGGCGGCTCGCTGCGTGAATTGTACTCATAGAACCCTGCTAATTGCTTGCCATTCAGGATAAATAAACATCACACATGCTTGCTTGCTTTCCCCAAAAAAAAAAAAATCATACATGCAATAAAATATAGAGGTATAAACAAGTCAAGCAATAGTCAAAATACCAAGATCACTTAAATTAGCAGTAATTAGCTTTATATATGCAGTATAATCATAATTGATAAATACTCATTTTTACGGTCTAAGTATATTAAATTTAAATAGTAAAAGTGAAAATATTTATACTGATTAGAATTTTATTTGTCCTCGATCACGCCAACCCTCGAGGTAAAACAAGAACAGCCCCTGCATTCAAAGCGTCGGTTTTGCAATTAGTAAAAACTTGTTTTAACTGTGTATCATTCACTTCCACTGGCAGAAGAAGTTAGCATTGCAAGTTCGGGTCTCCATATCCCACTCTCCATCGAAATGCTCTATCAATCTTTGAAGTCTCTGAGAGCTGTTGAGAGATCGTGATGCAAAAGAGAGAATATGCACTCTCCGAAGTTCTCTTTTTTGTGAGGAGTTGTTGCTTCTGCAAAATGAAAATTATTATGATAATTTTATCATCTTGGTTGTCAAGATTTGAAATATAAAAATATAAAGTGAAGTTTGAAATAACTATTAATGGGACTTGATCAAATCCCCATCTCACTTTCCAATTTTTAAATTTGACAATCGGATTTATAATGAAACTAAGATGATAAGAAACTATAATCTCTGACACGTGGTATCATAGACAAATTATGAGAATGATCGTAATCCACGTCTAGTAACAAAAGAAGGGTGGTAGTCTCTTTCATGAGAGAGTTTGTTGGAGATTATTGCTTTTGCAACATCACATAGAAAGAATATAAAAAAAGGATGAAGTAACTAGTGTCCGTCAAATATAGTTGCAATGTCAACTAGAAAAGAACTATATATGCAATGTGTTTTAATTGTGCTGTTTAAGGCATCCAGTCCTAGCTTCCAATCTCTATGTATAAAATAAGATTAACTTGATCTGATAAATATAGAATCACATATTACAAGCTCATAGAGGAATATGAAATAATTGAATTGTTAGTCTTGAAATAGAAGAAAATCAGAAATCTGTCTAGATATCTGACCCACCGAATAAGCGAATGGCCAAATTGATAAAAATACAAAAGTTTAAGATACCTAACAACGCGGCAAAAGATTAAATCAAGTATTAATTCCTAACAAATTATTATTTTTCCTTCTCATAAAAAGATTTCTAATTTAAATGACAGATAATATATTGGAAAGTGAGTCTCATACCCTCTTTTCCATTTATTAACTATTAAGATATGCAATATTCAAATTAAAAGATTTAAAGGTTTGACGTGACTTACTTGGATGAGTATACAAATCCCATATACGTATCATTGGTGTAAGGTACAATCATAATTTTATTTTAAAATTATAATAAATTGAGTTAAATTAATAAAAACACCATGGTCAAATGAGTTCTAAGTCAAAGACAATTTTATGATTAGATCATATCAAACAAGTGTCGATTGATCAGTACCTGATGCATACATATATGTATTTTGGATAGTAATGACATACCTGAAGGACGTCTTTAGGGTATTCATATGTATTTTAGATAAAATGTCTGCATCTAATATACGTATAAAAGACACACATATGTATTTAAAACAGAATGCACATGCCTAATGCATCCATAATGGGCACATGTGCACAGTGCGGTTCCTATCTTAGTATCTAATGCACACCTGATAAGTTCACATGTGCCAATTTTTATAAAATATCCATTTTGATCGATTTCAATTATTTCATATTAAATCCAGAGAGAAGAGAGAGAAAGAGAAGAGAAGAAGAGAGAGAGAAGGTAGAGAAGGATCAATTAAGTAAAATTTAAGAGATTTTTTTATAATTTCAAGCTCAATATGAGTGTATCCAAACCTTTTTTTCTCTTACTATTCTCTTATGATCTTTGTGGATATTTATTATTCCAAATCCTTATGCATATAATATTTTCATAGCTAAAGAGTATATACTTTGTATTCATATTATCCTTTTTTTATTCTATGGTATTTTTATAAAATATATACTTTTAATTCATATACATTATATGTAAATGTTAATTTTCTACAACTAGGTTCACATATACCTTTAAATCATGTTTGAATACCTTTGTATGTCTTAATGTTAAGATTTATATAGAACTATGCAAATTTTACTATATTACTATAATTTTTTAAGATTATCACTTCTACAAGCTATAAATTTTGTAATACACTTTTTGAATATTTCAATAAAACGAATACAATTATTTCTTGCATATATACAAGTCACTACATATTATCAATTTGAAGAAAAGATAAAGAATACTCTACATAAGTAAAGGATAGGGATATTTCTTTTAGTATGAAAAAATATAAATGATATGTTCAAATATAGGTAGAGTTTTCATTGGATTATACATGGATTATTATGAATAATTAATGAAAATATATTATGTCATATTTTAATATATTATGATAATAATTAAGGTTCGAATTTATTATCTGTTAAAAGTGACATCTGACCACATCTATAATGTTATAGATATGGCAACCAATTTATGAGTCTTAAATAGTAGCATATGATATTTAGTTATATGAAAAAATATATAACCCAAGCTTCGAAAGTTGATTTTTTGTCAGAAAGGTTACCATTGATCATTAGTTCCTGAGTTTTTGTAAGATTTAAGATTATTAATTTGATGCATTGTTTAAATAAGGGAATTTGATCATCAGCTTCAAATTGTGTATAATATATTTATGAATTATGTCTTTATTTCTAATTTTGTTTATGTTTCCTCTCAGCATGTTTTGATATGCTCATATAAGTTCAATTAAGAAAATTTTATACATTGTTAAGTAATTAGTTTACTTTTATTTTATTTTCCTAACATTTCAGATTAGAGGGTTGGGCTAATAATTGTAGGTGATCGAATCTAAAAGACAATTACTTGGAGATTGATGAAGTTGATTTAGTCTTCATGAGTTATTAATTAGAAAAGAACAGTAATCTATGTTTACAAACTTCATTTATTTAAGTGTTTAGTTGTAATCACCTGACACTGATGTATTAATTGGTGGGTGAGTTTGGATTTTTAGTTATTTGCCGTAATTTGGTTGACTTATGTTTTTATTGACTCTAATTTAGTATAAATATTTTTTTTTTTACAGATGATCGAGGTTATGTTGGGGCTACTTTCAAATGTGACATTTCAGGTCTTGTTGATCGTATTAATATTTGATTTTTGGATTGTTTGTCGATGTCTGATCTTTTTTAGGTTCTTGTCCGATTTTGATTTGGATTTTGGTCGATGAAAAGTAATTAAAATTTTAAATAATTAAGGATTAAAAACTATTTAAAGTTAATAACTAGATTAATATAAATTTTGGGATGTGACAGAAAACATCCGGGAGAACTCTCTCTTTTGACTCAGCAAATAGGAACTCCATTAAATGTTAAGATGTAAAATCTAGGAAAAGATTGAACATGACTTCATCAAATGTTGAGGCGTGTGTTTTTTCTATGATCAAATAAGAGAAATTCCCTATTTATAGCAAAAAATAAGCAACAAAACAAAGCATCTTAGAGTGAATCAAGGCAATCAAACGATCAAATAATCTTGGTTAATAAGGTAGGAAATCAAATTTTGATTGATAAGATCAGTTAATTATTAATTAATATGGATTGAGAATCATTTGGGAAGGAGCATCAAACGATTGGCTAGCGCATCACTTAGGTTTCTATTCTAACATACTTGAAACTTAAATTTAACATCCAAGTAGTGGGTTAGTGTTACGTGCAATTTAAAATAAGATCAACTTGACCTGATAAACTATGGGGCCCATAGATTGCAAGTTTATAGAAGAATATGAAATAATTTAATTGTCAGGTCTAAAATGAAAGAAAATTAGGAATATATTTGGACACCTGACATGTCAAATGATTGAATGACCAAATTGCTAAAAATATAAAAGACCGAGGCGTCAATAACTCGAACAGAAGATTTAATTAGAATTTAAATCTCAATAAACAATTATATAAATTAAGAGATGAACAGTCATATTAAATAGGTAGTTATAACTACTAAATGACAAATATTAAACTTTGAACGGTTATAAACTTATGCAACAATTTGATTTCTAATTAGCGTAATGCTTCAATTGATATGCGATAATGTCACTTTAAAAAAGATATACTAATTGGTAATAAGATTATAAATATACTAGTTTTATTTAGTTAAAAAGAGGTCCAATCAATTCCTTGATCCAAAGTTTGAAAAGAAAAAGGCAAATAGAGAGTAAAGGCCACTAGACATTTGCACCTTTCAATAATTACGGAGTCTAACTGTGCAATTAGAACACATTATCATATTCACTCATCCCCTAATTTCTCATTTCCTTTTATTCTCATAAAAATATTTCAAACTCGAATGTCGAAAGATACATATTGGGAAGTAAATTTCGTATTCTCTTACTTTTTATTAATTGTAGTGGTGTGCAGAATCCACATTAAAAGGTTTGAAGGTTTAGCCCAACTTATTCAAATGATTATCCAGATTTTAAATGCACATCACTACTACATATATTAGCATTTGAAATCTTCATCGAGCAAAACAACTTTACTCAGAAGCTAGATGGTAATTCTACCAATAAACCTAAATTATATGTTTGGCTTATATTTTTTGTAACACTTGATTTATCGTCTGATTAAATTTGTATTATCAATTTATTTTGGATTATTTTGAGTACATTGAAAATAATTGTGTAAAGTAAATTTGAGAAAACAATTGGAGCAAAGTAGTTTTGGTGCCTAAGGCAAGCCTGATATGCACTCATGCGTATTTGGCAAATTGGGTGCCCCCAATGAGTACTTGTGAACTGCTTGAGCTAAGTTAGGAAATTTTGAAGTTTCTTGATGCACACTTGAAGTGGCATTCGAGTGCAAATTCTAGAGTGCTCACGTTTGAAAAGTGCTTGAAGCAATGTTCATGCACAGATGGGGTTAGGTGTGATACCTGATACATGTCTAAGGCAATGCTCATGTACCGATTCTATTATATAAGGATAGTGCACACTATTGTTAGTCATTTCACGCAGGAAGAAAGACAAAGGAGAGAGAGAGAGAGGAGAGGAGAGGAGGAAGAGAGAGTAAGAGGAGGAGGATTTCAAGTCTTTTTGTCAAATTTGTTAATTTGAAAGTTGAGACATGTATCTTTATACCCTATTCTTAATTTATTTTTATTTTTATTTAGTTTTACTTATATTTGATAAATTTAATATACATGCATGTCATTTTACTTTCCATATTTTGTTTGTGCTTTCATGCATGTCACGTTTTCCAATTGTCTTAGTATTTTGCTTCATTTTTTATTATTATTTGAGGATTTTTACTTGATTGGTAAAAATGGGTATAAATTTTCAAATGATATGTTCATAGATAAAAATATTTACTAAGTAATAGTCATGAAAACCCGTATATAGGTTGTGCATGTATGTGCTTTGGGTTGGACTTTATCTTTATTATTTGATTTGATATGTTAGTTTCTCTCATGGTTGAAAGTTATGTTGTCCTTCTCGAGTAAAAGTTTTGTACTTTTTTGCTAGATAAGAAAAGCTTTAGATTTGTAATATAGTGACCTTCCTCGGTTATATTTTTATGAGAACCATCGTGAGAATTTGAACTAAACTAGTTGTAATACCTAATTTTCATTTGAATTAATTTGGCATTATATGTGTTTTTGGATTAATTAGATATGTCAAAAATAATTATGTATTATAAAATTTTGAGGGTAATTAGAGTAGTAGGTTGGCGCCTGAGGTGCACTCGCTATGCACCTGAGCGCAAAATGCCATAAGCTAGCGCTTGAGGGGCCTAAGGTAGCGATTGAGCACTATTTGCCATGAAGCTGGCGCTCGAGGCTCACATAAGTGGCTCTTGAGCACTGGGCGGCATATATAAGCAGCGGCAGCACACTGTGCAGCCTTTTCGCAACAGAGGAGGAAGAGAGGAGGAGAAAGATGAGAGAGAAAGAAGAAAAAGGATAGATCAGAGTATATTTTGTCAGAACTGCTTGGTAGGAGGTTGAAACAAGTATCCTTATGCCCTATCCTTAGTTTGTTTTTGTATCTGATAAAGTTTACTTATATTTTAGAGGTTTAATATTCATACATGCTATTTTTATTTACCCTATTTGTTTTCTTCATGTACGCATGTTATTTTTACCAATCGTTTAGAGGTTTTGTTTGAAATTTATAAATATTTGAGGGTTCTGTACATTTAACGAAAAAATAAGTAAATATTTGAGATAATATATTTGTATATTATTATATTAAATGAACGGTCATAAAAACTTACATAAATCGTACATTGGTATACATGTATTGCTGCCTAGGGATCGAGATATTTATTTTTGTGATATGATTTGATATGTGACTCTCTCTCAATAGGGAGAGCTTTGTGACCCTTTCCCGATAGGAAAATTTTTATGACTCCCTTTTTTGTCAGAAGGGAAAGGTTTTGTTTTGTAAATGAGCTATACTATTTGTATTTTAATGAGAACCATCATAAGCAAATTGAATAAAATTAATATATTCGAATATCCTATCATATCAAATTCAACTTGAGAATTGCACCCAATACTATGGGTGGCAAAATATAGTGAGCATGTTTCTTATCTATAGGAGAATACATATGGACGGCCTTATCTATGGGTCTAAAAAGTGGTTGATATGATTTAAGGTTATTAGAAATATATATAACAATTCCTTATGTTAGTTTCTTGATTTTTGGTTCTTTGATTTTGCGTCTCTTTTATATTTTGATATATTTTCTGCATTGATCTGCATTTAGATTTTATTTGAGATTTTCAAGTTTGTCTATAAATAGGATTTGGTCAGTCTTGTACATTTAGATATGTAATTTCGTTCTGGAACCCATTTCATTCTGAACTTTATTTTGTTTGTTTGTGTTTTGATCTAGACTTTATTTCGTTAAGTATATATTCCATATGGACTATAATATAATTTGGAATATATAATTTTATTTCAGATCACATTTCATTCAGAATATGTCCCAATGGGATTATATTTTAATTTGGATTATATTTTGAGTACAAGAGTACATTCAAAATTTTGATATTAGGCTTTTGGATTTGATCGCTATGCATTTTAAATATGTCTATGGACCCTCATTCTGATTTTAGATATTATTATTTATTTGATGATGTAGATACTTGTTTTTATTTCTTATCCCTTCAAATTAGTAGATTTTTATATATTATAGAAGTTTAGATGTAATTTAATCGCTGTTTGTCTGTTTTGGTGAGTTTAGTTTTATTTTTAGACTGAATATGTATCTAATGTATTTTGGGCATTGAGTTTGGCCAGATGTGGGCCTATGAATTTGCATAAGAACAGTTAGGTTATTGTATATATATTAGATATATTATAATTATTTTGTCACATTTCTTACGATATTTGTAGATCAGGTTATATTTATTATATTATTCAAATGGTTATTTGATGAGATCTAGTGCAGGTTATTATTATTATGATTGTCATATTGGGTTGTGTGGACATTTATTTTGTCATGCCTAGGTTTGAGATTTGTTGATCATTACTATATTATTTTGAAAATTTAATTTTTATAAATTATAATTGTTTATATTCGTTTGGGTCTAAGTTTGTGACAATGAATGATATTAAAGAGGGGTTGTAAGGAGCGGTGTTTTGGATTATTTTGAGAAGATAATTAATTTAATATTTTGCATGATAGGTATCATCTATGGAGAATAATAGAGATTTAGATTGTGGAGGTTTAGGTTCAAATCGGGAGGATGATTATTTGGTTATAATAGGTCACATAAATGATATAATGGACTATATGATCCAACAACAAGATCAAGATTTAGCCGCCATGAGGAGGATGGCCGATCAGGGGCAAGGTAGAATGTCCTTTGATAGATTCAAGAGTGAGTCTATCTTGAAATTCTTGAGAGAATTCGATCCAATAAAGGCTAAAAACTGGATTCAGCAGATGGAGAAGGTATTTGAAGTTATTGATTGCCCAGATGAGGCTAAGATTAAATTTGCCTCTTATAAGTTGGAAGGCGATGCAAGCCAGTAGTGGGTTACTCAGCGTCGTATTTTGGGAATAGAGAATAAAGAGATTTCATGGAACATTTTTGTGGAGGCATTTATGGAGAATGATTAATTAATTAAATATTTTGCATGATAAGTATTGTCTACGGTGGATAAAAGAGATTCGGGTTGTGGAGGTTCAAATTCAAATCAGGAGGATGATTATCCAGCTATGATGGGTTGTATGAGTGATATAATGGATTGTATGATCCAACAACAAGATCAGGATTTAGCTACCATGAGGAAGATGGCCGATCAGAGGCAAGGTAGAACGCCCTTCGACCGATTTAAGAGTGAGCCTATCTCAGAATTCTTAGGAGAATTCGATTTGAGAAAGGCAAAAAATTGGAGTCAAAGGATGGACAAGGTGTTTGAGGTAATTGATTGCCCGGATGAGGACAAAGCTAAATTTGCCTCTTATAAGCTGGAATGTAAGGTGAGTCATTGGTGGGCTACTCAGCACTGTATTTTGTGAATGGAGAATGAAGAGATTTCATAGTACATTTTTATGGAGGCATTTATGGAGAAGTTCTTCCTGTCCAACATCCGAAAGATTAAGGCAAGTGAGTTTAGCTAGCTAAAGTATGACAATAAGACTGTACCGGAGTGTGATACAAAGTTTATAGAGTTGTCTTATTTTGCTCCCCACGTGGTGGTGGACAAGGCCCGGAGAGGCCGAAAGTTTTCACAAGGGCTTCAGGATTCTAGTAGAAAGCAAATATGACGCTGCTCCACAGATTTAACAATATTTGTCATCCTCTCCAACAAATCCACATACGCAGCCTCTCGATCGTGAGGAGTACTAACACCTCCACGATTATTTCTTCTATTTCTCATACTGGCCATATTATATCCTATAACTAAAAGTAAACACAACATTTATAAGCCTTAAGAAATCAATTTAGGGGGAAGGGGCTATCAACAATTAAATGAAATTCAAGAATAGCCTAGGGGACAACTCCTAAACCTCCTAATTAGTCTTAACTACCCAGACCTACCCCTACTGAAACCTAAACCTATGTTTCCACTTTACGATTGATCATTCCTAAGGCATCTCATTTCTCTGTTACCAACTGTGATAGAATGGATTTTTTTTTGTCCTCAGATGTTTCCGTCGATACAAATACAAAAATTAAAGCCTAAATCTCAACTTAAAATTCTAAGAAAAAACGGACAGAGTTTCTCCTAAAACTTAGCTAAACTGAAATATGAAACCTGAATAAAACTTGCAAATATTCAAAATAATATCCATTAACACATATTTTTATCACTGACATAGGATCACCAGACGCTCTATCAATCCCTATGGCTTTACATTCAATATTCCTATCAATTATACAAAATTTTGGAATAGAGATTCTTGTTAGGACCTGTACAAAGCTAGAAAACATATAACAAAAGAAGAACTACATCCAAAATATATATACCTGCAATAGTATACTTCGTTGTTTCATCACATTCATAACATACATTTCATATACATAGTTTATCCACAAAAAAAAAAAAATCAGATAATTATATTCAAGATAGTTTTCCCAAGGCCTTCAAAATAGCTTCAAGTCTTCCAAAGTTTACTGGCTATACTTTATCTATTCCTTCTCGTCGAGAACTAGTTCTACCGTTTTATCTGGATAGAAAAAAAATAAAATAATGAGCTGAAACCCAACAAGGTATAACAAAAACATGCAAATGTAATACTTTCATACATAATATAAGTGCAGATAAACAGAAATATGAAAATATTCAAGAGCAGAGAGGTGCATGGAAACATAAGAAAGAATAATTCAGTATAAACACACTTCAAAAATTATAAATCAGTAGAACAAGCATTCAGAAATCAAAAGTTGAGGTTAAACTCTGTAGATTCTAGAAATCCCTTTTTAGGACCAAACTAGTAGACCTTACTAGTCGAGGAGGCGAATAATCGAGGATATATTGTGTTATACACACAATTAAGGCTAGAAATCAATACAAGAATATCCCTTCTGGCGGGATTATACATAAATACCTCCCGAAGGTTGGTCTGTCATCAGAAATTCTACCCTCTAGGCTAACGCCTTGAGGAAGGGCCAACCATGTATAACTCCATGGATAGAGTTATCCTCGATTACCACTATAACGTTTTAAGGCATGCCCAAGAACCTTACTTGATTGTACATCAGTCTTGAGTCTTAATCAACAAGATTGGAAATATTTTTCTTCTTATTTCTTAGCTTATAGCTTATCGTTCTTCAGAAAGTTAGTTAGAATTACAAAAATATTTCTTTAGATTGCTTCAAAAATCTACAATAATTCAACAGTATAATTTCATGTAAATTTTTCAGATGCAAATCATAACATAGACATTACCTCTTTACAAATCAACATTTACATGTCAAAATTCATAAATTTTAAACACCAATCCCTAAATTTTCGTTCCTAGGGTTTCATTGAAACTTTCAAACATAAAATAGATGCCAAATACAAATATATACATGAAATTGAAGCTATATATTGCAGTACATACAGGTAAATATGAAATTTGTCCAATTAATCAGGAGAAACATGCGGTATTTATACAGAACATAGATAAATATGATTTTAGAGCAAAAATAAAAATTTAGAGATGCTAAAAAGCTATAAAAATGAAAAATAATATCCGAAGTATACTTGCCTGAGCTCAATCTACCGTTATTTTTACCCGGATCAGATTAAAACAGAGGATTTCTCCCCTTTCCTTCTGTTTTCTCTCTTTCCTCTCCTCTTCCACTTCGTGTTCTAGTTGGCACTACTTAATCTCTCACCTAACATCATCCCAAAATCCCTTTAAAAACGGAAGAAAAGCAGGGCACGTGAGGAACCCGTAACTAGCGCTCGAGCGCCTATTGAGCGAGCGTCGAGCACCCGTTATTGTTCATCTTTGTAAAATGGTGCTCACTAAGCGCTCGAGCGCTCTGGCGAGCACACTTCACGTAAAATCTGCGCTCCTGCCTCACCGTGGCGCCCAGCGAGTGCTCAATCTGCTCATGCTCTCGTAAAATGGTGCTTGGTGCAACGCTTGAGCGCCCAGCAAGCGCTCGAGCACCTAGCAAGCGCTCCTCCTGTTTGGCCTCTTATGCTCCCGATAATAATTTTTTATTAATGCTAAGCCTATTCATAATTATCATCAACTTAATAATTTCATAATTATCATATTCCGAGATCAGGATCTCGTAACTCTCCCCCACTAAAAGAAATTTCGTCCTTGAAATTAAATGGAGCTATATACCTCAAGAGAACAAGTGGGGATGCTTGCTTCAGATCTCCTCTTTACGCTCCCATGTCGCCTCCTCCGGTGAATGATTTCTCTAAAGCACTTTTACAAGGGGAATGATCTTCGTGCGCAACCTCTGGTCCTTTCGATCTAAGATCTGTATCGGCTCCTCGACATAGGATAAATCATTGTCAATGGTCAAAGGCTCATACTTAATAACGTGCGTAGGATCGTGGACATCTTTCAAAGTATAGATACATGAAATACATCGTGTACGTCTGCCAAACTGGGTGGTAATGCTAACATGCATGCCACCTCTCTGATTCTCTCCAAAATCTCAAAAGGACCTATGAATCGCAACTTCAGTTTTCCTTTCACTTTGAATCTGAACGTTCCCTGGGACAGTGAAACTTTCGGAAGGACATAATCTCCTACCTCAAATCTCAATTCTGTCATTTTCTGATCTGCATAGCTTTTCTGCATACTTTGAGCAACTTTCAGGTTCTCGTGAATCTGTTTAATTTTTTTTGCCGTTTCCTTAACAATTTTAGAGCCCAAAATTATAACATCTCTGGCCACCCGCTTGTGAATATTGTCCGCTTTGTCATACAGGCACATGGTTTTATTCCTGACAGACGGCCTCTACCACCCCCAAAACGTATCCATAAGGGAGAGGTATCCACGCCCTTATAAGGCACACTTCATTCCCCTCTCCATCCGATGTGGGACATCATAGTCCACCCCCCTTGAGAGCCCAGCATTCGTGCTAGAACACCGAATCGGGTCCCGTCTTTGATACCATTTGTAACGTCCTTGAACACCCACTTGTGAATATTGTCCACTTTGCCACACAGGCGCACGGTTTTGTTCTTGGCAGACGGCCTCCACCGCCCCCAAAATATGTCCACAAGGGAGAGGTATCCATGCCCTTATAAAGCACACTTTGCTCCCCTCCTCATCTGATGTGGGACATCACAAAAATCTTTTTGTCTCCGGTCTCCTTCCAATGAATCGGCGATCTGCACTTTCTCCTATACCTATCTCAAAAAGTGCCATGCTTATGCTCGCCTGGCAACTATTATTATATGCGAATTCTGCTAAGGCTAGATAATTATCCTAAGTCCCCTTCATATCTAACACTGAGACCCTCAATATATCCTTCAGGATCTGAGTCGTACGCTCAGATTGGCCATTAGTTTGGGGGTGGTACGCAGTACTAAACTTCAACTCCATCCCCAACTCCTTATGCAAGCTTTCCGAAAATCTTGAGACAAAACGTGGATCCCTATCAGATATAATTAAAGTAGGTGCTCCATAAAGCCTCACAATCTCATTTACATACAGTTGGGCCAGTCTGTCACAGGAATATGCCATCCTAATTGCTAAGAAATGGGCCGATTTTGTCAGCCTATCAACTATAACCCAAATGACAACATGATTCCTGGGAGTCCTCAACAAACATGATACAAAATCCATAGTACTATCTTCCCATTTTTAACACGAGATCGGCATCGATTGCAATAATCCAGAAGGCTTCCTCCTTTTAGCTTTCAGTTGCTGACATACAAGACATTTCTTCACATAAGCTATAATATCCCTCTTCATGTTTCTCCACTAAAAAATCTTATTCAGATAATGATATATTTTGTTCGTCTCATGGTGAATTGTATGCTGAGACCGACAAGCTTCCTTCAAGATCTTCTCCTTCAATTTCATATCATCCGGTACACATAATTGATCTCTAAACCTCAATACTCCATCAGTCAAGACATTAAAATCAGCTCAAGAGTCTCTATTCAGATCACTCGCAATATCCAGAAGGAATGAGTCATTCACTTGTTTCTCCTTAACTTTATTAATCACCTCTGGTTGGATTTGGAGATATGATAAAAGTATCCGATCGTCTCGAACATATCGTTGGATATCACACTACTTCAAAAATCCAACATCTCCATCTACCTAATTTGCAACTTAGCCACATAACCTAATCGGCAGCTCAAAGCATCGACAACTACATTAGCTTTCCCTGGCTTGTACTATATCTTATAATCATAATCTTTCAGAAAATCAAGCCATCTCCTTTACCTCATATTAAGCTCCTTCCTTAGAACAGATACTTCAAACTTTTGTGATTAGAATAAACAAGAAACTTTTCTCCATATAAATAATGTTTCCAATTTTTTTAAAGCAAACACAACAACAGGAAATTCCAGGTCATGAGTTGGATAGTTTCTTTGATGTACCTCAGTTGTCTAGATCTGTAAGCTATAACTTTACCATGTTGTATCAATACATAACCCAAACCTGCGTTAGAGGTGTCATAATATACCTCAAAGCCATCTGAACCTTTCAAAATAATTAGTATCGGAGCGGTAGTCAAGCGATCCTTTAACTCCTGAAAGCTCTGATCAAATTCTTTAGTCCATTTAAACTTGACCTCCTTCTTTGTTAACCGAGTCAAAAGCATAGCGATTTATGAAAAGTTTTCTACAAAATGCCTATAATAGCCTGCCATGCCAAGAAAGCTTCGAACCTCGATCACAGACGTAGGCCTACTCCAATTCGTAGGTGAGTTTAGCCAGCTGAAGTATGATAATAAGACCATAGCAGAGTGTGATACAAATTTTATAGATTTGTCCTATTTTGCTCCCCACGTGGTGGAGGAAAAGCCTCAGAGAGCCCGAAAGGTTTCACAAGGGCTTCAGGATTCTAGTAGAAAGTAGATTGTGCTTCTTCGACTATGGATCTATAGTGAAGTGCTTGATTGGGCCTGTTGATTGAGTAAGAGCAGTTGCAAGAGAAGTACTTTGAGAAAAGATCAAAAGGTCGAGGCTAGAGTTGGAGGGGCGAAGGCTCCCATTCAAGGTCCAAAGGTCAAGACAAAGGAAAATTGATCGGGATGAAGTCTTCTCCACCAAAGCCCCAATTCACGAGGTCAGTATGTGAGTTTTGTGAGAGAAATCATGGTGGAAGGATATGCTATCGCTAGAGTGGAGCTTACTTCACTTGTGTCCAAATGGGTGATGTAGTGAAGGATTATCCAACCTCTCCGAAGCATTCGGATAAGAGGACAATAGTTCTCGATAGAGCTTTTGCGGCAACAAAACAGGATGCTTGAGTGGATCTGTCGGTTGTGAAAGTTAATATGCAAATTTTTGATCCCTTGCGCATGTTTTGATTGACCCCATGACTATGCATTCTTTGTGGCCCCTATATTTGTTTGCAATTTGTGTGCCCTCTTGATTTTTGGAATATGCATTGATGGTGTCTACCTAGGTGGATAAATCTTTGTTGGATAATATTGTGTATCCCCGATGTTTGGTTTGGATTAATAGATATGAGCTTTTGATGGATTTGATTTTACTTGATATGCTAGACTTCGATGTCATTTTAAAAATGGATTGGTTGGCATGCTATCACTCTAGTATGAATTACTTTAATAAGACTATTTTGTTTTGTATCATGGGTTATAAATCTTTTGAATTTCAAGGAAGAGTTGGAAAGGAGACAACTGGATTGATTTCAGCTTTACATGCAAGTCATTTGATGAAAAATGAGTGGTGAGCTTATTTTGTATATGTGACCACATCTAGGAGTCATAATGTAGCCATTGAAGATGTTTTGATAGTACGTGAATTCGAGAATGTCTTTCTGGAAGATTTGTCTAGATTATGTCCTAACTAAAAAATTGAGTTTACTATTGAGGTTGTGCTAGGATCTCACCAATTTCAAGAGCACCATACAGAATGGCCCCGTCTGAATTTAAAGAGTTGAAGCAGCAATTGTAAGATTTGTTAGAGAAGAGTTTTATTCGGTTGAGTGTTTTACCGTGGGTTGCTCCCAATGCTTTTTGTGAAAAAAAAGATAGATTGATGTGGCTATATATTGACTATCAGGAGTTAAATAAGATCACAATTAAGAATAAGTATCTTATCATGAGAATAGATGAATTGTTTGATCAATTACAAGGAGTTCAAGTCTTTTCTAAAATTGATATGTGCTCGGGGTATCATCAGTTGAAAATTAAGTGGGATGATATATCTAAGACGGCCTTTAGGATAAGGTACAATCATTATAAATTCTTGGTAATGCCTTTTGGGTTGACAAATGCTCTGACATCTTTTATGGATCTAATAAATTGAGTTTTTCATCCATACTTGGATCAATTTGTGGTCTTTATCGATGATATTCTGATCCATTTTAGAAGTTTTGAAGAGTATGAGATCCATTTGAGGATTACGTTGCAGACCTTAAGTGAAAGACAGTTGTTTGAGTGAAAGAAATGTGAGTTTTAATTAGAAGAAGTATTATTTTTAGGACACAGTTTCTAAAGGTGGTGTATTAGTAAATCTAAAAAAGGTTGAAGTAGTGGCTAATTGGGATAGACCTACTAATGTCATGGAGGAGTGAAATTTCTTGGGTCTGGTCGGATATTATAGGCTATTCGTTAAATATTTTTCAAGGATTATGGTGCCACTAATGCACTTTATAATATCTCAAATTTTTATCCGATTTAATTAGGATTATTTATTTATTTTGGGTAATATGGGTGTGATAAAAATTAATTAAATATTATGAGATTTTGAGAAATGATCGGAATTGTGGAGTGGTACTCGGAGTCACCCGTACTATTATTCGAGTACCGATTTAGAATTTAGAATAAAAGAAAAGCAAAAATAGAAAATAAAACTATAATAATAATAATAATAATAATAATATATAAGAAAAAGAAAATTAAAAAAAGAAGGAAGGAAAATAATAAACGGTTATCAGGAGGGTTTTGGGGAGAGAAAATAAAGAGAGGAGGGGGAGAGAGAAAGGGAGAAGTGAGAGGAGAGATCGAGGCTTTCGGGTTCTATTTCAACTTAGAGTTAGTTAGAGAAGTTATAGATCGGGTCGAGGTAAGCACTCTTATACCATTTTCTCCCATTTCTTTGTACTTTTGTTTCATTTTTTTTGGATATTCTTATTCCGATACCCGATTAAATTTACAATTTGTATTACCCATGACCTAAGTATAAAAATACTTTGATTTCATGTCCGATTTGTGCGATTTGTGTGGTATTTTGCATGCGAAAACCCTAGCCCATGCTCGGACAGTCTTTACCAATTTCTTTTGGGTTTTATGCATGATTTGGCATTAGATAATTGAAACTCATAACTTGAGCGTGCACATATGTAGATTTCATGCCCGATTTCGTAGTTTTGACCGATTTTTGAACATGGAACCCTAACCCTGTGTCCCGAACGATTTCACCATTTATTTTGGGACTTTTGTATAATTGGCTCTAGAGTATTATTATCCATACCTTGAACATGTTAATTTATCAATTGGATATCCGATTTGATAGTTTTATATGGGACTATGCTCGTCAAAAATCCTAACCCGCACCCTCTTTTGTTTTACCGGAATTATTTGTAATTTATATATGATTTGGCTTCAAAAATTCGTAATCCTATCCTTACGGATGCGGGTACTCCATATATTTGGTATTATGTACATAAATTTTATATATGTTAATTTTATATATTCTTAAAATTATGTTACGTGTATTTGTAAAAGAATTTTGTAACGGCTCAGATTCTAAAACATAGAAAGTCCCAGTCATTAAGTTAAAGTAATCAAGGAGTGAAAGGAAATTTATCCGGTCAACGCCAATTGACCGGCAAAGATGGAGAGAAAGGAAGATTATCCGGTCAATGCCAGTTGACTGGCTAAGATGAAGGAGTGAAGGAAAAATTGAAGTTTAGGCGTTGACCGAAAAATGTTAAGGGGAAATTAATCCGCGATGCCACGTTGACCGAAAATGATGAAGGTGGAAAGTTGAGGAATTTTCGGAGACCATGACCTCTGGAAGAAGAAGAAGAAGAAGATAAGAAGAAACAATGATTTCCGAAAACCTTGATCTTTGGAAGATGAGAGGGAACAGTAATTTCCGGAGACCTTTTGTAGGACTTTAGAGACCACTTTTCCGGATACCTTTTAATGATCTCCAAATACCACTTTTCCGGAGGTCTTTGGTAAGCTTTTGAAGGAGACAATACCAGAGATGCTAAACGCTGTCTCTGGAGGCGATATGTGATAGATAAAGGGGGAAATTAAAACCGGTCAACCACGGTTGACCGAAAACGTAAAAGGAGAGTTGACCGCCTGATTTCTTAATGTGACGACTAATTATGATTGAGGTCAGGATGACTATGCTTAGGTAGGTAACTGACTTTCAACTACCCCCGAGTGGTTGAACTGCCCTATAAACTACCATCAAACCAGAAGTCTATAAATACGAGACAAGAAAATTTAAGGAAACATTGAGGGAAAGCTTGTAACGGCCCAGATTCTAGAACATAGAAAATTTCAGTCATCAAGTCCTTATAATTCGGTCAACGCTAGTTGACCGAAAAATGTAATAAGAAAAGTAAATCGGCCTTAAGATGAAATCAAGTTCGGCCCTTACATGATGAAAAGAAGTCCGGATTTCCTTGATGAAAATCGAGTCCGGCTTTTACTTGATGAAAATTGAGTCCAGCGTTTCTTTGATGACAATCGAGTCCGGCTTTTACTTGATAAAGAGAAGTTCGGCTTGCCCCTTAGTATAAAAGAAGATCGGTTATTCCTTAGTGCAAAACA
The DNA here is from genome assembly GCA_033239525.1 of Nepenthes gracilis. NCBI lineage: Eukaryota > Viridiplantae > Streptophyta > Magnoliopsida > Caryophyllales > Nepenthaceae > Nepenthes > Nepenthes gracilis. Next base: position 10,532,234 of record BSYO01000027.1, on the reverse strand, counting down.
AGTCCGGCTCCATCGTTATCAAGACCAGCCACTTTAAAGAAAATCAAAACCGGCTTTGAACATGTTTTGAAACCGGGTTTTGTTCCATTGAAGGCCAGAGTACATTATAAAAATGTAAGGCTGAAGGGGTCTTGAAGGACGGAGTGGCTTTGTCTATTGGAGGCTGGAGTAGATTTTGGAAAAGCCGAAGTTGATAATCCGATCAACAGGTGTTGATCGGAAGTCGTGTAGAAGGAATTGAATGTGTTTACATGAAAAAGCTAAATCTTGTTAAGTTCAGTGAACCAGGAATTAATTAACAAATCTAAATCCCGTTAAGTTTAGTTAACTAGGAATTAATGAACTCCTTGGAAATATAAAACCATAAATGATCTAATTAATAAGGAAACTTTTTGGAAAATGTAGAGCCATAAATAAGAAACATTCCCCCTGTATTGCCAATTATTAATAATTGTCATCAGACCTAAGGTCTATAAATAAGAACTAGAGGAATAAGAAAAATGGACGCAATAGAGTTGTCTGGTAAAGAAAGGCCAAAAGATCAAGACAACGTAGAAGAAACCCAGGCAAAATACTCACCTTATTTTAAAGTTCATGATTATGCGTGTTTGCGATACGAGTATATCTGATATTCTTATGAAATTATATTTTAGTATGTATGAAATTTGTTTTATGTATGAAATCTGTTCTGTTCAATCGATTTAAAGAAGAATTGTTCTGAATTGCATGTTAAAAATCCTGATATTCATGATGTTCGATTTTATTCTACTTGATGTATGATTATATAAACTTTGATAATTTCATGTTTAAAGAAAAGACTTCCGGTTTTGTCAAAAGAAAGGTATTCTGTAATTGTTAATGAAAATCGAAATCGGCCCTTATGTATGTTAAAATCAAAATCGACCTTCTTCATGTTGAATTTGAAACCGGCCGTAAGCTCTTGAAATTGAAACCGGTTGTGAGCACTTGAATTCGAAACCGGCCATAAGTACTTGAATTCGAAACCGGCCGTGAGTGCTTGAATTCGAAACCGGCCTTGAGTACTTGAATTTGAAACCGGCCCTAAGTTGAATTTTGAAACCGGCCATGTGTGTGTCTGGAATTTGAACTTCGGCTTTTAGAGCTTCAGACTTTAAATGAAAAAGAACTTCGGTTTTAGAGCTCCGAATTTTAAAGAACTCCGACTTTTTGAGCTTCGGCTAGAAAAGGAACTCCAGCTTTTAAAGTCCTGCCTTTTAAGAAAAGAACTTCGCCTTTTGAAAAAGAACTCCGGATTTTGAGAAAATGATTTCGGCTTTAAGATGATTAAAGGAAAGATTATACGAACTTCAACTGACGAAGTAAAGTACAAGGCTATATGAAAATGTAAGTAATCCGGACAGCAAGTGGAACTCTACGACTTTCGACTTTCGTACTATGACGGATGGCCATTAAAAGATATGAATTATGAACCGAGTCTCCATTAAATTTGCTATTAAAGATTGACGAAGGATATTGGAGTGACACTCGAGGATTGCCTCCTCGGCCACGGGGGGAAAACTTTTGGTGGCATAAGACTTTTGGACTACGGCCCATATGCCGGGTTAAAGGCATTACCTTCCACCTCGGGGAGCATAATGAGAGGATACGGCTTTAGGTTGTGGGGTTACACACGACCCGTCCTCGATGTTGTCCGCTCTCGTCCGGTCCCTAAAGATAATAAGAATTTTCAATGGTTTTTATGAATTTTCCGAAGACAAGATAATAAGAAAAAGAATAAGGAAATTTCAAACTAAAGAAGAAACGATATGATGATTTTTGTATGCTAAGTTACGTTGTGAAACTCTGTTTTGATCTGATTATATCAATGTTTTAGTTTTCTGCATGTGAGTATCGTGCTTGGCTTTGTGGCTCACTCTTGCTATTTTTAGATGAAGAAAGGCTTATGGAGGACGAAGTTGAGTAAGACCATATGAAGTAGCTAGACGGTATAGATGACCAGAGCTGATCAATGAAGAGCTTAATTTATTTTCCTTTTTATATTTTGAGAAGACTTGTAAAATGATTCCACTGTTTAGGAACTGTGGATGTTGTTAGTATGTTTCCGTGATTTACTTTTTGGGATATTGAAATTGAATAGTCTAGCAAGCATCTCAGGCTTTCAGGTCCGTCTAACTGTAGTGTTGGCCAGCCTTGTTTGAAGTTAAATCGGAAGGCCAGCTCATGTAGTTCAGCCTCAAGAAATCCTGTGTATGAAAGAAAAGAAAATTTTTATGTCCACCTAATTATTGTCTATTAATATTTATTTATTAAACATTTTTTAAGACTTGACGGCAGCTTTATGCGGGAAATAAGGCCGGTCCGTCACAGTTGGTATTAGAGAAAGAATTGAGATGCTTTAGGTCAATTTGAATCAATACGGAAACTTAGGACAGAATTAGTTAAGGCAAGAAAGGGGTTAATTTTACTTATGCTTTAGACGGTGTAATTTGTGATAACCACCCTTAGCTAGTATTCTTACCAAAATGGCCTTTTTAGGAATCAAAGTCATTGCTAAAAGCATGTCAAATAGAAGAAGGTGAGCCGTCCAGACTAGCAACCCTCCGGACTTGGAAACGAGGTACTTGAACCTGCTAGACAGGATGGCAGACGTCATAGAAGCTTTGGCTCTGCCAACTCCGGTGACCGCCCCAATTCCTGTCCATCAAGAGAGATCGGTCTACGATCGCTTTACCAACGAGCGAGTCCCTGAGTTCACTGGAGAACCGGATCCGCTGAAGGCGGACATCTGGATCCAACGACTAAAGAAGGTGTTCGCGGTCATCAAGTGTCCGGCTCGACATATGGTTCTATTTGCCTCCCATAAGCTGGCGGGTGAGGCCTACCATTGGTGGGAATTGCAGAAGAGAGTTTTCGAAGTACCAGACAGGAATATTACTTGGGAAATGTTTGAAGAAGCATTTCTGGAGAAATACTTCCCTGCTAACATTCGCGGACAGAAGGAGGATGAATTTCTTTGTTTAAGGCAAGGTACTTGCTCTGTGGCTGAGTACGACGAAAAGTTTGCAGAGCTATCTCGCTATGCTCCTTATATGGTGGAAGACCAGAAGAGGAAGGCTAGGCGGTTCTTTCAAGGACTAAGAGACGATATTAGGAGGTACCTTTCAACTCTGAAGTTGGCCACGTACGGAGAGGTGCTAGAAAGGCATGTCATCTATGACAAGGAGCTGGAGAGGGGAGCATGTTTCAATAATGGTTGGTTTGATTGCAAGATTTAGGGATGTCCTTATCCATGGACGGGCGGCGAAGAGGTTCAATGTTCTAAGGTATTAACTTAAAGTATTAAGTGCCACTGTCCGTGAGAAGAAGTAAGGTCCTTGGGCTTAATATTGTAATCTGGTGTTGTTTTGGGGATTCCAAACCCATGTTTGCATTGTGTTTGAGTCATGTGTAATTGGGAGACGTAAGCTTTGTAATAGCGGCAAAGGTGACCTAGTACTTGGAAGGACAAAAGACATATCAAAGTGGATGTTTATGTACGAATGTTGGAGTTGAATGTTGTGATTTTGGGTATGAACTTGAGCCAGCTAAGGTACTAAGTGTTAATTTGATCTTAATAGTAGTTCGGTGGGTGAACGGAAATACTATTACTATTGGATTGGTAAAGGATGACATCTGGCAATCAAGTTGTGGGATCTAAGACATAGGTTTGAAATTGAAACGGGTTATTCCTTAGTGCAAAACAAGTCCGGCTCCATCGTTATCAGGACCAGCCACTTTAAAGAAAATCAAAACCGGCCTTGAACATGTTTTGAAATTGGGTTTTGTTCCATTAAAGGCCGGAGTACATTATATAAATGTAAGGTCGAAGTGTTCTTGAAGGATGGAGTGGCTTTGTGTATTGGAGGCAGGAGTAGATTATGGGAAAGCCGATGTTGATGATTCGGTCAACAGGTGTTGACCGAAAGTCGTGTAGAAGGAATTGAATGTGTTTACATGACAAAGCTAAATCCAGTTAAGTTCAGTGAACGAGGAATTAATTAAGAAATCTAAATCCCGTTAAGTTTAGTTAACTAGGAATTAATGAACTCCTTGGAAATGTAAAACCATAAATGATCTAATTAATAAGGAAACTTTTTTGAAAATATAGAGCCATAAATAAGAAATATTTTTCCTGTATTGCCAATCATTAATAATAGTCATCAGACCTAAGGCCTATAAATAAGAAATAGAGGAGTAAGAAAAAGACATGCAATAGAGTTGTCTGGTAAAAGAAGGCCAAAAGATCAAGACAACGTAAAAGAAACCCAGGCAAGAATACTCACTCTGTTTTAAAGTTCATGATTATGCTTGTTTGTGATATGAGTATATCTGATATTCTAATAAAATTATGTTTTAGTATATATGAAGTTTGTTCTGTTCCTTCATCTGATAGTTTTATGAACTTATGTTTTAGTATGTATGAAATTTGTTCTATGTATGAAATATGTTCTGTTTATCTGATTTAAGGAAGAATTGTTCTGAATTGCATGTTTAAAAATCCTGATATTCATGATGTTTGATTTTATTCTGCTTGATGTACGATTATATAAACTTTGATAATTTCATGTTTAAAGAAAAGACTTCCGGTTTTGTGAAAAGAAAGGTATTCGGTAATTGTTCATGAAAATTGAAATCGGCCCTTATGCATGTTAAAATCAAAATCGACCTTCTTCATGTTGAATTTGAAACCAGCCGTAAGCACTTGAATTTGAAACCGGCCGTGAGTACTTGAATTCGCAACCGGTCGTAAGCACTTGAATTTGAAACCGGCCCTAGGTTGAATTTGAAACCGGCCGTGAGTACTTGAATTCGAAATCGGCCTTGAGCACTTGAATTCGAAACCGGGCCTAAGTTGAATATTGAAATCGGCCATGTGTGTGTCTGGAATTCGAACTTCGACTTTAAATGAAAAAGAACTCCGGTTTTAGAGCTCCGAATTTTAAAGAACTTTGGCTTTTTGAGCTTCGGCTAGAAAAGGAACTCTAGCTTTTGAACTCCTGCTTTTTAAGAAAAGAACTTCACCTTTTGAAAAAGAACTCCGACTTTTGAGAAAACGACTTCATCTTTAAGATGATTAAAGGAAAGATTATATGGACTAGAACTGACGAAGTAAAGAACAAGGCTATATGAAAATTTAAGTAATCCGGACAACAAGTGGAACTCTACGACTTTCGACTTTCGAACTATTACAGATGGCCATTAAAAGATATAAGCTATGAACCGAGTTTCCATTAAACTTGCTGTTAAAGATGGATGAAAGATATTGGAGTGACACTCGAGGATTGCCTCCTGGGCCACGGGGGGAAACTTTGGGTGGCATAAGACTTTTGGACTACGGCCCCGTATGCAGGGTTAAAGGCATTACCTCTCACCTCGGGGAGCACAATGTGAGGATACGGCTTTAGATTGTGGGGTTACACCCAACTCGTCCTCAATGTTGTCCACTCCTGTCCGGTCCCTAAAGATAATAAGAATTTCCAATGGTTTTTATGAGTTTTCCAAAGACAAGATAATAAGAAAAAGAATAAAAAAATTCTGAACTAAAGAAGAAACGATATGATGATTTTCGTATGCTAAGTTACGTTATGAAACTCTGTTTTGATCTGATTATATCTATGTTTTAGTTTTTTGCATGTGAGTATCTTGCTAGGCTTTGTGGCTCACTCTTGCTATTTTAAGATGAAGAAAGGCTTATGGATTACGAAGTTGAGTAAGACCATATGAAGTAGCTAGACGGTATAGATGATCGGAGCTGATCAATGAAGAGCTTAATTTATTTTTCTTTTTATATTTTGAGAAGACTTGTAAAATGATTCCACTGTTTAGGAATCTGTGGATGTTGTTAGTATGTTTCTGTGATTTACTTTTTGGGATATTGAAATTGAATAGTCTAGTAAGCATCTCAGGCTTTCAGGCCCGTCTAAACGTAGTGTTGGCCAGCCTTGTTTGAAGTTAAATCGGAAGGCCAACTCTTGTAGTTCGGCCTCAAGAAATCCTGTGTATGAAAGAAAAGAAAATTTTTATGTCCACCAAATTATTGTCTATTAATATTTATTTATTAAACATTTTTTAAGACTTGACGGCAGCTTTATGCGTGGAATAAGACTAGTCCGTCACAGTTGGTATCAGAGAAAGAATTGAGATGCTTTAGGTAAATTTGAATCAATACGGAAACTTAGGACAGAATTAGTTAAGGCAAGAAAGGGATTAGCTTTACTTATGCTTTGGACGGAGTAATTTGTGATAGCCACCCTTGGCTAGTATTCTTACCAAAACGTCATTTTCAGGAATCAAAGTCATTGCTAAAGGCATGTCAAATAGATGAAGGCGAGCCGTCCAGAATAGCAACCCTTCGGACTCGGAAACGAGGTACTTGAACCTGGTAGACAGGATATCAGACGTCATAGAAGCTTTGGCTCATCCAACTCCGGTGACCGTCCCAATTCCTGTCCATCAGGAGAGATCGGTCTATGATCACTTTACAAACAAGTGAGTCCCTGAGTTCTCCGGAGAACCTGATCCGCTGAAGGCGGACATCTGGATCAAACGACTAAAGAATGTGTTCGCGGTGATGAAAATCGGTTAAAACATATGGATCCGGCGTTTCTTTGATGAAAATCGAGTCCAGTTTTTACTAGATAAAGAGAAGTTCGGCTTGCCCCTCAATATGAAAGAAGATCGGTTATTCCTTAGTGCAAAACAAGTCTGGCTCCATCGTTATCAAGACCAGCCACTTTAAAGAAAATCGAAACCGGCCTTGAACATGTTTTGAAACCGGGTTTTGTTCCATTGATGGCCGGAGTACATTATATAAATACAAGGCCGAAGTGGTCTTGAAGGACGGAGTGGCTTTGTGTATTGGAGGCCGGAGTAGATTATGGGGAAGCCGAAGTTGATAATTCGGTCAACGGGTGTTGACCGAAAGTCGTGTAGAAGGAATTGAATATGTTTACATGAGATAGCTAAATCCTGTTAAGTTCAGTGAACCAGGAATTAATTAAAAAAACTAAATCCCGTTAAGCTCAGTTAACTAGGAATTAATAAACTTCTTGAAAATGTAAAACCATAAATGATCTAATTAATAAGGGAACTTTTTGGGAAATGTAGAGCCATAAATAAGAAACATTCCCCCTGTATTGCCAATCATTAATAATAATCATCAGACCTTAAGCCTATAAATAAGAACTAGAGGAGTAAGAAAAAGGCACGTAATAAAGTCGTCTGGTAAAGGAAGGCCAAAAGATCAAGACAACGTAGAAGAAACCCAGGCAAGAATACTCACCCTATTTTAAGGTTCATGATTATGCATGTTTGCGATACGAGTTTATCTGATATTCTTATAAAATTATATTTTAGTATGTATGAAGTTTGTTCTGTTCCTTCATTTGATAGTTTTATGAACTTATGTTTTAATATGTATGAAACTTGTTCTATGTATGAAATCTGTTCTGTTCATCTGATTTCAGGAAGAATTGTTCTGAATTGCATGTTTAAAAATCCTGATATTCATGATGTTCGATTTTATTCTGCTTGATGTATGATTATATAAACTTTGATAATTTCATGTTTAAATAAAAGACTTCCGGTTTTGTTAAAAGGAAGGTATTCGGTAATTGTTCATGAAAATCGAAATCGGCCGTTATGCATGTTAAAATCAAAATTGACCTTCTTCATGTTGAAATTGAAACCGGCCGTAAGCACTTGAACATGAAACCGGCTGTGGGTACTTGAATTCAAAACCGGCCGTAAGCACTTGAAGTTGAAACCGGCCCTAGGTTGAATTCGAAACCGGTCGTGAGTACTTGAATTCGAAACCGGCCTTGAGCACTTGAATTTGAAACCGGCCCTAAGTTGAATTTCGAAACCGGTCATGTGTGTGTCTGGAATTTGAACTTCGGCTTTTAGAGCTTCGGACTTTAAATGAAAAAGAACTCTTGTTTTAGAGCTTTGGATTTTAAAGAACTCCGACTTTTTGAGCTTCGGCTAGAAAAGAAACTCTAGGTTTTGAACTCCTACTTTTAAAGAAAAATACTCCGACTTTTGGGAAAATGACTTCGGCTTTAAGATGATTAAAGGAAAGATTATACGGACTTCAACTGACGAAGTAAAGAACAAGGCTATATGAAAATGTATGTAACCCGAACAACAAGTGGAACTCTACGACTTTCAACTTTCGAACTATGACGGATGGCCATTAAAAGATATGAACTATGAACCGAGTTTCTATTAAACTTGCTGTTATAGATGGATGAAGGATATTTGAGTGACACTCGAGGATTGCCTCCTGGGTCACGGGGGGAAACTTTTAGTGGCATAAGACTTTTGGACTATGGCCCGTATGCCGGGTTAAAGGCATTACCTCCTGCCTCGGGGAGCATAATGAGAGGATACGGCTTTAGGTTGTGGGGTTACACACAACCCATCCTCGATGTTGTCTCCTCCCGTCCGATCCCTAAAGATAATAAGAATTTTCAATGGTTTTTCTGAGTTTTCTAAAGACAAGATAATAAGAAAAAGAATAAGGAAATTTCGAACTAAAGAAGAAACGATATGATGATTTTTGTATGCTAAGTTACGTTATGAAACTCTGTTTTGATCTGATTATATCAATGTTTTAGTTTTCTGCATGTGAGTATCTTGCTTGGCTTTGTGGCTCACTCTTGCTATTTTCAGATGAAGAAAGGCTTATGGAGGACGAAGTTGAGTAAGACCAGATGAAGCAGCTAGATGGTATAGATGACCGGAGCTGATTAATGAAGAGCTTAATTTATTTTCCTTTTTATATTTTGAGAAGACTTGCAAAATGATTCCGCTGTTTAAGAATCTATGGATGTTGTTAGTATGTTTCCGTGATTTACTTTTTGGGATATTGAAATTGAATAGTCTAGTAAGCATCTCAAGGCTTTCAGTCCGTCTAAACGTAGTGTTGGCCGGCCTTGTTTGAAGTTAAATCGGAAGGCCAGCTCATATAGTTCGGCCTCAAGAAATCCTGTGTATGAAAGAAAAGAAAATTTTTATGTCCACCTAATTATTGTCTATTAATATTTATTTATTAAACATTTTTTAAGACTTGACGGCAGCTTTATGCGGGGAATAATGTCGGTCCGTCACAGTTTGTTTCAGAGAAAGAATTGAGATGCTTTAGGTCAATTTGAATCAATACGGAAACTTAGGACAGAATTAGTTAAGGCAAGAAAGGGATTAGCTTTACTTATGCTTTGGACGGAGTAATTTGTGATAGCCACCCTTGGTTGGTATTCTTACCAAAACGGCCTTTTCAGGAATCAAAGTCATTGCTGAAGGCATGTCAAATAGAGGAAGGCGAGCCGTCCAGAATAGCAACCCTCCAGACTCGGAAACGAGGTACTTGAACCTGGTAGACAGGATGGCAGACGTCATAGAAGCTTTGGCTCCGCCAACTCCGGTGACCGCCCCAATTCCTGTCCCTCAAGAGAGATTGGTCTACGATCGCTTTACCAACGAGCGAGTCCCTGAGTTCTCTGGAGAACCCGATCCGCTGAAGGCGGACATCTGGATCCAACGACTAAAGAAGGTGTTCGCGGTGATCAAGTGTCCGGCTGGACATATGGTTCTATTTGCCACCCATAAGCTGGCGGGTGAGGCCCACCACTGGTGAGAATTGCAGAAGAGAGTTTTCGACGTACCAGATAGGAATACTACTTGGGAAATATTTGAAGCAGTATTTCTGGAGAAATACTTCCTTGCTAACCTTCGCGGACATAAGGAGGATGAATTTCTTCGTTTAAGTCAAGGTACTCGCTCTGTGGCTGAGTACGATAAAAAGTTTGCAGAGCTATCTCGCTATGCTCCTTATATGGTGGAAGACCAGGATAGGAAGGCTAGGCGGTTCTTTCAAGGACTACGAGACGATATTAGGTGGTACCTTTCAACTCTGAAGTTGGCCACGTACGGAGAGGTGCTAGAAAGGCATGTCATCTATGACAAGGAGCTGGAGAGGGGAGCATGTTTCAATAATGGTTGGTTTGATTGCAAGATTTAGGGATGTCCTTATCCATGGACAGGCGGCGAAGAGGTTCAATGTTCTAAGGTATTAACTTAAAGTATTAAGTGCCACCTGTCGCGATAAGAAGTACGTTCCTTGGGCTTAATATTGTAATCTGGTGTTGTTTTGGGGATTCCAAACCCATGTTTGCATTGTGTTTGAGTCATGTGTAATTGGGAGACGTAAGCTTTGTAATAGCGGCAAAGGTGACCTAGTACTTGGAAGGACAAAAGACATATCAAAGTGGATGTTTATGTACGAATGTTGGAATTGAATGTTGTGACTTTGGGTATGAACTTGAGCCAGCTAAGGTACCAAGTGTTAATTTGATCTTAATAGTAGTTCGGTGGGCAAACTGCAACACTATTACTGTTGGATTAGTAAAGGATGATATCTGGCAATCGAATTGTGGGAACTAAGACATAGGTTTGAATTGATCAAGGTATCAAGAGAATGATGACGTCTTCCTATGGAACATTTAATGAGAATCTGCGTTAATTCTAATTAGTATATGCGGCCACATCTTGAAGTTATTTTGTTGCCATTGAGGGGCTTCATCCATGTGACTATTTGAGGATGATTATAGAAGGAAGAGTAAGTTGACTTATCTATTGATCGATAATTCGGGGTTGTGTCGAAATCGACGGCAATCGTGAGAGTTCCATGCAGAGCGGCGGAAGTATAGGCTTTTGTATCATTGAGAAATATCCCAGAACCTTTGAGGTAGATAAAACGGACCGATAAGGTTATTCAAGAATTTTAAAGATGGGGTGGCCTAGGAGATTGATGATTTATCAAGCGGACTTTGTGAATGGATAGGTGAATTACATGGACCATTGTAAAGGCTTGATGAATTCTAAGGTCGAATTGGGTCCATAGCGTGTTAATTGTGGATACCTTTGATTTAAGTGGGGGAGAAGTTCATGATTAGTGTTACCTCATGTGTAAGTCAAAATTAACGATTAAAGTCTCCGCTTTGAGAACTTATGGCTTTGTCTTTAAAGATAGTCATTACCTGAAGTTTTAAGAGCCAAAATAGTTGTACCATTAAAAAAGAATGATCATATTATATGGCATGTGGACAGACCTGTTTAAATGTTAAGAAAGTGAACGTCGGTGTTTTCGTAGGGAAATCAGGCATCCATGTTGGCAATTGATACTGCGAGTCTTTGGACTTTGAAGTTTCATAGGAAATGTGAATGATGAATCATGAGTAAGTCCAAATGATTGGGTAATAGGATGCCATATTCTTGAATTAGAAGACAACCATATTCGATGTTTGGGAGTTAGGAGTTCATGAAATATAAAGTCCTTATGATTTGTTTCAAGACGATTAGGGCGACCCACTTATCGTAATCATAGAAGACGTGTTCGGCTGGAATCAGTTGACTTATTGGTATACCAATGGGATATTGTGGATGCTAAGTAATTGGGATCTTAATATTCTAGGTAATGAATTAAAGTTATGTTGACTCTTCGGATGATCGTTATAATGTGGCTGTAGTTTGAGGATTGTGGAATTGTTTTCATAGTATGACTGTCCTAGAACTGTTTTAATCAGAGTAACGCAGCGTAAGCATTGTGAACCAATGTCTCAGAGATTTATGAATAAGGTTGAAGTCCCTGTGATCGAATTCTTTTGAAGCTTGGAATGAATTGAAGTGGAAGTTCATTGGATTCGTTCGATGTATCAGATTAAATTAGAGAAACAGCCAGCATTATTGTAGGTTATTTTTGAAATTCGGAGGATCGTTATAAGATCTTCCTTGTATCGATGGGTGTGAAAATCAAGTGTCTGGGTTGAGCCGTTCAGAGAGGCTAAGGATTTGTTTTGTGATGCGGGTTAGAAAGATTCAAATGCTTGAGGTTTCCTAAAATAATCGTTGTCTAAGGGAATGATTTCTGGATGCGAGAGAGATTACCTGTGATTATAGGAATATGATATTCGTTAAAATTTTGAGGACATAATTTCTATAAGTGGGGGAGATTGTAACGGATCAGACTCTAGAACATAAGAAATTCTAGTGATCGAGTCCTTATAATCCGGTCAACGCCGGTTGACCGAAAAATATAATAAGAAAAGTAAATCGGCCTTAAGATGAAATCAAGTTCGGCCCTTGCATGATGAAAAGAAGTCCGGGTTTCCTTGATGAAAATCAAGTCTAACTTTTACTTGATGAAAATCGAGTCCGGCGTTTCTTTGATGAAAATCGAGTCCGGCTTTTACTTGATACAGAGAAGTTCGGCTTGCCCCTCAATATAAAAGAAGATCGGTTATTACTTACTGCAAAACAAGTCTGGCTCCATCGATATCAAGACCAGCCACTTTAAAGAAAATCGAAACCGGCCTTGAACATGTTTTGAAACTGGGTTTTGTTCCATTGATGGCCGGAGTACATTATATAAATACAAGGGCGAAGTGGTCTTAAAGGACGGAGTAGCTTTGTGTATTGGAGGCCGGAGTAGATTATGGGAAAGCCAAAGTTGATAATCCGGTCAACACCTGTTGACCGGAAGTCGTGTAGAAGGAATTGAATGTGTTTACATGAGATAGCTAAATCCTGTTAAGTTCTGTGAACAAAGAATTAATTAAAAAAACTAAATCCCGTTAAGTTCAGTTAACTAGGAATTAATGAACTTCTTGGAAATGTAAAACCATAAATGATCTAATTAATAAGGGAACTTTTTAGGAAATGTAGAGTCATAAATAAGAAACATTCCCCCTGTATTGCCAATCATTAATAATAATCATCAGACCTAAAGCCTATAAATAAGAACTAGAGGAGTAAGAAAAAGGCACGCAATAAAGTTGTCTGGTAAAGGAAGGCCAAAAGATCAAGACAACGTAGAAGAAACCCAAGCAAGAATACTCACCCTATTTTAAAGTTCATGATTATGCATGTTTGCGATACGAGTATATCTGATATTCTTATGAAATTATATTTTAGTATGTACGCAGTTTGTTCTGTTCCTTCATCTGATAGTTTTGTGAACTTATATTTTAGTATGTATGAAGTTTGTTCTATGTATGAAATCTGTTCCGTTCATCTGATTTCAGGAAGAATTGTTCTGAATTGCATGTTTAAAAATCCTGATATTCATGATGTTCGTTTTATTCTGCTTGATGTATGATTATATAAACTTTGATAATTTCATGTTTAAATAAAAGACTTCCGGTTTTGTTAAAAGAAAGGTATTCGGTAATTGTTCATGAAAATCGAAATCGGCCGTTATGCATGTTAAAATCAAAATTGACCTTCTTCATGTTGAAATTGAAACCAGCCGTAAGCACTTGAACATGAAACCGGCTGTGAGTACTTGAATTCAAAACCGGCCGTAAGCACTTGAATTTGAAACCGGCCCTAGGTTGAATTCGAAACCGGCCGTGAGTACTTGAATTCGAAACCAGCCTTGAGCACTTGAATTTGAAACCGGCCCTAAGTTGAATTTCGAAACTGGTCATGTGTGTGTCTGGAATTTGAACTTCGGCTTTTAGAGCTTCGGACTTTAAATGAAAAAGAACTCTTGTTTTAGAGCTTTGGATTTTAAAGAACTCCAGCTTTTTGAGCTTCGGCTAGAAAAGAAACTCCAGCTTTTGAACTCCTGCTTTTAAAGAAAAGTACTCCGGCTTTTGGGAAAATGACTTCGGCTTTAAGATGATTAAAGGAAAGATTATACGGACTTCAACTGACGAAGTAAAGAACAAGGCTATATGAAAATGTATGTAACCCGGACAGCGAGTGAAACTCTACGACTTTCGACTTTCGAACTATGACGGATGGCCATTAAAAGATATGAACTATGAACCGAGTTTTCATTAAACTTGCTATTATAGATGGATGAAGGATATTTGAGTGACACTCGAGGATTGCCTCCTGGGCCACGGGGGGAAACTTTTGGTGGTATAAGACTTTTGGACTACGGCTCGTATGCCGGGTTAAAGGCATTACCTCCAGCCTCGGGGAGCATAATGAGAGGATACGACTTTAGGTTGTGGGGTTACACATAACCCGTCCTCGATGTTGTTAACTCCCGTCCGATCCCTAAAGATAATAAGAATTTTCAATGGTTTTTATGAGTTTTCTGAAGACAAGATAATAGGAAAAAGAATAAGAAAATTTCGAACTAAAGAAGAAACGATATGATGATTTTCGTATGCTAAGTTACGTTATGAAACTCTATTTTGATCTGATTATATCAATGTTTTAGTTTTCTGCATGTGAGTATCTTGCTCGACTTTGTGGCTCACTCTTGCTATTTTCAGAAGAAGAAAGGCATATGGAGGACGAAGTTGAGTAAGACCATATGAAGCAGCTAGACGGCATAGATGACCGGAGCTGATCAATGAAGAGCTTAATTTATTTTCCTTTTTATATTTTGAGAAGACTTGTAAAATGATTCCGCTGTTTAAGAATCTATGGATGTTGTTAGTATGTTTCCGTGATTTACTTTTTGGGATATTGAAATTGAATAGTCTAGTAAGCATCTCAGGCTTTCAGGTCCGTCTAAACGTAGTGTTGGCCGGCCTTGTTTGAAGTTAAATCGGAAGGCCAACTCATGTAGTTCGGCCTCAAGAAATCCTGTGTATGAAAGAAAAGAAAATTTTTATGTCCACCTAATTATTGTCTATTAATATTTATTTATTAAACATTTTTTAAGACTTGACGGCAGCTTTATGCGGGGAATAAGGCCAGTCTGTCACAGTTGATATCAGAGAAAGAATTGAGATGCTTTAGGTCAATTTGAATAAATACGGAAACTTAGGACAGAATTAGTTAAGGCAAGAAAGGGATTAGCTTTACTTATGCTTTGGACGGAGTAATTTGTGATAGCCACCCTTGGCTAGTATTCTTACCAAAACGGCCTTTTCAGGAATCAAAGTCATTGCTAAAGGCATGTCAAATAGAGGAAGGCGGGCCGTCTGGAATCAAAGTCATTATAGAAGGAAGAGTTGGTTGACTTATTTGTTGATCGATAATTCGAGGTTGTGTCAAAATCGACGGCAATCGTGAGAGTTCCATGCAGAGTGGCGGAAGTATAGGCTTTTGTATCATTGTGAAATACCCCAGAACCTTTGATGTAGATAAAACGGACCGATAAGGTTGTTCAAAAATTTTATAGATGGGGTGGCCTAGGAGATTGATGATTTGTCAAACGGACCTTGTGAATGGATAGGTGAATTTCATGGACCATTGCAAAGGCTTGATGAATTCTAAGATCGAATTGGATCCATAACGTGTTAATTGTGGATACCTTTGATTTAAGTGGGGGAGAAGTTCATGATTAGTGTTACCTCATGTGTAAGTCAAAATTAACGAGTAAAGTCTCCGCTTTGAGAACTTATGGCTTTGTCTTTAAAGATAGTCATTACCTGAAATTTTAAGAGCCAAAATAGTTGTACCATTAAAAAAGGATGATCATATTATATGGCATGTGGACAGACCTGTTTAAATGTTGAGAAAGTGAACGTCGGTGTTTTTGTAGGGAAAGCAAGCATCCATGTTGGCAATTGATACTGTGAGTCTTTGAACTTTGAAGTTTCATAGGAAATGTGAATGATGAATCGTGAGTAAGTCCAAATGATTGGGTAATAGGATGCCATGTTCTCGAATTAGGAGACAACCATATTCGATGTTTGGGAGCTAGGAGTTCATGAAATATGAAGTCCTTATGATTTGTTTCAAGACGATTAGGGCGACCCACTTATCGTCATAGAAGACGTGTTCGGCTGGAATCAGTTGACTTATTGGTATACCAATAGGATCTTGTGGTTACTAAGTAATTGGGATCTTAATATTCTGGGTAATGAATTAAAGTTATGTTGACTCTTCGGATGATCGTTATAATGTGGCTGTAGTCTGAGGATTGTGGAATTGTCTTCATAGTATGACTGTCCTAGAACTGTTTTAGGTCGAGTAGCACAGCGTAAGCATTGTGAACCAATGTCTCAGAGATTTATGAATAAGGTTGAAGTCCCTGTGATCGAATTCTTTTGAAGCTTGGAATGAATTGAAGTGGAAGTTCATTGGATTCGTTCGATGTATCGGATTAAATTGGAGAAATAGCCAGCATTATTGTAGGTTATTTTTGAAATTCGGAGGATCGTTATAAGATCTTCCTTGTATCGATGGGTGAGAAAATCAGTAAGTGTCTGGGTTGAGCTGTTCTGAGAGGCTAAGGATTTGTTTTGTGATGCGGATTAGAAAGATTCATATGCTTGAGTTTTCCTAAAATAATCGTTGTCTAAGGGAATGATTTCTGGATGCGAGAGAGATTACCTGGGATTATGGGAATTTTATATTCGTTAAAATTTTGAGGGCGAAATTTTTATAAGTGGGGGAGATTGTAACGGCCCAGACTCTAGAACATAGGAAATTCCAGTCATCGAGTCCTTATAATCCGGTCAACGCTAGTTGACCGAAAAATGTAATAAGAAAAGTAAATCGACCTTAAGATGAAATCAAGTTCGGCCCTTGCATGATGAAAAAAAGTCCGGATTTCCTTGAGGAAAATCGAGTCCAGCTTTTGCTTGATGAAAATCGAGTTTGGCATTTTTTTGATGAAAATTCAGTCCGGCTTTTACTTGTTAAAGAGAAGTTCAGGTTGCCCCTTAGTGTAAAAGAAGATCGGTTATTCCTTAGCGCAAAACAAGTCTGGCTCCATCGTTATCAAGACCAGCCACTTTAAAGAAAATCGAAACCGGCCTTGAACATGTTTTGAAATCTGATTTTGTTCCATTGAAGGTCGGAGTGCATTATATAAATGTAAGGCCGAAGTGGTTGTGAAGGACGGAGTGGCTTTGTGTATTGGAGGCCGGAGTAGATTATGGGAAAGCCGAAGTTGATAATCCGGTCAACAGGTGTTGATCGGAAGTCGTGTAGAAGGAATTGAATGTGTTTACATGAGAAAGCTAAATCCTGTTAAGTTCAGTGAACCAGGAATTAATTAAGAAATCTAAATCCCGTTAAGTTTAGTTAACTAGGAATTAATGAACTCCTTGGAAATGTAAAACTATAAATGATCTAATTAATAAGGGAACTTTTTGAGAAATGTAGAGCCATAAATAAGAAACATTCCCCCTGTATTACCAATCATTAATAATAGTCATCAGATCTAAGGCCTATAAATAAGAACTAGAGGAGTAAGAAAAAGGCACGCAATAGAGTTGTCTGGTAAAAGAAGGCCAAAAGATCAAGACAATGTAGAAAAAACCTAGGCAAGAATACTCACCCTATTTTAAAGTTCATGATTATGCATATTTGCGATACGAGCATATCTGATATTCTTATGAAATTATGTTTTAGTATGCATGAAGTTTGTTCTGTTCCTTCATCTAATAGTTTTATGAACTTATGTTTTAGTATGTATGAAATTTGTTCTATGTATGAAATCTGTTCTGTTCATCTAATTTAAGGAAGAATTGTTCTGAATTGCATGTTTAAAATTCCTGATATTCATGATGTTCGATTTTATTCTGCTTGATGTATGATTATATAAACTTTGATAATTTCATGTTTAAAGAAAAGACTTCCGGTTTTGTCAAAAGAAAGGTATTCGGTAGTTGTTCTTGAAAATCGAAATCAGCCCTTATGCATGTTAAAATCAAAATCGACCTTCTTCATGTTGAATTTGAAACCGGCCGTAAGCACTTGAATTTGAAACCGGCCGTGAGTACTTGAATTCGAAACCGGCCGTAAGCACTTGAATTTGAAATTGGCCCTTGGTTGAATTTGAAACCCACCATGAGTACTTGAATTCAAAACCTGCCTTGAGCACTTGAATTTGAAACCGGCCCTAAGTTGAATTTTGAAACCGGTCATGTGTGTGTCTAGAATTTGAACTTCGGCTTTTAGAGCTTCGAACTTTAAATGAAAAAGAACTCCGGTTTTAGAGCTCTGGATTTTAAAGAACTATGGCTTTTTGAGCTTCGACTAGAAAAGGAACTCCAGCTTTTGAACTTTTGCTTTTTAAGAAATGAACTCCGCCTTTTAAAAAAGAACTCCGGCTTTTGAGAAAACGACATCGGCTTACTGTTATGACTATGCATGATTTATGCATGAGTACCTTGCTCGGCTCTCTAGCTCACCCCTTCTATTTTTTCAGATGACGGTGATGATGAGTTTATGCCGAATGAAAGAGAATGAGGTCTGATGGATTAGATAGGCAGGATAGTTAGCCGGAATTTAAGCAGCGAAGGAGCAAAATTGATGTTTTCACTTTTGATATTTTGGGAAAGATTTGTAAAATACTTCCGTGGCTAAAAGTTAATGAATATTAATATGCTTCCGTACGCTGTTATGGTTTGAGCAATTTGTGAATTCCTAGTGGCATCTCAGTTTGTTTTCGGGACCACCATGTTCGACTGACCTCGTCTTGGCCGATCATGAGAGAGAGAACCCACGACCCCCCTGGCCGCAAACTCACAAAGTTGGGCCTTTCACGATCCTGTGCACACGATGTAAAATATATATAAAAGAAAAGAAAAATTTTAAGTCCACCCGTTTAACCAGAGTATATGATCGATTACGATCGACGAGCGGCTGCATGCGGTGGAATGTGGCCGATCCGTCACAGTTGGTATCAGAGAAATATGAGATGCCTTAGGCTTTGATGTGAACCTTTCCGGAAGCTTAAAAAAGGTTAAGATGAATCAATGGGAGGGTGAAGGAACGAATTACAATGATTTTAGACTCAACCGTTCTAGTCCGCCCGATAGGCTAACACTAAGCAGAAACCAAAACGTGGTGTCTAGGAGAACGTTTTGTCCTAATAAATTTTAGAGCCTGAATTTTGATCTAACTGAATTGTCTTGGTTTCAGAAGTCGAGGCACAGGTTGGAGAATGGCAAGCAGGGGAAAACGAACGGCTAGTAGTAGTAGAATTCTCAGGATCGGGAGGAGAAGTACTTGAACCTACTAGAAAGGATGACCACTTTTATGAAAACCATGGGGCAACAAAATCAGGCCCCTGTTCCGGTTCCAGTTCCAGTTCCCATCAATGAGGGGACATCTGTGGATAACCGCTTCACTAATGAGCGCGTTCCAGAGTTTCTAGGAGAACCAGACCAAAAAAAAGTAGAAACTTGGATCCAACGGATAAAGAAAGTGTTTGCGGTGATTAAATGTCCAGTCGATGATAGAGTTCTGTTTGCGTCTTATAAGTTAGCAGGAGAGGCTCATCACTGGTGGGAGATGTAGAAAAAAGTGTTTGGGATGCCAAAGAACGAAATTACCTAGGATATGTTCGAGGCGGCATTTCTGGAGAAATATTTTCCTACCAGTCTTTGGGGGTAGAAGGAAGATGAGTTCTTACGATTAAGACAAGGCATTCGTACCGTAGCCGAGTATGATGCGAAGTTTTCGGAGCTATCTAGATATGCCCTCTATATGGTGGAGGATGGAGAAAGAAGGGCTAGAAGAGTTTTTTCGAGGTTTAAGGGGTGATATTAGAAAACACCTATCCACGTTGAAGTTACTTACATATTGAGAGGTATTAGATAGGGTCATCATTTACGTGAAGGAAATTGATAATGAAGAATTTTTCAAAAAGAGGACTGTTAGTCGGAGGAGTCTTAGTGAGGGAACCAGTTCAAGATCCTTAGGGCCAACTAAAAAGGGGAAAGTATTGGATCAAGAGAAGAGTAGCACTGAAATTAAGCCAGCATTCAGTTTCTAAGCGTCTACAGAAAATTGCACCCACTGCGGAGGAAAGCACTTAGGAAAAACTTGTTTTAAGCTAACGGGGGCTTGTTTTAACTGTGGTCAGCAGGGTCACCGAGTCAAGGATTGCCCCACACTTAGAGAGCCGGATATGAAAAAGCCCACTGTTCCATCTAAAGCCTTTGCAGTGACAGTTCAGGATACCGAAGTGTCATCGAGCGTGATTAAAGGTAACTTCTAGAGATTTAACTTCTTCTCACCCTTTTTCATCTTAAAGTAGCAGTAAAAGACTTAATCTAAGTAGCAAGCATGAGGTGGAGTTTGGCAAACGACAGCCTAATGATCGTTAAATTTTGAGGATGAAATTTCTATAAGTAGGGGAGATTGAAACGGCCCAGATTCTAAAACATAAAAAGTCACAGTCGTTAAGTTAAAGTAATTAAGGAGTGAAAGGAAGATTATCCGGTCAACGCTAGTTGACTGGCTAAGATGAAGGAGTGAAGGGAAAATTGAAGTTTAGGCGTTGACCGGCAAATGTAAGGGGAAATTAATCCGGTCAACGCCACGTTGACCGGAAGTGATGAAGGCAGAAAGTTGGAGAATTTTCAGAGACCATGACCTCGGAAGAAGAAGAAGAAGAGGAAGAAGAAGATAAGAAAAAACAATGATTTCTGGAGACCTTGATCTCCGGAAGATAAGAGGGAACACTAATTTTCGGAGACCTTTGGCAGGACTCCAGAGACCACTTTTCTGGAGACCTTTTGATGATCTCTGGAGATCACTTTTCCGGAGGTCTTTGATAAGCTTTTGAAGGAGACAATACCGGGGACACTGAACATCGTCTCTGGAGGTGATATGTGACAGATAAAGGGGGAAATTAAAACCAGTCAATGATAGTTGACCAAAAACGTAAAAGGACAGTTGACCGCTCGATTTCTTGACGTGACAACTAATTATGATTGAGGTCAGGATGACCATGTCTAGGTAGGTAACCGACTTTCAACTACCCCGAGTGGTTGACCTGCCCTATCTACTACCGTCAGACTAGAGGTCTATAAATACGGGACAAGAGAATTTAAGGAAACATTGAGGGAAAGCTCTCGGCTAAGCTTTCTGGTAGAAGAACCAAGAAAGAATTCCACGCCGGCTCTACGTTAGGAGATTCATGCAAGCGTACTTCCTGTTTTTAAGTTCATGTTTTTAATGCAAGTATAACTAATGATGTTCAATTATTTCATGATGTTCACACGCATGAAGTTTGATTATTAAATGATTTAGATGATGACTAGTTATTTGTTTATGAAAAAGTACCGATTATTTCATGATATTTGGACGCTTTACTTAATTGCATGAAGTCTTGCCATGTCTTCAGATGTTCAGTTATTGCATGTGTAAACTGACCTTCGGCTTTTGATAAATAAGACCTCCGCCCTTATGATAAGAGACCTCCGGCATTCTGATGAAAACGACCCCGGGTTTAAGACATTGAAAGAAAGACCTCATGGTGTCCGATTAATTGCATATTTGACTTTGATTCTTGAAAAAGCATGATTTGTGGAACTAAGTGTTTGATGACTGAGTAGTTGCAGGCCTTAAATGTAGCCGTTATTGAGATATGATGGTCAAGAGCTGTAGACCTTAAATGTAGCCGTTGGATTGGTCAAGGCTGCAGACCTTAAATGTAGCCAATTGATTTGGTCATGACTACGGACCTTAAATGTAGCGTTATGGAATTTGATGATTCAGAGTGTCGAGACTGCAGACCTTAAATATAGTCGGTATTGAGATATGATGGTCGTGAGCTGCAAACCTTAAATGTATGCGATTTTTTAGGGAAATAAATTTGGAAACAAAAGCATATTTTTGGAAATCTAATTGTATAAAAATTACTTTGGAATGTGTTGCACTGACTCCGGCCATGTTTTGTGAAACTGCCTACATAAACACCTTTATTGTATTTTGTTTGTTTACTGTTCATGACTATGCATGATTTATGCATGAGTACCTTGCTGGGCTCTCTAGCTCACCCATTCTATTTTTTCAAATGACGGTGATGATGAGTTTATACCGGATGAAAAAGAATGAGGTCCGATGGACTAGATAGGCAGGATAGCTGGCCGGAATTTAAGCAGTGAAGGAGTAAAATTGATGTTTTCAATTTTGATGTTTTGGGAAAGATTTGTAAAATACTTCCGTGTCTAAAAGTTAATGAATATTAGTATGCTTCCGTACGCTGTTATGATTTGAGTAATTTGTGAATTCCTAGTGGCATCTCAGTCTGTTTTCCGGACCTCCATGTTCGATCGATCTCGTCTTGGCCGGTCAAGAGAGAGAGAACCCACGACCCCCTAGCCGCCAACTCACAAAGTTGGGCCTTACGTGATCCTGTGCACACGATATAAAATATATATAAAAGAAAAAAAATTTTAAGTCCACCCTTTTAACCAGAGTATATGATCGGTTACGATTGACGAGTGACCGCATGCGGTGGAATGTAGCCGTTCCGTCACAGATTTATTATCCAGAAACTCTAAAATTATGTTTGGCTTATTATGGTAAGAATTTCTTAATTGTTTGAAACTTTAAGATAATTTGTGCATGTATTTAAAGACAGTGAATATTTAAGCTTACAAGAAAATAAAAATTATATATCTGTATCTATCAGAATATAAAATTTGTATTCGTATTTGTAAAGATATGGAATTATGAATTTGTATCAAGGAAATGAAAACTTTGTAATTTGTTATCCGCTATCTGATATTTGAAACTTTCTTCCAATATGAGAAGTTCAAAGAAAAAGAAGTATGAACATTTGTGCAGAGTCTCCAATATGATATATGAAAAGAAATCGTGTAATAGGACCAAAGATTTTTATATCAGAGGATAATATTTTTTGACATGTCTTAGAATATTACTGTGGTAAATTGAGGAATTGCCAATGCACCATGGGGGACATGGTAGCAAAAGAATAAGGACTATAGGCTCAGTATATCTAAAATTATAGGCATATCGTCTACCATAGGACGTTAAAGTTTGAGGTCCGTGGTTAGGGCATTAGGTCATGTGGAGTAATATGATCCTTTTTTCGATTTGACTGCACCGTTAGCTGGTAAGGCTTATTAGCTCTGATCTGCAAAGATAAAGAGATTTCTACATATTTTAGAACCTAAATAAATTGGAAATAAAATGAAAAAGATAAATGTGTTTTGAAAAGTGTATTTGTTCATGTTTCATGTTTATATATCTTCATTATACTCTTATGTCCTTCCTCAATTTTATTTTACATATATTGTTCATTGTCATTGATTATATTATACTTGTTGAGCATTTGGTTCACCCTTACTTCTTTCTTACATTCAGATGAGTACGAGTTTAAACCAGATAAAGTAATGTAGAACATTAGAAGTTGGCTAGGTTACTGGCCTTAGAAGATGACTTGTGGAGTTAGATTTTATAATTTTATACCTTATGAAGTAAATTTTGAATATTATGAGATGGAGATGTGCTTGTATATTATTGGTGTACCAATAGTTTAGTTTCCATTGTATTTTGATAGATGTATAGGTTTTCATAGGTAATTATAGTTTGTATTATGGTATCTAGTGGCATCTATCTGCCCGATGTTGTATCTATAGATGTGACATTGAGGCCACAAATATAATATGACATTTGGATCTTGTGTGTTTGTGTGTTATGAATATATATATGTCTGTTGTATAGGGATATGTACAGGTTTGTATCAACTTGATGGACGTTTTTCAGCTAAAACTCTACTAGATTCTGATTAGAAAAATGTGATCCGTCATAGTTGGTATCAGAGGAAAAGAGATGCTTTAGGTTTGATCTGGATCTTTTACGAAAGTTTAGGTTAGGGCAAGATAGATTGAATAAGTAGAGGAAGGCATAGGATGATTAAGATAGATTGGATAGTTTTAGTCATGTTAGTTTGCATACTTAGATTAGAACTAAGTTAGGGCTATTAATTAAGTTTGATTGTGTAGATGGGTGCTTGAGTGCCTATTGAGCGCCCTCCTCGTATGCATACACCACCCCCGCCTTGTCTCAAGCGATCCTTGGGCGGTCCCTTGTGCAAAATTGCACCTCACTGGCGTTTGAGCACACGTCGAGCGCTGGTCTCCCCTTTGGCCGATTTTGCTCTTGTTTGCTTCGGTATCAAAATTTTTACTATACTTAACCCCAAACAAGTTTTTTATCCACATAATTATTTCATAATCATCACATTTTGAGGTCAGGATCTCACACTCTCCTCCATTTACAGAAATTTTATCTTTAAGATTTAACGATCCTCGAGTCTTATAATTTAGAAAAACCTTCCTAATATCTCCAAATCATTCTTTGATTAAGGAAGTTACCTTGAAAAAACCTTAAATTTTCAAACTGTTATGATCTTTAATACCGGACTTATTTCATACTCGTCTAAATTCATCAAACCCGAAAGCAATCCTAATTTATTAACTATTTCCTCGACTTGTTTCTAAGTATCAAATAGGTTACAAATCCCACACTTCTCTCTATGCTAAGTCTCAAGTTTGGAGCATTCTCCTCAAATTTCATAATTTAAATCTTAATATACAGGGACTAATCATCTGATTATTTCTATTGTCCACTCTGATCAAATCGTCCAATTTTCAATCATCTGATTACCATTTTCATCATAACGAATGTGACCTAACGCTCAGTCTCTTTCATCGAGCTCCTCCAATGTTTCAATATGAACCTCAAATCATAATTAAAATTTCAAAGTAGTATATTTTATGATGAACACTGAATTTTGTATTTTTAGTTTCATTTATTTTTTGTTACTTTTAGTAAATTTTATATAAATTATATAATTAAATTATATATTTTAATTATGGGCGTTTTAATTCTTAAACAAGAATTTTTGGAATTAAAGTATGCAAATAGACCGTCGAAACCTTTATTTTGTCAATCTACGTAGCCGATCGAAGAAATACGGAGAAGAGGAGTATAAATAAATTTTTTTATTGTTTATATATGTATATATATAAAAAAACATAATAATATATATATTAAAAAGAAAAGGGAAGAAAAAAGTGGCAGAATGTATGCCACGTATATGAAGAAATATATAAAAAAAATAAAATGAAGAAAAAAAGCTGGGCGGCGGCAGCAGAAGAAAGAAGCTGAGGCGGCTAAGCGGGGATCCGGCGTGCAGCCATCATTTGGAGAAAAAATAAAAAGAAAAATAGAAGAAAATAAAAGTAGGGGCGTGCGGCGTTCAGCAGCGGCAGAGGGAGGCGTGCGAGGAGATCATCATCAGATCAGCAGAAAGAAAAAAAAAAATTACCGCCAGTTCTCCCTCTTCTCTACAAAAGGAGGCCGAAGCAGTTGTGGAAAAGGGGGAATTTTTTTGGGGAGAAAACATTAAAGCTGGAAATACAAATACAGAGAGTGTTGGAAATCTCTCTCGTGAAGAAGTTTCGATCGACATTGTTGACGGTCAACGGACGGTAACGAGTTGGTCAGCGGTTAGTCAACGGACGGTCAACAGATGATCAACGGGGTTGGTCAACGGACGATCAATATAGTTGACCGTCTGAAGGATCAAGTTGACCGTTTTAGCTGAGGACTCTCAGGACAACTGTGAAGACGGTCAACATGATGTTGACCGTTCTGAATGAGATGACAGTCAACAAAATGTTGACCGGTCTGTTTGGAAGGACTTATTGGCCCGTCTCATTAAAGCGTCTGACGAAACACTGTTGTGTTTGAAAGGGAGTAGGTTGACCTGCCAGTTTGGGTAACCTTGAAAACTCAAAGACTGCAGAGCTGCTGCTGCTGCAGGCATGCGCTACCTGCTGATAAGCTTATACATGCTTCTTGGGAACCGTGCACCAACCATGAAGGACGGCGTAGTGGTTTAGCTGCTGCTTCTTTGTATATTCTTATATATATATATATATAGGTGTGTGAGACTAGACTGTGGGCATGATCATAAAAAGAAAAAGAGCTGAGTAGAGTGAAAGGGCAAGTGTGTAAGAGTAAGAAAAAGAAAAAACAGAGGAGAGGAAGTAAGCCCAACTGTGAGTGTTTTCTGCCTTACTGTTTTGTAATCTCTACCTCATACATAGTGTAATTTTTCGGATTCAACATCCCGTGATTTTTTCCTTAATTCATAAGGGTTTTTCACGTAAATATCGGTTGTCATTCTTCTTTCTTTCCTTCTCTTCGATCCCTTTGTGTTTGTGACGATAGGCCGCCCCATTTCCGGCCAACAAGTGGTATCAGAGACAGGTTGAGAACTCTGTTCTAATGGCATCTACATCATCGAAGAATCTGCCATTTTGCGTTGAACAGTTTAACGGGCAGGGCAACTTCATTCTTTGGCAAGAAAGGGTGAAGAACATTCTCACCAGGGAAGGGACGATAAAGGCGCTAAAGAAGAAGGAAGAGAAGCCTGCAAAGTTAACCGATGACGAATGGCAAGACAAAAGAGATCTTGCAAATTGCACTATTAAACTCTGCCTGGAGGACAACACTCTCTAGGAAATACTTGGCCTGGCTGACCCGATAGAAGTCTGGCAGAAGTTGGAAAGCCGGTATAATTCCAAATCCTTGACAACCAGACTTCATGTGAAGAAGCAATTCTATGGCCTACGACTGTCAAAAGGAGGAAGCTTTGAAAAGCATCTGGACGAGTTCAACCGGATATTGACGCAGATGTCCGCCCTTGAAGAAGATATCAAGGAGGCGGACAAGGCGTTGGTCCTGCTGGCCTCTCTGCCGGCCTCTTATGATCATATAGTCACAACCTTGCTGTTTGGCAAGGGCACTTTGAAGTTGGATGCGGTTATTGCTTCCTTACTCATGAATGAGTCAAGGAGGTCACAAGGGGCCTCGACGTCTGAGGTACTTGTGACTGAATCTAGGGGAAGAAGCAGAGGCCGTGGTCAAAAGCAAGGCAAGAAAGCCCGTAGCAAGTCAAGATCAAGGTATCAAAACCTTGAGTGTCACCACTGTGGCAAGAAGGGCCACATTAAGAAGCATTGCTTCAAATGGAAGCGGAAAAATGCGGAAAAAGAAAAAGGTGATAGTGGACGGGTAGAAGAAAGGTCCTCCGTCTCAGTAGTAACAACAGGTAGTCTCCTGTTGACAAGTGAAGGAGACGTGGCAAATTTGACGGACAAAGAGTCCAGCTAGGTAATCGATTCCGGTGCCACCTTACAAGTCACGTCCAGAAGGCAGCTGTTCACATCCTATACTCCTGGAGACTTTGGAGTAATAAGGATGGAAAATGAAGGAACATCTTCTGTTGTAGGCAGAGAAGATGTCGTTCTGGTCACAAATAATGGGATGAAGCTGATATTGAAGGACGTGCGTCATGTCCCCTGACATCCGGCTGAATGTCATCTCAGCCGGACGCCTGGATGATGAAGGTTATTGCAATACCTTCTATGAAGGCGAGTGGAAGCTGACAAGAGGATCTCTTGTTGTAGCAAGAGGAAAGAAGGCCACCGGCCTGTATCTGATGAAGGCCTGTGCAGTGGCAGGAGATGTGAATACCACAGGCCGGCCAGATGAGATTTGATGGACTGTGGCATAGAAGGCTAAGCCACATGAGTAATGAAGGGCGGTCCTGCTTGGCTAAGAAAGGCCTGATCACTGGAGCAAAGGAGGAAGGACAAAAGACGTGTCCTCATTGCTTGGCTGGAAAGCAAAGGAGAGTCTCATTTCATGGAGACTCGTCCGGTCCAAAGGCGGAGCTCCTAGAACTAGTTCACACAGATGTGTGTGGGCCATTCAAAGAAAATCCCTTTGGTGGAGCCCAATATTTTGTTTCATTCATTGACGACTGTTCAAGAAGACTGTGGGTCTACCCACTCAAGACCAAGGATTAGGTTTCTGGTATTTTTGAGCAGTTCCATGCTCTTGTGGAGCGTCAGACATGGAAGAAGCTGAAGGCCGTCCGTAGTGACAACGGCGGCGAATGCTTGGGGCCTTTTGATGCCTACTACCAATCACATGGTATTAGGCACCAAAGGACACCACCAAAGATTCCACAGTTGAATGGAGTGGCAGAACGGATGAATCGTACGCTCTTAGAGAGAGTACGCTGCATGCTTTCCGAAGCAAAGCTTCATGCTTCGTTCTGGGCAGAAGAACTCCGGACGGCGACTTACATCATCAACAGGTCGCCCAGCAAGCCTCTGATGGGTGAAGTGGCAGAGAAGACATGGACAGGCAAGGAGCCGTCTTATAATCATTTGCGAGTATTCGGATGCAAAACATTCGTGCATGTCCCAAGAGACGAAAGGACAAAGCTGGAGCCAAAGACGATACAGTGCGTCTTTCTGGGCTACGGGGAAGATAAACTAGGCTACCGCTTCTATGATCCAGCCACCAGAAGACTCGTCCGGTCTAGGGATGTAACTTTCGTTGAAAATGAGACAATCGAAGACATTAGCAGGAAGGCCAGGTGCGACGATAAGCAAACGGACCAAGTAAGCAACAAAGCTGTCGGTCCAGCATCGTTGGATGAAGAGGATCATAGTCAAGAGACGGTAGAGAATGATGAAGGGGAGGTCATGGCTCCGGATGACACAAATGATGAAGTTGTTCCTCAACCAGCTAGAAATGTCTCTGTTAGATGGTCTTTGTGAGGTTCCGGATTAGTGAACCCGACAATTATGAGGTGATTGGTATGTTAAAGATCAATACTAATCTTATGGGATGATTAAGGTTTGGTATCAGAAGAAAAATCGAGAAAATCATTCGGGTCCGGGCTCTTTGAAGCCACCGCCAGCGTGGCTTGCGCTGTTGGCTCGCTCGGATAAAGCACGGCTCGCCCGGGCTCATAAGCGCCCGCCGAGGCTCTCGAGCCACTGCGCCCGTGGCTCGAGGCCTCTCGCCCGCCGAGTGGCTCGAGCGTGGCCGCCGTGGCGGCGCTCGCCAGCCAGCCTCGAGCGGCCGCGCATATATTCACGCCGCGCGTTCGTTTTCCCTCATTTCGCGATCGGCCGAGGGTTTTAGAGAGAGAGGGGCGCGACTGGAGAGAGAAGAAGGGAGATCGAGCCCGGGAGTCCGATTCCGCCCGAAAGCCTATAAAGCTGAAAGCACGCGTCGAGGCAAGTGTTCTCATATCCACTTCTCGTTCTCTCTCGATGTTTTGTGTATTTTCGTTGGGTATTTTGTGTCGATACCCACGGGAAACGTTAGAATCTCGAAACCCATGCCTTGAGGTCCAAGAAAATGTAGTTAGTTGTCCGAATCGTGTCCGATTCGCCCGGGTGGGTTTTACCGAAACTCTAACCTACGGGAATTTGGGGGTTTCCCGTTTCCCGGCCTCGTATCATGAAATTGACCTTAAAATTTGAATGCCCACGTCCCAATGATGTATATATGTCGGCCGCGGGTCCGATCTTGCACGTTTGGACCCGTTCGCGGCGTCCGAACCCGTTAAAGGGGCGCTGTCACTGTTCACCCGAGACCGAAGGTGGATTTTGCGCATTGCCACCTTCGTGAATTGATGAAATGATCCTAAATTATGAATACCCGTATCCCAATTGTGTGTATATATCGACTGGAGGCCGAATCTTGCAAGATTTGACCCGTTCGTGGCATCCGGGAGTTTTGAAATAATCCTGTAATTGTTTATCCGCAATTAAAGGGAAAGTGGCATGCTTCCATCATCATGATAAGATAAATTGAACCCGAATGTGAAATATCGTGTAAGAATTGTGCGTACAAATCCACCGGATGGCCGATCTCCAAGTATCAAACCGTGTACGGCGTCCGGGTGGCCAAAGAGAAATCTGATAATGTTCACCAAAACGAAATGAGAAATGTAAAGTGATATGTGATCATAATCGTAATGAAAGTAATGTTTAACTGATTAAACGTAAAAGTAAGAACCCGAATATGAATCCGTGTGCTGGAGGCAAGGAAATGAGTCCCGGAGGTTCCAAAATGACATGTGATCATCTGAGGTATGAAATCTAGTCTCTTTTGTGGATTTGGAACGATTGGTTGTGGATTAAGGGAATTGAGTCCCATTGGATATCGTGAACCGTGATGTGAATGGAAGGGAGTCCACATTGTGCTTGTGATGATGTAATCTCCCGGTTGGAGATGATTGTGATGGGAATGAGATTTCCCGAGATGTGATTGTGTGGCAAATGTGGATTTCCCTCTCCAAGTGTCGAACCTTACCTTGAAACTAGGACCCTGAGTCGTATGGGTAGTATTCTTTAGTATACCATGTCCATCGCGGTGTGAACCCGAGGAATACTTGGCCACATATTCCGGCCGCTCGTGGGAGCGGGTGATGTCTGTGGTATGCTTTAGGAAACTACTGTGGAAGAACGAGGATTGCCACGGATCCCGGGGTGTGGGGTGTGTCTGTCGACGCTACATATTGAGATGTAGTAAATGCAGGATGATTGTTGCATGGATGCAACCGATGGTCGTGTGCTACCGACCCTAAAATAGTAGCCGTGGCTTTAGAATGTGTAGCGAACACATTCCCCGTCCTCGTTCTCTCGCATCGTTGGTTAGTACGATCTACTACTCCGGGTCCGCAAAGATGATATAATAAAGAAAATGAATATTATCCAATTGATGAACGGTATGAATCGAAAGAAACTTAATGAGAACCGAAGGAATCCGGTGACTCAAGATATGAACCGCAAGAACCGCGTGAAACCAAAAGAATTCAAGATGAAACCGTGAGAACCGTAGGGATCGAGTGATTCCAGCTGCTTCTGTTCCCCTGTCTGTTCCTTGATTGTGGAGAGTGTGTGTATCCCCTCTCATTTCAGTTCTTGTACGTGTCTTGGAGGGGTGTTTATGATTACATTTGCTGAGCTGTTGGCTCACTCTTGCTGTTGTTGTCTCTTTTCAGATGAGAACACTTAGTCATGCGCATGTAGATAAAGCAAGGAGAGGCTTGCTTGATGTGATTGGCTGGACGACGAGTGAACAGAAGATTTGGACATAGAGTTGGATCGAACTGTGGATAGCCACTTAGTATTGAGCGTGGCTCATTATTATTGTTTTATGGTTTTATTATGCTTCCGCAGATGTATGATGATTTAGTTATGCTTCCGTGTCTGTATATATATTTTGATTTTGGTTTCATTAGATGGCATCTCTCTAGATCCAGTATAGTAGATAGGAGTACTGTATCGGAGCCATGGATGATATGGCCGATTTGTGATCCTGTGTGGCATGTTGTAGGCTTTGAGTTAAGCCTTTTGATTAGTTGTGTGCTTGTACAGGATGATTTTTGAACAGGTTGTATTTTGGTTTTCGTCCAGTTGCAGAGGAAACTCTGCCGGATTTTCTGTAGAGTCCGTAGGTTAATTATGGGCTGTAGGATGTGTGTAATCATTGACGGAGGTTATTCAATGGAGAATAATCCGTTCCGTCACAGTTGGTATCAGAGAAAAAGAGAGATTCTTTAGGTTGATCTGAATCATATGCAGAAGCTTAGGATTGATTAAGATTGATCGATTAAGTGAATGAAGGCCTATGAGGACCAAGTTAGTCCGGGTAGTTTTGGTTACCCCAGTCCCAGAACTTAGACTAGCGCGCTAAGTTACAAGTTGTGACTTAGTTCGGATGGCTAGCCTACATGTCCTAGCTTGTGTTCTAGGAGTGGCTAGATTCGAATCGTTTCAGTTTTGAGGAAATTTTAGTAGTGGCTCCTTGTTGGAGACTACTAATATTGGTGGTTGGTTGTAGGGAAGAGAGAAAGATGGTGTGTCGAGACACCTTAGTGTTTGAATTTGATCGGTGCTGATCAGTGTTGCTTCGAGGCCTAAGTTAATTGATCTTGGTTTGAGATTTAAGTTTGATCGATTCTCGGTTAAAGTCCTTGGACTGGTATTTTGCTTCGAAGGGTTGCCAGGACAACCTAGAGAGTGTGATGAATTGGGTGGAGTTAAGATCGAGCATATGAAGCTCTAGGTTGGAAATTCATGAAGTGTCTGGGCTTCCTGACAGTCCAGATCCTTTTGGGATTGAGATGTGGATGTTGAGGTTTAAGATATTGTTGCGGTGACCTCATGTCAGATAGAAGACATGGCGTGCTGCCCCGTAATGTGTAGGAAGAGAGTCGACCTAGGGTGGTTGACGTGAGAAAGATCTTGGGTCTCGAGGACTAAGAAATATGGTCCCATGTATTGTGGAAGCTTCTTGAATCGATTTTGTGTCAATGAGACTCTTGGGAGTGTGTCTCAATTGTGGACAGTCCGATCGCGAGATCTAAGGATGCCTTTGTCACGGACAGGTAGTGAGAAGGGTCAGTGTTTATATCATGATCCTATGATATGAACCCAAGTGTTAATATCGCCTGTCGTGGCAGGAGGAGAGCTTCTTGGGTTTAGTATTGTGATCTGATGTTGTTTTGAGGATTCCGAACCCATGTCGGGATTGTGGTTAAAATTGTCTAACTGGGAGAACCTAGGCTTGGCAGTAGTGTCAAGGGCGACTCAGTATTCGGAACGGCAAAGGAAATACGGCAACGGCTATTCATGGATGAATCTTGGACGGATGCCTTTCCGAAGAGATTTTGGAAACTAGGATCTAAGTTATAGATAGTACGGGTGTTGGATTGAGAATGGTTGTATCCTCTGATCTTGGAATGAGGAAATCCAGCACCGTAGGATCAAAGTTCGGCGGTGATGGTGCATGCAAAAATATGTGGATTGCCGAGTTGGGAGATGAAATTTCTCAATCATGATGTCACAGCCCTTGCATCTTGGGGACCCCGATTATGTCTATGATTTTGTGATTCCTGGGATTAAGGATCTAAGTCCGATACAAGTGGTATTGAGGTTGTGATACTCTTGGAGTTCGTGGATACGATCTATTGGGTTAACTTGAATCGTCTTGTGATGCCAATCTTGTTGTGACATTTAAAGGTTTCGGTCAGTAAGTTATCGGGTTGATCTGAATAGTGTTCCTGATGATTAACTTGTGCGATTTTGGGTATGAACTTGAGATAGTTAAAGTATCAAGTCTTAATCTGATTTTAATAGTGTTTCGGTGGGCAAACTGCAAGTCTTGATATAGTTGGCTTAGTAAAGGATATCATCTTGCAGTCAGGATGTGGGAATGGAAGCATGAGTTTGAATTGATCGAGGTATCAAGAAATTGATATTGTCTTTCTTGTAAATCATTTGATCGAGGATGTTATCGAAAGGGAAGATTCGGTCGAGTTATCTTATGATCGGTAATTCGAGGTCATATCGAATCGATGCTAATCATTGAGGATCTTAAGCAGGGCCGTGGAAGTATCGGCTTTGGTATCATGGTCGAATATTTCAGAACCTTCGAGGTAAATAGATGGACCGATAGGGTGGTTCACGAATTTTAAAATGGCTGGGAGATTAATGATTGGATGGTCAGATTTTGGAGATGGATAGGCGTAGTCTGTGAGCCGTCGTGAAGACTTGATGAATCCTAAGATCGATCTGGGTCCGTAACGGGACATTTGTGGATCAATAGGAGTTGTAGCCCCGACGGTATCCGGGTCAAGGATACGGTCACTGTAAAGTCCAGAAAACGCCGTTTGGGTTTTGTTGATTCGATGGCATTTCATGAAGTTTTATGGGATGATCTTTCGACCACGTCTGGGTCGATGTTGAGGTTGCTTCATGTGATAATCAAGGAATTAAGTCATGGATTATGGATGGTTGATAATTCGCATGTTCCGGTGAGAAAGGAATGCGGATTTAGTTGAGAAAATGCCTTCCTAAGCTTGTGGCTTTGTAATTGCATGATTTTGAGGACTTGAGATTTTAAGTGTGACTGGTTAAGGAGGCCAATTTGTGTTGTGGAAGTGTGCAATCATCTTGAAACTAATCAGATAGGGTGATTGATGTTCGTAACATTTGGGTTGACCCCTAATGGGCCGATGAGTTCTCGTGGAAAGTAATATCTTTGAGATAAGTGGGGGAGGAGTTCAGGACTAGTGTTACCCCCACGTGTATGTCGAAAATTGGCCGTTGAGGTTCTCTTTTGAAAACTCAGGAGTATTGTCTTCAGAGTCAGAAAGATGATCATATGGTCTTGCATGTGGTCAGTTTTGTTTATAGGTTGAGAAGTAAACATAGGTGTCTTCCTTGCGAAGGCGGGCATCAATGTTGGAAATTGATGCTACGAATCTTGGACATGTATGTCTTGGGAGTTTCATAGGTAATGTGAAAGTTACATCGCGAGTAAGTCCAAATGATTGGGTGTTAGAATGACGTGTTCTTATTGGAAGTTAGAATCGTATTTGGTTTTGGTCAGTTGGCTTATGGATATGCCAACAGGATCTTGAGGTTATTAGGTAATCGGAATTTTGAGAATTCTGGGTGAGGATTGAAAGTCTTGTCAACTCCTTGGGTGATCGTCATGATTAGAATTTTGATTGTGGCGCGATTTAATGATTTGGAGATTAATCAGAGTTGCGCAGAGTAAGCGTTGTGGGCCCGTGGCCCAGAGGTTTCTAGATAAGGTTGAGGCTCTAGTGACCGATTTCTTTCGAGGCTTGGAACGAATTGAAGGAAAAGTCCATTGATCCGTTGGAAGTGTTGGATTGGGTTAGGAGATGTCCGGCATCATTGTAGGTGGCTTTTGAAATTTCTAGAAATCGATATAAGGTCTTCCTTGTATCGATGGTTGAGAGAATCGGTAAGTGTCTGGATTGGATCGTTTTGAGAGGCTAAGGATATGTTTTGTGATGAGAACTAGGACGATTCCAATGCTTGAGGTTTTAAAATAGGCGTTGTCCGAGGAAATGATTTCAGTCTTTGAGGAGTTCACCTCGGATTTGGGAGTTCGAGGCTTGTTAAATTTCAAGGATGAAATTTTATAAGTGGGGGAGAGTTGTGAGGTTCCGGATTAGTGAACCCGACAATTATGAGGTGATTGGTATGTTAATGATCAATACTAATCTTATGGGATGATTAAGGTTTGGTATCGGAAGAAAAATCGGAAAAATCATTCGGGTCCGGCCGGGCCGCCAAGCCAAGCAGAGCTTGCGCCTCGCTTGGGCGCTGAGCCACGGCTCGAGCGGATAAAGCGTAACCGCCCATGGCTGGCCACTTCGCCAGCCGAGCGGTGGCCTCCCGTGGCTCTCGGCTGGTAGCGCCGCTGCCGCTCGCGCCGGCTCAGCGGCAGCATATTCTATTCACGCCGCCCGTTCGTTTTCCCTCATTTCGCGAGAGAGGTTTTAGAGAGGCGCGGCGGAGAGAGAAAGAAGGGAGATCGAGCCCGGAGTCCGATTCCGCGAAAGCCTATAAAGGCGAAAGCACGCGTCGAGGCAAGTGTTCTCATATCCACTTCTCGTTCTCTCTCGATGTTTTGTGTATTTTCGTTGGGTATTTTGTGTCGATACCCACGGGAAAGCGTTAGAATCTCGAAACCCATGCCTTGAGGTCCAAGAAAATGTAGTTAGTTGTCCGAATCGTGTCCGATTCGCCCGAGTGGGTTTTACCGAAACTCTAACCTACGGGAATTTGGGGGTTTCCCGTTTCCCGGCCTCGTATCATGAAATTGACCTTAAAATTTGAATGCCCACGTCCCAATGATGTATATATGTCGGCCGCGGGTCCGATCTTGCACGTTTGGACCCGTTCGCGGCGTCCGAACCCGGGCAAAGGGCGCGCTCCTTTATTCACACCAGACCGAAGGTGGATTTTGCGTTGCCACCTTCGTGAATTGATGAAATGATCCTAAATTATGAATACCCGTATCCCGATTGTGTGTATATATCGACCGGAGGCGAATCTTGCAAGATTTGACCCGTTAGAGGCATCAGGAGTTTTGAAATAATCCTCGTAATTGTTTTTCCGCAATTAAAGGGAAAGTGGCATGCTTCCATCATCATGATAAGATAAATTGAACCGAATGTGAAATATCGTGTAAGAATTGTGCGTACAATCCACCGGATGGCGATCTCAAGTATCAAGCCGTACGGCGTCCGGGTGGCCAAGAGAAATCGATAATGTTCACCAAAACGAAATGAGAAATGTAAAGTGATATGTGATCATAATCGTAATGAAAGTAATGTTTAATCGATTAAACGTAAAAGTAAGAACCCGAATATGAATCCGGTGTCTTGGAGGCAAGGAAATGAGTCCGGAGGTTCCAAAATGACATGTGATCATCTCGAGGTATGAAATCTAGTCTCTTTTGTGGATTTGGAGCGATTGGTTGTGGATTAAGGGAATCGAGTCCCATTGGATATCGTGAACCGTGATGTGAATGGAAGGAGTCCACATTGTGCTTGTGATGATGTAATCTCCCTTTATTGGAGATGATTGTGATGGGAATGAGATTTCCCGAGATGTGATTGTGTGGCAAATGTGGATTTCCCTCTCCAAGTGTCGAACCTTACCTTGAAACTAGGACCCTGAGTCGTATGGGTAGTATTCTTTAGTATACCATGTCCATCGCGGTGTGAACCCGAGGAATACTTGGCCACATATTCCGGCCGCTCGTGGGAGCGGGTGATGTCTGTGGTATGCTTTAGGAAACTCTTGTGGAAGAACGAGGATTGCCACGGACCACGGGGTGTGGGGTGTGTCTGTCGGCTACATATTGAGATGTAGTCGTCTGTGATGATTGTTACATGGATCACGACCGATGGTCGTGTGCTGCCGACCTAAAATAGTAGCCGTGGCTTTAGAATGTGTAGCGAACACATTCCCGCCCTCGTTCTCTAGCATCGTTGGTTAGTACGATCTACTACCGGGTCCATAAAGATGATATAATAAAGAAAATGAATATTATCCAATTGATGAACGGTATGAATCCGGTAAACTAGAATGAGAACGAAGGAATCGGTGACTCAAGATATGAACCGCAAGAACCGCGTGAAACCCAGTAATTCAAGATGAAACCGTGAGAACCGTAGGGATGGTGATTCCCGTTGCTTCCTGTTCCACATTCCCTTGATTGTGGAGAGTGTGTGTATCCCCTCATTTCAGTTCTTGTCTACGTGTCTTGGAGGGGTGTTTATGATTACATTTGCTGAGGTATTGGCTCACTCTTCTTGTTGTTGTCTCTTTTTCGATGAGAAGAACACTTAGTCGGCGCATGTAGATAAAGCAAGGAGAGGCTTGCTTGATGTGATTGGCCAGGACGACGAGTGTTCGAAAGATTTGGACATAGAGTTGGATCGGTCTGTGGATAGCCACTTAGTATTGAGCGTGGCTCATTATTATTGTTTTATGGTTTTATTATGCTTCGCAATGTATGATGATTTAGTTATGCTTAGTAATATGTATATATATTTTTGATTTTGGTTTCATTAGATGGCATCTCTCTAGATCCAGTATAGTAGATAGAGCATCAGATCGGAGCCATGGATGATATGGGCGATTTGTGATCCCTTGTGTGGCGTGTTGTAGGCTTTGAAAGCCTTTTTGATTAGTTGTGTGAATGCAGGGATGATTTTGAACAGGTTGTATTTTGGTTTTCGTCGAGTTGCAGAGGAAACTCTGCCGGATTTTCTATGAAGTCCCAGTAGGTTAATTATGGGCTGTAGGATGTGTAATCATTGACGGAGGTTATTCAATGGAGAATAATCCGTTCCGTCACATTAGTATCGAGAGAAAAGAGATGCTTTAGGTTGATCGAATCATATGCGAAGCTTAGGATTGATTAAGATTGATCGATTAAGTGAATGAAGGCCTGTGAGGACCAAGTTAGTCCGGGTAGTTTTGGTTACCCCAGTCCCAGAACTTAGACTAGCGCGCTAAGTTACAAGTTGTGACTTAGTTCGGATGGCTAGCCTACATGTCCTAGCTTGTGTTCTAGGAGTGGCTAGATTCGAATCGTTTGATTTGAGGAAATTTTAGTAGTGGCTCCTTGTTGGAGACTACTAATATTGGTGGTTGGTTGTAGGGAAGAGAGAAAGATGGTGTGTCGAGACACCTTAGTGTTTGAATTTGATCGGTGCTGATCAGTGTTGCTTCGAGGCCTAAGTTAATTGATCTTGGTTTGAGATTTAAGTTTGATCGATTCTCGGTTAAAGTCCTTGGACTGGTATTTTGCTTCGAAGGGTTGCCAGGACAACCTAGAGAGTGTGATGAATTGGGTGGAGTTAAGATCGAGCATATGAAGCTCTAGGTTGGAAATTCATGAAGTGTCTGGACTTCCTGACAGTCCAGATCCTTTTGGGATTGAGATGTGGATGTTGAGGTTTAAGATATTGTTGCGGTGACCTCATGTCAGATAGAAGACATGGCGTGCTGCCCCGTAATGTGTAGGAAGAGAGTCGACCTAGGGTGGTTGACGTGAGAAAGATCTTGGGTCTCGAGGACTAAGAAATATGGTCCCATGTATTGTGGAAGCTTCTTGAATCGATTTTGTGTCAATGAGACTCTTGGGAGTGTGTCTCAATTGTGGACAGTCCGATCGCGAGATCTAAGGATGCCTTTGGTCACGGACAGGTAATGAGAAGGGTCAGTGTTTATATCATGATCCTATGATATGAACCCCAGTGTTAATACTTTATCGTGGCGGGAGGAGAACTTCTTGGGTTTAGTATTGTGATCGATGTTGTTTTGAGGATTCGAACCCATGTCGGGATTGTGGTTAAAATTGTCTAATCGGAGAACCTAGGCTTGGCAAAAGGTAGTGTCGGGCGACTCGATGTCTGGGCAGCAAAGGAAATACGGCAACGGCTATTCATGGATGAATCTTGGGCGGATGCCTTTCCGAAGAGATTTTGGAAACTAGGATCTAAGTTATAGATAGTACGGGTGTTGGATTGAGAATGGTTGTATCCTCGATCTTGGAATGAGGAAATCAGCACCGTAGGATCAAAGTTCGCGGTGATGGTGCATGCAAAAATATGTGGATTGCAGAGTTGGGAGATGAAATTTCTGATCATGATGTCACGACCCTTGCATCTTGGGGACCCCGTTATGTCTATGATTTTGTGATTCACGGGATTAAGGATCTAAGTCCGTCTGAAGTGGTATCGAGGTTGTGATACTCTTGGAGTTCGTGGATACGATCTATTGGGTTAACTTGAATCGTCTTGTGATGCCAATCTTGTTGTGACATTTAAAGGTTTCGGTCGATAAGTTATCGGGTTGATCAATAGTGTTCCTCATGATTAACTTGTGCGATTTTGGGTATGAACTTGAGATAGTTAAAGTATCAAGTCTTAATCGATTTTAATAGTGTTTCGGTGGGCAAACTAAAGATCGATATAGTTGGCTTAGTAAAGGATATCATCTTGCAGTCGGGATGTGGAATGGAAGCATGAGTTTGAATTGATCGAGGTATCAAGAAATTGATATTGTCTTTCTTGTAAATCATTTGATCGAGATGTTATCGAAAGGGAAGATTCGGTCGAGGTTATCTTATGATCGGTAATTGAGGTCATATTGAATCGATGCTAATCATTGAGGATCTTAAGCAGGGCCGTGGAAGTATCGGCTTTGGTATCATGGTCGAATATTTCAGAACCTTCGAGGTAAATAGATGGACCGATAGGGTGGTTCACGAATTTTAAAATGGCTGGGAGATTAATGATTGGATGGTCAGATTTTGGAGATGGATAGGCGTAGTCTGTGAGCCGTCGTGAAGACTTGATGAATCCTAAGATCGATCTGGGTCCGTAACGGGACATTTGTGGATCAATAGGAGTTGTAGCCCCGACGGTATCCGGGTCAAGGATACGTCACTGTAAAGTCCAGAAAACGCCGTTTGGGTTTTGTTGATTCGATGGCATTTCATGAAGTTTTATGGGATGATCTTTCGACCACGTGCGGGTCGATGTTGAGGTTGCTTCATGTGATAATCAAGGAATTAAGTCATGGATTATGGATGGTTGATAATCGCATGTTCGGTGAGAAAGGAATGCGGATTTAGTTGAGAAAATGCCTTCCTAAGCTTGTGGCTTTGTAATTGCATGATTTTGAGGACTTGAGATTTTAAGTGTGACTGGTTAAGGAGGCCAATTTGTGTTGTGGAAGTGTCTCGATCATCTTGAAACTAATCGAGATAGGGTGATTGATGTTCGTAACATTTGGGTTGACCCCTAATGGGCGATGAGTTCTCGTGGAAAGTAATATCTTTGAGATAAGTGGGGAGGAGTTCGGGACTAGTGTTACCCCCACGTGTATGTGAAAATTGGCCGTTGAGGTTCTCTTTTGAAAACTCGGGAGTATTGTCTTGAGTGGAAAGATGATCATATGGTCTTGCATGTGGTCGATTTGTTTATAGGTTGAGAAGTAAACATAGGTGTTCCTTGCGAAGGCGGGCATCAATGTTGAAATTGATGCTCACGAATCTTGACATGTATGTCTTGGGAGTTTCATAGGTAATGTGAAAGTTACATGTGAGTAAGTCAAATGATTGGGTGTTAGAATGACGTGTTCTTATTGGAAGTTAGAATCGTATTTGGTTTTGGTCGGTTGGCTTATGGATATGCCAACGGGATCTTGAGGTTATTAGGTAATCGGAATTTTGAGAGTGCAGGGTGAGGATTGAAAGTCTTGTCAACTCCTTGGGTGATCGTCATGATTAGAATTTTGATTGTGGCGCGATTTAATGATTTGGAGATTAATCGAGTTGCGCAGAGTAAAGCGTTGTGGGCCCGTGGCCCGGGTTTCTAGATAAGGTTGAGGCTCTAGTGACCGATTTCTTTCGAGGCTTGGAGCGAATTGAAGGAAAAGTCCATTGATCCGTTGGAAGTGTTGGATTGGGTTAGGAGATGTCCGGCATCATTGTAGGTGGCTTTTGAAATTTCTAGAAATCGATATAAGGTCTTCCTTGTATCGATGGTTGAGAGAATCGGTAAGTGTCTGGATTGGATCGTTTTGAGAGGCTAAGGATATGTTTGTGATGAGAACTAGGACGATTCCAATGCTTGAGGTTTTAAAATAGGCGTTGTCAGGAAATGATTTGATCTTTGAGGAGTTCACCTCGGATTTGGGAGTTCGAGGCTTGTTAAATTTCAAGGATGAAATTTTATAAGTGGGGAGAGTTGTGAGGTTCCCGGATTAGTGAACGACAATTATGAGGTGATTGGTATGTTAATGATCAATACTAATCTTATGGGATGATTAAGGTTTGGTATCGGAAGAAAAATCGAAAAATCATTCGGGTCCGGCTCGCTGAGCCACCCGTGACTTGCGCCTGCTTTGGCGCTTGGCTCTGGCTCGAGCGGATAAAGCGAAACCGCCCCATGGCACAGCCGCTCGAGGTGGCCTCCGTGGCTCAGGCCCATACGCCCGCCGCCGGAGCCCGGCCGCGCAAGATATATATCGCGCGCGCGCGGTGTTTTTCCCTCATTTCGCGAGAGAGAGGCAGGGGCATGACTGGAGAGAGAAGAAGGGAGATCGAGCCCGGGAGTCCGATTCCGCCCGAAAGCCAGGTATAAAGGTGAAAGCACGCGTCGAGGCAAGTGTTCTCATATCCACTTCTCGGTCAATATAGTTGACCGTCTGAAGGATCAAGTTGACCGTTTTAGCTGAGGACTCTCAGGACAACTGTGAAGACGGTCAACATGATGTTGACCGTTCTGAATGAGATGACAGTCAACAAAATGTTGACCGGTCTGTTTGGAAGGACTTATTGACCGTCTCATTAAGGCAACACAGAACACCTGTTGTGTTTGAAAGGGAGTAGGTTGACCTGCCAGTTTGGGTAACCTTGAAAACTCAAAGACTGCAGAGCTGCTGCTAGCTGCTGGGCATGCGCTACCCTAGCCGATAAGCTTATACATGCTTCTTAGGAACCGTGCACCAACCATGAAGGACGGCGTAGTGGTTTAGCCGCTTCTTTGTATATTCTTATATATATATATATATGTGTGTGAGACTAGATGGGCATGATCATAAAAAGAAAAAGAGTAGAGTGAAAGGGCAAGTGTGTAAGAGTAAGAAAAAGAAAAAGCAGAGGGAGAGGAAGTAAGCCCAAGCGTGAGTGTTTTACGCCCACTGTTTTTGTAATCTCTACCTCATACATAGTGTAATT
Organism: Nepenthes gracilis; assembly: GCA_033239525.1. Classification (NCBI taxonomy): domain Eukaryota; kingdom Viridiplantae; phylum Streptophyta; class Magnoliopsida; order Caryophyllales; family Nepenthaceae; genus Nepenthes; species Nepenthes gracilis. Next base: position 10,490,561 of record BSYO01000027.1, on the reverse strand, counting down.
TTTCGGATTCAACATCCGTGGTTTTTTCCTTAATTCATAAGGGTTTTTCACGTAAATATCGGTTGTCATTCTTCTTTCTTTCCTTCTCTTGATCCCTTTGTGCTTGTGACCGGTAGGCCGCCCCATTTCCGCCAACAAGTGGTATCGAGACGAGTTGAGAACTACTGTTCTAATGGCATCTACATCATCGAAGAATCGCCATTTAGCGTTGAAACGAGTTTAACAGGCGGAACTTCATTCTTTGGCAAGAAAGGTGAAGAACATTCTCACCCGGAAGGGACGATAAAGGCGCTAAAGAAGAAGGAAGAGAAAGCAAAGTGAGTTAACCGATGACGAATGGCAAGACAAAAGAGATCTTGCAAATTGCACTATTAAACTACGCTGGAGACAACACTCTCTAGGAAATACTTGGCTGTGGACCCGGTAGAAGTCAGCGAGTTGGAAAGCCGGTATAATTCCAAATCCTTGACAAACCGGACTTCATGTGAAGAAGCAATTCTATGGCCTACGATCCCGAAAGGAGGAAGCTTTGAAAAGCATCGGACCCAGTTCAACCGGATATTGACGGATGTCTGCCCTCAAGAAGATATCAAGGAGCGGACAAGGCGTTGGTCCTGCCGGCCTCTCTGCCCGGCCTCTTATGATCATATAGTCACAACCTTGCTTTTTGCAAGGGCACTTTGAAGTTGGATGCGGTTATTGCTTCCTTACTCATGAATGAGTCAAGGAGGTCACAAGGGGCCTCGGCGTCTGAGGTACTTGTGACTGAATCTAGGGGAAGAAGCAGAGGCCGTGGTCAAAAGCAAGGCAAGAAAGCCCGTAACAAGTCAAGATCAAGGTATCAAAACCTTGAGTGTCACCACTGTGGCAAGAAGGGCCACATTAAGAAGCATTGCTTCAAATGGAAGCGGAAAAATGCGGAAAAAGAAAAAGGTGATAGTGGACGGGTAGAAGAAAGGTCCTCCGTCTCAGTGAAGCTAACAACAGGTAGTCTCCTGTTGACAAGTGAAGGAGACGTGGCAAATTTGACGGACAAAGAGTCCAGCTAGGTAATCGATTCCGGTGCCACCTTACAAGTCACGCGTCCGTAAGGCATTGTTCACATCCTATACTCACAGAGACTTTGGAGTAATAAGGATGGAAAATGAAGGAACATCTTTTATTGTAGGCGAGAAGATGTCGTTACAGTCCTGAATAATGGGATGAAGTCGATATTGAAGGACGTCGTCATGTCCCCGACATCCGGCTGAATGTCATCTCAGCCGGACGCCTGGATGATGAAGGTTATTGCAATACCTTCTATGAAGGCGAGTGGAAGCTGACAAGAGGATCTCTTGTTGTAGCAAGAGGAAAGAAGGCCACCGGCCTGCATCCTCTGGATGAAGGCTGCATGCGGTGGCGGGGAGATGTGAATACCACGGCCGGCCACGAGAGGCGATGGACCTGTGGCATAGAAGGCTAAGCCACATGAGTAATGAAGGGCTGTCCTGCTTGGCTAAGAAAGGCCTGATCACTGGAGCAAAGGAGGAAGGACAAAAGACGTGTCCTCATTGCTTGGCTGGAAAGCAAAGGAGAGTCTCATTTCATGGAGACTCGTCCGGTCCAAAGCGGAGCTCCTAGAACTAGTTCACACGGTGTGTGGGCCATTCAAAGAAAATCCCTTTGGTGGAGCCCAATATTTTGTTTCATTCATTGACGATTGCTCAAGAAGACTGTGGTCTACCACTCAAGACCAAGGATTAGGTTTGGTATTTTTGAGCGATTCCATGCTCTTGTGGAGCGTCGACATGGAAGAAGCTGAAGGTCGTCCCGTAGTGACAACGGCGGCGAATGTTGGAGACTTTGATGCCTACTACCAATCACATGGTATTAGGCACCAAAGGACACCACCAAAGATTCCACAGTTGAATGGAGTGGCAGAACGGATGAATCGTACGCTCTTAGAGAGAGTACGCTGCATGCTTTCCGAAGCAAAGCTTCATGCTTCGTTCTGGGCAGAAGAACTCCGGACGGCGACTTACATCATCAACAGGTCGCCCAGCAAGCCTCTGATGGGTGAAGTGGCAGAGAAGACATGGACAGGCAAGGAGCCGTCTTATAATCATTTGCGAGTATTCGGATGCAAAACATTCGTGCATGTCCCAAGAGACGGAAGGACAAAGCTGGGCCAAAGACGATCTGGTCGTCTTTACGGCTACGGGGAAGATAAACTAGGCTACCGCTTCTATGATCCAGCCACCGAAGACTTCGTCCGGTCTAGGGATGTAACTTTAAGTTGAAAATGAGACAATCGAGACATTAGCGGGAAGGCAGTGTGCGACGATAAGCAAGCGGACCAAGTAAGCAAACAAAGTCATTCGGTCCGGCATGTCGTTGGATGAAGAGGATCATAGTCAAGAGACGGTAGAGAATGATGAAGGAGGTCATGGCTCCGGATGACACAAATGATGAAGTTGTTCCTCAACCAGCTAGAAATGTCTCATTAGATGGTCTTTGTGAGGTTAGGATTAGTGAACCCGACAATTATGAGGTGATTGGTATGTTAATGATCAATACTAATCTTATGGGATGATTAAGGTTTGGTATCGGAAGAAAAATCGAAAAATCATTGGTCGGGCTCCTGAAGCCACAACGCTGAGCTTGCGCGCCTTGTTAGGCGCTCGAGCCCGCAGGCTCGAGCCGGATAAGCTGCGAGGCTGAACCGCCCCGTGGCCTGGCCACTCGCCCGTGCGGCCCGCTTCGAGGCTCTCGGCGGTGGCCGCCCGTGGCTGGCCGCTCGCCAACCCGCCCGGCGGCTCGGCGCAGCGCGATATATATTCCACGCCCGTCGCGCTTGTTTCCCTCATTTCGCGATCGGTAGGGTTTTAGAGAGAGAGGGCGCGACTGAGAGAAAGAAGGGAGATCGAGCCGAGAGTCCGGTCGCCGAAAGCCTATAAAGTGAAAGCACTGTCGAGGCAAGTGTTCTCATATCCACTTCTCGTTCTCTCTCGATGTTTTGTGTATTTTCGTTTGGGTATTTTGTGTCGATACCCCACGGAAACGTTAGAATCTCGAAACCCATGCCTTGAGGTCAAAGAAAATGTAGTTAGTTGTCCGAATCGTGTCGATTCGCCCGGGTGGGTTTTACGAAACTCTAACCTACGGGAATTTGGGGTTTCCGTTTCCGGCCTCGTATCATGAAATTGACCTTAAAATTTGAATGCCCACGTCCCAATGATGTATATATGTCGGCCGCGGGTCGATCTTGCGTTTGGACCCGTTCGCGCATGCGTCGAACCCGTTAAAGGGGCGCATCGTCTGTTCACCCGAGACCCGAAGGTGGATTTTGCGCGTTGCCACCTTCGTGAATTGATGAAATGATCCTAAATTATGAATACCCGTATCCCAATTGTGTGTATATATCGACTGGAGGCCGAATCTTGCAAGATTTGACCCGTTCGTGGCATCCGGGAGTTTTGAAATAATCCTGTAATTGTTTATCCGCAATTAAAGGGAAAGTGGCATGCTTCCATCATCATGATAAGATAAATTGAACCCGAATGTGAAATATCGTGTAAGAATTGTGCGTACAAATCCACCGGATGGCCGATCTCCAAGTATCAAACCGTGTGCAGCGTCAAAGGTGGCCAAAGAGAAATCGATAATGTTCACCAAAACGAAATGAGAAATGTAAAGTGATATGTGATCATAATCGTAATGAAAGTAACGTTTAAGCGATTAAACGTAAAAGTAAGAACCCGAATATGAATCAGGTGTCTTGAGGCAAGGAAATGAGTCCGGAGGTTCCAAAATGACATGTGATCATCTCGAGGTATGAAATCTAGTCTCTTTTGTGGATTTGGAACGATTGGTTGTGGATTAAGGGGAATTGAGTCCCATTGGATATCGTGAACCGTGATGTGAATGGAAGGAGTCCACATTGTGCTTGTGATGATGTAATCTCCCGGTTGGAGATGATTGTGATGGGAATGAGATTTCCGAGATGTGATTGTGTGGCAAATGTGGATTTCCCTCTCCAGTGTCGAACCTTACCTTGGAAACTAGGACCCTGAGTCGTATGGGTAGTATTCTTTAGTATACCATGTCCATCGCGGTGTGAACCCGAGAATACTTGGCCACATATTCCAGCCGCTCGTGGGAGCGGTGATGTCATGGGTATGCTTTAGAAACTACATGGAAGAACGAGATTGCCACGGACCCCGAGGGGTGTGGGTTGTGTCATCGGCGCTACATATTGAGATGTAGTAAATGCAGTGATGATGATTGTTGCATGAATGCAACCGATGGTCGTGGTGCTCTGACCTAAAATAGTAGCCGTGGCTTTAGAATATGTAGCGAACAAATTCCCTGTCCTCGTTCTCTCGCATCGTTGGTTAGTACGATCTACTACAGGTCCGCAAAGATGATATAATAAAGAAAATGAATATTATCCAATTGATGAACGGTATGAATCGAAAGAAACGAAATGAGAACCGAAGAATCCGAAGACTCAGATATGAAACCGCAAGAACGCGTGAAACCCGAGAATTCAAGATGAAACCGTGAGAACCGTAGGGATCGAGTGATTCCAGTTGCTTCCTGTTCCCTGTCCTGTTCCTTGATTGTGGAGAGTGTGTGTATCCCCTCTCGTTTCAGTTCTTGTACGTGTCTTGGAGGGGTGTTTATGATTACATTTGCTGAGCTGTTGGCTCACTCTTGCTGTTGTTGTCTCTTTTTCAGATGAGAACACTTAGCTGGCGCATGTAGATAAAGCAAGGAGAGGCTTGCTTGATGTGATTGGCTGGACGACGAGTGTTCAGAAGATTTGGACATAGAGTTGGATCGGTCTGTGGATAGCCACTTAGTATTGAGCGTGGCTCATTATTATTGTTTTATGGTTTTATTATGCTTCCGCAGATGTATGATGATTTAGTTATGCTTCCGTGTCTGTATATATATTTTGATTTTGGTTTCATTAGATGGCATCTCTCTAGATCCAGTATAGTAGATAGGAGTACTGTATCGGAGCCATGGATGATATGGCCGATTTGTGATCCTGTGTGGCGTGTTGTAGGCTTTGAGTTAAGCCTTTTGATTAGTTGTGTGCTTGTGCAGGATGATTTTTGAACAAGTTGTATTTCGTTTCGTCCCGATTGCGGAGGAAACTCTGCCTGGATTTTGTAGAGTCCATGAGTTAATGGGCTTTAGGATGTGTGTAATCATTGGCGGAGGTTATTGATGGAGAATAATCCGTTCCGTCCGCGATCTTCATGACAGACGGGCCGTCCGTCCGCTGTCACCAAATGAATATGTCATACTCGCGATCTTAGGAGGCAGAGGGATTATGAAGAGGCAATGAAGGATGGCAAGAAAGAGGGTATTGGAAGCCATGAAGGAGGAGATGAGCCCCCTTCATGAAAATCACACCTTTGACCTGGTAAAACTTCCTAAGGGGAAGAAGGTCCTCAAGAACAAATGGGTCTATCCCTTGAAGCAGGATGAGAATATCAAGAAGCCAAATACAAGGTACGGTTGGTGGTGAAAGGCTTCAGTCAACAAAAGGGGATTGATTTTGATAAGATCTTTACCCTGGTTGTTAAAATGTCCTCCGTCCGGGTTGTACTAGGCCTGGCTGCCGCCCAGGACTTAGAGGTGGAATAGATGGACGTCCGGACTGCATTCCTCCATGGTGATCTTGAGGAGTAAATCTATATGGAACAATCGGAAGGGTTCAAAGTCAAGGGAAGGAGAAACTTGTCCGCCGACTAAGAAAGAGTCTGTACGGATTAAAGCAAGCCCCCAGGCAGTGGTACAATAAATTCGAGTCAGTAATGACCAATCAGGGGTACCGGCGGACAACCCGTGACCATTGCGTATTTGTACAAAAATTCTCGGATGATGATTTTGTTGTTCTTCTCCTTTACGTAGACGACATGCTGATCGTCGGGCCTTAATGGAGACCCGGATAAAGAAGGCGAAGGAACAGCTTGGACAATCATTTTGCCATGAAGGACCTTGGATTGGCTAAGCAGTTAAGGAGTCGAAATCCTACGCGATCGAAAGGTAAGGAAGCTGTGGATGTCACAAGAGAACTATTTTGAGAAAATACTCTAACGATTCAATATGGAGAAATCAAAGCCCGTGAGTACACCATTGGAAAATCACTATAGGCTAAGCACTCGTCAATGTCCGGCTACGAATGACGAGAAGAAATACATGAAAGGCGTTCCCTACTCATCAGCTGTGGGAAGCTTGATGTATGCTCTAGTATGCACCGGACCGGACATAGCTCATTACCGTTGGGGGCATTAGTGGTTCTGTCCAATCAAGAAAAGGCCTTTAGTCCCATTGTGAAGTGGATCATGAGATATATTAAGTACTTCGAGGTGCTGTGTCTTGGAAGTGACAAACCTATCGATTGGTGGGATACTCGAGATGCGGATATGACCTTGAGAATGTTGACACACATAAATCCACATCGGGTTACTTGGTAAAATTTCTTTGTGGTGCAGTTTCTTGGCAATCTAAGCTACAAAAGTGTGTAGCTCTATCCCAAGCGAAGTTGAATACATTGCGATTCTGAAAGCTTGCAAAGAGATCTTTGTGGATGAAGGAGTTCGTTCAAGTTAGGCATCAAAACGAAAGATATGTGGTACTTTGTGAGGTCAAAGTGTCATTCATCTATGTAAAGAACTCTTCTTTCCATTCCAGATCAAGCACATTGATACGATATTATTGGGTGGAGAGGTCTTGGAGAAGGACTTCTGTCATTGGATAAGATAAGCACCGAAGAGAACGGCAGCGAGACATGATGTGAAGATTCTCACAGAAGGGAAGAATGAAGCATGTTGCGAGATGGCCGGACTAACAGAGTTAACTTCTTCACGATCGAGAGGGGAAGTTTGTTGGAAATCTCTCCCGTGAAGAAGTTCCGATCGACATTGTTGTGGTCGGCATGACCAGTCAGCGAGGTTGGTCGGCCCGTTTAGTCGATAGACGATCAGCGGATGTCAAGTCAAGTTGAGTGGCAGGCCGGTTAATATAGTTGACCATTTGAAGGATCAAGTTGACCGTTTTAGCTAAGGACTCTTAGGACAACTGTGAAGACGGTCAATATGATGTTGACCGTTCTGAATGGGATGATGGTCAACAAAATGTTGACCGGTCTGTTTGGAAGGACTTATTGACCGTCTCATTAAGGTAACACAGAACACCTGCTGTGTCTGAAAGGGAGTAGATTGACCTGCCTATTTGGGTAACCTTGGAAACTCAAAGACTGCAGAGCTGCTACTGCTGCAGGCATGCGCTACCTGCTGATAAGCTTATACATACTTCTTGGGAACCGTGCACTGACCATGAAGGACGACGTAGTGGTTTAGCTGCTGCCAAGTCTTTGTATATTCTTATATATATATATATGTATGTGTGAGAGTAGGCTGTGGGCATGATCATAAAAAGAAAAAGAGCTGAGCTGAGTAGAGTGAAAGGGCAAGTGTGTGAGAGTAAGAAAAACAAAAAAAGAGGAGAGGAAGTAAGCCCAACTGTGAGTGTTTTCCGCCTTACTATTTTGTAATCTCTACCTCATAGATAGTGTAATTTTTCGGACTCAACGTCCCGTGGTTTTTCCTTTGATTCATAAGGGTTTTCCACGTAAATATCGGTTGTCGTTCTTCTTTCTTTCCTTCTCTTCGATCCCTTTGTGCTTGTGACGGTAGGCCGCCCCATTTTCGGCCAACAGAGAGCTGGATTGTTGAGGCAAGAGTGAAAGAAGCAGTGGGGGAAGATGGTGGAGAGAAGGAGTTGCAGAGAGGGTTAGGGTGAGAGAAAGAGAAAAAGCAGAGATGAAGCAGAGAGGATGAACGAGAAAGGGGTAAGGGGATTTTGTTGTCTTTGTTTTATTATTATTATTTAGTTTATTATTATTAGTGTTTTAGTTTGGTAAATTTGGTTCAAATTTATATTATTGTGTCGGTGAAATTTAGCTTAATATGAAGTTTAATTTTGAATCAGCTCGGCTACACCAACTTGTGCTATTTACTTTTTGGTTGGTTTAGTTTCACATTGATATCGGAGTCTCGTGATTTTGCGTTACGTTGTACTGCGAGAATCAATATGTTACGACTAACTATTGTAATTATCTAACAATTAACAAATTTACTTTTTTTGTTATTTAATTTTCTGTGTTTTATTTATTCTCTGAGTTTTGGATGGCATTGCCACCGCCGCTATTGTAATTTTATATTTATATTATTTAGTTCTTATATTGTATTTATTGTCTTTTTTTATTTTGAGCCTTGGATGGCCATGCCACCGCCGCTCTATTATGCTTATATTTCAGCACTTTAACTTTCTACATTTTAACTTTCTACCACCGCCAAAAGCTTTTTCATTTCTAGCAATTTAAATTTTATTGTTTAATATTTCGTATCTTTTAGCTAACTTTAAGGTCGTACTGTAATCATTATGGCCACTCTGATCCTCACCATATTGATATTTTAATTTTTTCTTTAATATATTAAAAAAAATATATATAAAAAATAGTTACGAAATTAGTTCTGTATAAAAAATCAACTCCCTGTAGATACGATATCCAACTTATTGGAAAAACTATACCGAACCCTCATTCACTTGGGAAGTTAAACAAGAACCATACCTATCGAGGTTCGGTCAGATTTTTGACGCTGTTGCTGGAGGGTTTGTATTTTTCTATAATTACTAATTTCTTAACGTACCACTAAAAAAACGACTAAAATAAAAAATCGAAAAAATAACGTTGTCTTAAAAAAAAAAAAAAAAAAAAGTAAAAACTATAAGATAAAAAAAACATATATATTTTTTATGTCACAGGAAGCAAGAATGGCAGAGGAAGGAAGTATTAACGCTAATCTCCCGAGGATACAAGAAAGTGAATTTCGGACGCTCTATGATTAGTTGCATCTGGCAAGACATATGTAATATACTAAATTTTTGGGATCTCTTGTCATCGAAAATATAAGGACCAAATTCTTTTGTGTCAAGAGAATGGTAAAGAAGTGAAGGAAAATTTATTCGGTCAACTGTGTTGACCGGAAAAGATAATAAGAAAGTTAATCCGGTCAACGCCTGTCGACCGAAAAACGTGAGGGAAAATTCAACCGGTCAACGACAGTTGTCCGAAAAGGAAGGAAGGAAGCCGAAAGTGTTGAGACGAGAGAAAGCCATATTGACCGAGTTTCAATAAGTGCAAGTTTTTCGGAGACCTTGATCTCCGGAAAACAAGTAGGAACAATGATTTCCGGAGACCTTGATCTCCGGAAGATAAGAGGGAACAATGAATTCCGAAACCTTGATCTCCGGAGATGATTAAAGTTAGGAGATTGAAGTCTCAGGGTCCTTGATCTCCGGAGAACATTGAACTCAAGGGCTAGAGTTTCCGGAGACGATGATATTAAAGGCTAAAGTTCTGGAGATCTTGATCTCCAGAGACAGCTAGGGAAGAGACTTCTAGAGACAATGAAGATGATCTCCTGAGACAGTAAGGGAAGAGATTTTCGGAGACCATGATCTCCGGAGGCAAGAAGAAACAGTAATTTTCGGAGGCCTTTTGCAAGACTCCAGAGACCACTCTTCCGAAGACCACGATTCCGGAGGCCTTGTTTCCGGAGACCATTCTGGAGACGATTAAGAAGTTTTTCCTGGAGACCTTTTTAGTGACATAATTCCGAAAACCTTAGACGCTGAATTTGGAGACTTTCGTTCTGGAGACCTTGATCTCTGAAGATGTTGAATTGGGAGGCTTAAGTTCTGGAGACGATTAATGAGTGCTTTTCGGAGACCAATAAGGAGGCTTCCGGAAACGATGAACGCAATTTCCAAAGACGATTATGTGTATTTGGGAAATGAATTTGGGACAATTCTTCCGGAGACGTTATTCGGGCAGGATTGAGTGAGAATTGGAGACTTAAGTACTGGAGACCTTGATCTCCGGAGAAGTTCAATTTGGAGACTAGAGTTTCGAAGATGATGAAGACGACTTCCAGAGCCGATTGAGGAGCTCTCCGGAGACAAATTTCGGAGAAGATTGATGAGTTCTCCAGAGATGATTTCCAGTGAAAAACTGAGTTTTCCAGTTCCGGAGGCCATTTCGGAGACCATTTCCAGAGGTCATCAAGGAGGCTTCCAGAGACGATGCCGAAAACGATGAACGCAAATTTTCGGGGAAGATCTGTGATGGAAAAAGGAGAAAATTAAACCGGTCAACTGACGTTGACCGGAAACGTAAAAGGAGGAGATTTTCGAAGAGAATGAAAATCCTCCAGAGACCTTTCTGAAGACCACTTCCGGAGACGGTAAGTGAAGAAATTTCGAAATTTCCGAAGAAAGAGGGGAAAATTTATAGAAAGAGGGATAAGCGAAAAGAGGGGAAAATTTAATCCGGTCAACGTTAGTTGACCAAAAAATGTGAAGAGAGGCCAAGGAAGAATTGACCGCCCGATTGATTGACGTGATGACTAATTATGAAGACCATGCCTAAGTAAGTGATCGACTTTCAACCACCCCCGAGTGATTGACCTACCCTACCTACTACCGTCAGACTAAAGGCCTATAAATAAGAAATTAGAGAGCGCAAGGGAAAAGGTTAGGAGGAAGCTCTCAGCTGAGCTTCTTAGTGAAAGAACCTAGAATTTCAGGATGGAGTAAAGAGATTCAGGCAAGTGTACCCCCTTTGAATTCATGATTTACTATAAGCGTGCTCACCTTTCTGTAGTTCATGTTTGCAATGTAAATATGTCTGCTTTTTGATAAACTTATGTTATGGTATGCATGATATTTGTTTTGATCATTTGAATTTCTGTTAATGCCATGTTTAAAGGAAGCTCTGTTATGTGTTTTCATAAGCATCTTCGTTTAACCTTACTGACATGAATTCTGGCCACGAACAAGTTTTTAAGATATCTGATTTGAATATGTGTAAAAGACCTTCGGCTCTGATAAAAGACCTCCGACTTTTGAGAAAAGACCCTCCGTTTTTGATATATGACATTTAGCTTTTGAGATATGACCTCCGGCTTGTTAAAGACCTCCGGCTTGTTAAAGAAAAGGTATTTAGCTTTTGATCAATGGCCTCCGGCTTTTGACATAAGACCTCCAGTTTTTTATAAAAGAGACTGTGACAGAACGGATTTTTTTTTTTGATTCCGTCATTCATAATGCAATTGAAAACCCAACTAAACCAATTGGGTGCAACACAGATCACCAGATGCCATCTAGGACCCATATTCTTTTAACCATGATAAGTGTAGCGGAAGTTATACTAACACTTGTGGAAGCATTCATATTCATTCCAAAATATTCATTCCTGAGTACATAGCCAAAATGTTTAACGATAAAAGTCCAACAAGTCATTACAATAATATTTCTCCAAAATAAGCTTCCAAGGTCTTTAATCCTGCAGACAAGCTCTAATCACTCTAACTCGTCAGGCACAAGCTCTAAAGCTTCATCTGGGGGGAAAAATATAAAACAGTGAGCCGAGGCTTAGCAAGGTACATACACATGGATAGTAAACGATGATGCAGAATGGTCATGAACTATGCATAAACAGAACGGTAATCCAGAATGCAGTCCAGAAATAGAGAAAACATACCTTGACAGTACTATATTTCAGAAAACGGTAATCGATACTGTAACCCACACGGCGTCATAATTCCGAGGGGTCCTCGGCAAACCCGATACAAAATCCATAGCAATGTCCTCCCATTTCCAGCTCGGGATGGGCATTGGCTGTAACAGTCTAGAAGGCTTCTTCCTCTCGGCCTTCAATTGCTGACACACTAGACATTTCTCCACATGGGCCATGATATCCCTCTTCATGTTTCTCCACTAAAAAGTCCTTTTTAGATCCTGGTACATTTTATTCGTTCCTGGGTGGATTGTGTACCGAGACTGGTGAGCCTCCTTTAAGATTTTCTCCTTCAATCCTTTATCATCCGGTACACACAATCAATCTCTGAATCTCAACACACCATCAGCCCGAATGTTAAAATAAGTCTGAGACTCCTTACTTAAATCACTAACAATATCCATGAGGAAAAAATCATTCACCTGTTTTTCCTTGACTTCACCAACTACCTCCGGTTGAATCTGGAAATATGACAGGAGCATCCTATCACCTTTGGCATAACGTTGGACATCGCACTGCTTCAAATAATCTACCATCTCCATCTGTTTGACCTGTAGGTGCGCCACATAGCCCGATCGGCGACTCAAGGCATCTGCTACCACGTTGGCCTTTCCTGGCTTGTACTGTATTTCACAATCATAATCATTCATTTGTGAGAATAAGTACTTTAAACTCTTATGATCGGAATACACAAGGAATTTCTCGCCATATAGATAATGTCTCCAAATTTTTAATGCAAAAACCACAGCATCAAGTTCAAGATCGTGGGTAGGATAGTTTTTCTCATGCACTTTCAATTGTCAGGATCCATATGCCACGGCCTTGCCGTGCTGCATCAACACACATCCTAGACCCGCTTTAGAAGCATCGCAGTACACCTCAAAGCCTCGGAACCCTCTCTGGAATAATCAAAGACCGGAGAGCGGTGGTCAAACGATCCTTTAGCTCTGGAAGCTCGAGATCACACTCTTCCGTCCACACGAACCTAGCCTCTTTCTTCAGCAACCGGATCAGAGGCATAGCAATCTGAAAGAAATTCTCTACAAAGCGCCTGTAATATCCTGCTATACCCAAAAAGCTCCTAACCTCAGTCACAGAAGTTGGTCGGTTTCAACTTGTAACAGCCTCTATTTTCTTGGGATCTACAGAAATGCCACCATCAGAAATTACATGCCCCAAGAATATCACCTTCTCGAGCTAGAACTCACACTTACTCAACTTGGCGTACAGCCTCTCATCGCGTAGCACCTGAAGTACCTTCCTCAAATGAATTTCATGCTCCTCATGATCCTTAGAGTAAATCAAGATGTCATCAATGAATACTACCATAAATTTATCTAAGTACGGCTTGAAAACCCTATTCATCAAATCCATAAAAGCAGTTGGAAGCATTTGTAAGGCAGAAGGCATAACGAGAAACTCATAATGGCCATAGCGTGTCCGAAAAGGAGTTTTAGCCACATCCTCCAGCTTGATCCTCAGTTGGTGATAATCGGATCTCAAATCAATCTTGGAAAACACTAGAGATCCTTGTAACTGATCAAATAAGTCATCAATGCGCGGTAGAGGGTATTTGTTTTTAATCGTGACCTTATTCAATTCACGATAGTCAACACACGAGCGCAAAGACCCGTCTTTCTTCCTTACAAACAACACCGGTGCACCCCAGGGAGATACACTCGATCTGATAAAGCCCTTATCTAACAGCTCCTGTAGTTGCAACTTCAACTGCTACAATTCAGCCGGAGCCATACGATAGGGGGATTTCAAAACCGGACTAACACCAGGAACAACAACAATCTCAAACTCAATTTCCCGGTGTGGGGGCAATCCAGGTAACTCCTCTGGAAATACATCCTCAAAGTTACGAACAATCGGGATGTCCTTTAGGGTACACTATGACTTCCGAGAGTGCGAGGCATATGCTAAATAAGCTCTACATCCACTACTCATCAAATGCTTAGCATGTAGAGCGAGAGATCAACATAGGCACCCCCTTTTCTTAGTGCCCCGAAAGAAAAAGGGCTCCATTCCCAGGATGTCAAAACAAACCCGCTTGAGAAAACAAGTCGATACTAGCATGGTATTTAGCCAGCCAGTCCATCCCTAGGATCACATCAAAATCACCCATGTCTAATAATACCAAATCCACAACTAAATGGTTCCCATTCACCTCAACCACACATCCTGGATACATCACATCAGTAACCACAGATGATCCGGTGGGAGTACACACAGATAATTCACAATCCAAAATACATGGGGCAGATATGATATAGCATGCAAATTTCGGAAAAACGAAGGAATGAGTAGACCCTGAGTCAAATAATATGGATACAGAAACTCCACAAATAGAGAGGGTACCTTCCACAACATTCGGAGAGGCCTCCGAATCTTAAACAGCCACCGCGAAGGCTCTTGCGAGACAGCAGGCTTCTTTCCTTCCATCCTTGGAGGTAGTGGGCAGTCCCTGAAAAGATGGCCTTACTGCCCACATCTAAAACACGCTCCCGTCATTCTACGGCATTCTTGCCCCGGATGCTTCCTTCCACAGAAGGTACAGTCTTCAGCCGACACTCTAGTTCCAGTTACTAACTAAGCCACCATAGTCTTTCCTTTGTCAGCCTCCCTGGTTTTCTTGGATGGTCCAGAAGACCCTACCGCTGATCTGGTACTTACTCCCGATCGGCTGGCGGTTCTCTTTGTATAAAACCTTTCTGGTTTCCTCTCCTTCTCATAGATTGCCGCTCTGTCCAAGATCTCGGGTAAGTATGGAACTTCAAAACAGACAACAACTTCCTAATATCGTCTAGTAGCCCTTGGAGGACCTTTTTAGCTTTCATCTGTTCATCCTCCACATAAAATGGTGTAAAGCGAGACAACTCCGTGAACTTGGCATCATATTCTTTGACGGTCATGCTCCCTTGTCTCAGCCTCATAAACTCTTGCTCTTTCTGATCTTGGAGACTGGACGGAAAATACTTTTCCAGAAATGCCACCTCAAATATCTTCCAGGTGATAGCTTCATTAGGCACTCCCATTGCCCGCTTCTGCATGTCCCACCAACTATCCGCTTCACCCTCCAATTTATACGCAGCAAATTTGACTTTTTCTCGATCAGTACAGCCAAGCACATCAAATATCTTCTTCATTCTTTTCATCCATACGTCCGCCTCAGCCGGATCAGGCTTTCCTAGGAAGCCCGGTGCTCTTTCAGCTGTGAACCAGTCATAAGTTGTAGGTCCAGGAGGTGCCGGAGCTAGCTCGGGTGTCAGAGCCATATGCTTTTGCTCAACGGATTCTACGACATTAGTCATCCTTTCCAGTAAGTTGATGTAGGCCGCCTCTCTATTAGAAGGCGTGTTAACGCCACCGCGACCATTTCTCCCACCTCTTCTACTTGTCATCCTATAATCAAGGCAAACACATGTATATAAGGACAAGGATCCAATGGATAAGAAAGAAGTATTCAATAACTTTAAGAAATTTTTAACCAAGCCTAAGAACCAATCTCTTAAAGGTCCCAACTGCCTTAGCTTCCTCTACCTATTCCTAGAGGAATTCTATTTAGAGATTCAAACTTATGCTTCTGCTTTTCGATCGGTCAATTCCTAAGGCATCTTAATTCTCTAATACCAATTGTGACGGAACGATTTTTTTTTTTTTTTGATTCCGTCATTCATAATGCAATTGAAAACCCAACTAAATGAATTAGGTGTAACACAGGATCACAGATGCCATCTAGGACCCATATTCTTTTAACCATGATAAGTATAGCGGAAGTTATACTAACACTTGTGGAAGCATTCATATTCATTCCAAAATATTCATTCCTGAGTACATAGCCAAAATGTTTAACCATAAAAGTCTAACAAGTCATTACAATAATATTTCTCCAAAATAAGCTTCCAAGGTCTTTAATCCTGTAGACAAGCTCTAATCACTCCAACTCATCAGGCACAAGCTCTAAAGCTTCATCTGTGGGGGAAAACATAAAACAGTGAGCCGAGGTTCAGCAAGGTACATGCACATGGATAGTAATGGTATCAGAGAATTGAGATGCCTTAGGAATTGACCGATCGAAAAGCGGAAGCATAAGTTTGAATCTCTGAATAGAATTCCTGTAGGAATAGGTAGAGGAAGTTAAGGCAATTGGGACCTTTAAGAGATTGGTTCTTAGGCTTGGTTAAAAATTCCTTAAAGTTATTGAATACTTCTTTCTTATCCATTGGATCCTTATCCTTATATACATGTGTTTGCCTTGATTATAGGATGGCAAGTAGAAGAGGTGGGACATAGCCAAAATATTTAACCATAAAAGTCCAACAAGTCATTACAATAATATTTCTTCAAAATAAGCTTCCATGGTCTTTAATCCTGCAGACATGCTCTAATCACTCTAACTCGTCTAGCACAAGCTCTAAAGCTTCATCTGGGGGAAAAAAACATAAAATAGTGAGCCGAGACTCAGCAAGGTACATGCACATGGATAGTAAACGATGATGAAGAATGGTTATGTAACTATGCATAAACATAACGGTAATCCAGAATGCAGTCCAGAAATAGAGAAAACATACCTTGACAGTACTATATTTCAGAAAATGGTAATCGGTACAGTAAACGGTAAACAGTAACATAACATATCGGTGAACGGTACATATCATATCGGTAAGCAGCATTTCATGTTCGATAATCGGTACTTCATATTCGGTAATCAGTACAGCAATATAACATATCAGTAAACAGTAAACAGTACTTCATATCATATCGGTACATACCCTGCCAGTATACCCTACTAGTTGAGGGAGCGAATAATCGAGGATAGATTGTGTTCACTCCACACAATCTAAGGCCGGTAACTATCATATGGGTATCCTATCTGGCGGGATCGGTATGGTATGCCACCCGAAGGTAGGCCGGTAACGGTAGTTCCCTCTGTCCATAACGCCTCGAGGGCAGGGTGGACCACAAATAACTCCATGGACAGAGTTATCCTCGATTACCATCGAAAAGTCCTAAGACATGCCGGAGAACCTATCCTGACTGCATATCAGTCTTGGTCCAAAATAACAGGAACAAAAATAGACTTAGAGCCGATTTCAAAATACGCATGAGGCCAGTTTCGTTTTCCATGGCATACAAGATACTTTGGGCCGGTTACATTTTTATCAAGGAAGGGCGGAGCTCTTTTAAGGGAGACGGTTTCATTTTCAGTGCAGAAAGCCGGAGTGCTCAAAAGCCGAAGTGTTCAAAAGCCGGAGCGCTCAGAAGCCGGAGTGCTTAAAAAGCCGGAGTGTTTTCACTAAAGGGACGGAGTACTTTTCACTAACAGGACGGAGCGCCTTTCTCTCAAAGGGATGGAGTGCTTTTCCTTTAAAATCGGGGTGTAAATTCCTTCTTAAAAACCGGAGTGACATTCCTTTAAAACCGGGTTCGTTTTCTTCTTAAGGCCGGAGTTCTTTCTTTCATAAAGACGGAGTGCATAAACTCAAAAGCCAGAGTTCATTTCTCTTAAAGGACGAAGTTCATTAAAGCCGGAGTTCATTTCTCTTAAAGGACGGAGTTCATTAAAGCCGGAGTTCATTTCTCTTAAAGGACGGAGTTCATTAGAGCCGGAGTTGACTTCTCTTAAAGGACGGAGTTCATTACAGCCGGAGTTCACTTCTCTTAAAGGACGGAGTTCATTAAAGCCGGAGTTCACTTCTCTTAAAGGACGGAGTTCATTAAAGTCGGAGTTTACTTCTCTTAAAGGACGACGTTCATTAAAGCCAGAGTTCATTTCTCTTAAAGGACGGAGTTCAGTAAAACCGGAGTTTATTTCACATTAAGTCTGGAATTCATTTTAAGGCCGGAGTTCTTTTTAAGGACGAAGTTCTTTTTAAGGATGGAGTTCTTTTTAGAAGGACTGCTTTTTACTCAAAGGGACGGAGTACTTTTTGACAAAAGGCGGAGTCCAAAAGCCGGAGTTCATTTCCCTTTAAGGCCGGAGTTCATTAAGGCTGGAGTTCTTTTTCTTATACAAAGTCGGAGTTCCTATTTCTTTATTAAAAGCCGGAGTTTCTTTTGGACGGAGTGATTTTTACTCATGGGGACGGAGTTCATTTCACATTAAGACCGCAGTTCATTTTAAGGCCGGAGTTCTTTTTCCAACAAAAGGACGGTGTTCTTTTTCTTAGAGGACGGAGCTCGCTTTCTCAAGGACGGAGCTCGTTTTCTCAAAGGATGGAGCTCATTTTCAAAGGACGGAGCTGGTTTTCTCAAAGGACGGAGCTCGTTTTCTCAAAGGTTTGGACGAAGTGCCTTTCCTTAAAAGCCGTAAGTGAAATTCCTTTAAAAGCCGGAGTTCATTTTCAGTTCAAATTCAGAATACAAGCCGGTGTTCATTTTCAGTTTCAGTTCAAAGTCAGAATACAAGCCAGAGTTCATTTTCAGTTTCAGTTCAAAGTCAGAATGCAAGCCGGAGTTCATTTTCTCTCAAGGGACGGAGTCCTTTTTACATTACAGGAGCCGAAATTTGTTTTACATTACAGGAGCCG
Organism: Nepenthes gracilis; assembly: GCA_033239525.1. Classification (NCBI taxonomy): domain Eukaryota; kingdom Viridiplantae; phylum Streptophyta; class Magnoliopsida; order Caryophyllales; family Nepenthaceae; genus Nepenthes; species Nepenthes gracilis. Next base: position 10,472,384 of record BSYO01000027.1, on the reverse strand, counting down.
GAGTTTATTTTACATTAGGGGCCGGAGTTCGTTTTACATTACAGGAGCCGGAGTTCGTTTTACATTACAGGAGCCGGAGTTCGTTTTACATTATAGGAGGTGGATATTTAATGCAGAAAGAAGGAACTCAGAAATAGAGTACACTTCAATATTCTCAAAATATGAACTTAAAAGCAGAGGCGAGTACACTTGCAATATTCTTAAATCATTAATTTAAAAGCAGCGTCCGAAGTAACTTGCAATAAAGCATGAATTTAGAAACAAAGTAGAATACACTTGCAATGAACTTAAAAACGGCGTCCGAGGTAACTTGCCTGAGAGTTGATTCCTAGATTTTTACCGCCTTGAAGCTTTCTCCCCGTCACTCTCTCTTCCTTCTGCTTGCCTCTACATCAACAACCAGTGCAGGGTTTATACAGAGGAGGAGTTCGGCGGAGTAAGTAGGGTAAGTTACTTACTCCCATACTTCTCTGCAGAGGGTAGGTGGAGTAACTACGTTGGTTTACTTACTTCATTAGGTTGTTGTCTAGTTGGATTCTAACTCGACAATAAAGTGCACTTTTGTCTTTAGTTACTATTAATTTAACTCAAGCCAACTGCTCCAGTTTTATGCCTGCGGCCCACTCTTTGCTGATCAACCTTTTTGGGCGGATCATGTATTTCACTAGACGGGCCGATTTTGGAGAAGGCCGGTCCATTATTCATCAAGAAGGGCTAATTTTGAATCACAACCGGCCTTGATTACAAGGCCGGAGTGACCAAGGCCGGAGTGCTTAGGGCCGGACTGGATTTTCGTATATGCAGGCTCAGCACATTAATTTTTTTGGATCTCACAGAGACCTCCGACATTTTGAAAAAAGATCTTCGATTTTAAGACGTTAAAGGAAAGGCTATATGGACTTCAAATGCTGGAGTTAAGAACAAAGGCTACAAGAACACGTAAAAATGTATGTAATCTGGACAGTAAGTGGAACTCTATGACTTCTGACTTTTGAACTATGATAGATGGCCATCGAACGATATGAACTAAGAACCGAGTTTCCATTAAGTTTGTTGTCAAAATTGGATGAATGATATTGGTGTGACACTCGAGGACTGCCCTTGGGCCACGGGAAAATTTTTGGTGGTACAAGACTTATGGACTACGGCCCCGTATGCCGGGTAAAAGGCATTACCGCCCGCCTTTGGGAGTATAATAGGAGGATACGACCTTAGATTTTGGGTAGCACACAACCCTTCCTCGATGTTATCTGCTCCCGTCCGGTCCCTAAAGATGATAAGAATTTCATACAGTTTTATGAATTTTCTGAAGACAGGATAATAAGAATAAGAACAAAGATTTTTGAACTTAAGAAGAAATGATATGGTGATTTTCATATGCTAAGTTTATGTTACTTTGATCAGATGATATGTATGTTAATGTTTTCTGCATGTGGGTACCTTGCTGGGCTTTGTAACTCACTCTTTCCATTTTTCAGATGATGTTAAGCTTATGGAGGATGAAATTGAATAGTCATGTAGTGTAGCTAGACGGCATAGCTGGCCAGAGCTGATCAGTGAAGGAGTGAAGGAATTGACGTATTTTCTTTTGATGTTTTCGGAATGACTTGTAAAATATTTCCACTGTAAAAGAATTAATGGATGTTAGTATGTTTTCGTAATTACAATATGAGAAAATGATGTTGACTTTCCTAGTAGCATCTCATTTCATGTCAAGGTCTTCATGTCCGACCAACCTTAAGGTTGGCCGGTCAGGTATGAGGTTGAACTTTGATGGCCAACTCAAGGAGTTTGACCTTAAGCGATCCTGTGTACGCGATGTAAAGTATATATATATATATATAAAGAAAAGAAAAATTTTTATATCCACCTAGTTAGTATTTATACCGTATATGTTGTAAAGGTTAGATTTGACGGCGGCCGTATGTGGTGGAATATGTCCGGGGCCATCATAACTGGTATCAGAGTGAAATGAGATGCTTTAGGTTCGATCTAAATCAATACGGAAACTTAAGACAGGATTAGTTAAGGCTGAAGGGGGTTAGCATTACTTATGCGTAGGATGGAGTACTATGTGTTAGTCGCCTTTGGCTAGTAGTCTAACCAAAATGTTCTTTTCAGAAATCAAGGTCGTTGTTGAGGAAATGTCTAATAGAGGAAAATAAGCCGTCCGGACTAACAACCCTCCGGACCCAGCGACATGATACTTGAATTTGCTAGACAAGATGGCTGATGTCATAGAAGCCTTGGCTCCACCAACTCCGGTGACCGCCCCAATTCCTGTTCATCAGGAGATGTCGGTCTACGATCACTTTACCAATGAGCAAATTTCTGAATTCTCCGGAGAACCCGACCCGTTGAAGGCGGACACCTGGATCCAACGATTAAAGAAGGTGTTGCAGTGATTAAGTGTCCTACTGGAGATAAGGTCCTATATGCCACCCATAAATTGGTGGGTGAGGCCCACCACTGGTGGGAGATGCAGAAAAGACTCTTTAAAGTGCCAGAGAGGGAAATTACTTGGGGAATGTTCGAAGCAGCATTCTTGGAGAAATACTTTTCTGCTAACCTTCGTGGACAGAAAGAAGATGAATTCCTTCGCTTAAGGCAAGGCACTCGCACCGTGGCCGAGTATGATGTAAAATTTACGGAACTGTCCCACTATACTCTTTATATGGTGGAAGATCAGGAGAGGAATGCTAGAAGGTTCTTTCAAGGATTAAGAGATGATATTAGGAGACATCTCTCAACCTTGAAGTTGGCTACGTATGGAGAAGTGTTAAAAAGGGCCGTTATTTATGGGAAGGAGCTGAAAAGAGGGGAATTCTTCAGATAGAGGACTTTCAATCAGGCTTCAAGAGCCAGTGCTAGTGGAGGACTTTCAAAGAAGGCAAAACCATTAAGGTCGAGTAGGGAGCAGGTCCAATCCGTACAGACTTCTCGAGCATCCAACAATCCATGTGCTCATTGCGGAAGGTCGCATGAAGGGAAGCCGTGCTATAAGAAGTTGAAAGTCTGCTATAACTGTGGTCAGGGTGGACACATGATCAAGGACTGTCCACTTACTAAGCGAGCCCTAGAATTTAAGTCCCCCATCCCAGCTAAGGTGTTCGCTATTTCTGCAAAGGAGGCCGAAGCCTCTACTAAGGTGGCGGAAGGTACACTTTCTATCTGTGGCAATTTTAGTCATGTGCTCTTTGACTCAAAATCCACCCACTCATTTATCTCCCATGATTTTACAAAATGTCTTACGACACTCCCCCAAATTCTTAGCTGTCCATTGATGGTCGCCTCGCCCATAGGGTCATCAGTAATTTTAGATGTTATGTATCCGGAGTATCCGGTCAAGTTGAATGGATTTCTAATGCCCATTAACCTAGTTTTGCTAGACATGAAGGACTTTGATGTAATCCTAGGAATGGATTGGTTGGCAAAGTATCATGCCAGTATCGATTGTTTTCGAAAAAGAGTGGAATTCGCTATCCCTGGAAACAGACCCTTCTATATTCAGGGAGTCCGGTGGAAGGAAGCATCCTGCTTCATTTCGGCCCTCCATGCCCGGTGCTTGATTGGTAATGGGTGCCAAGCCTACCTTGCCTTCGCTAGTGTGACTGAGGGTCAAGGAACTCTGGTCAAAGAAATTCCTGTGGTATGTGAGTTTGAAGACCTATTCCCTGATAAATTACCTGGGCTGCCACCCAGATGGGAGATAGAATTTGAAATAGAATTGGTGTCAGGATTAGCACCAATATCTAAAGTACCATATAGGATGGCACCGGCTGAACTTAAGGAATTAAAATAGTAATTGCAGGAGTTATTGGATAAGGGTTTCATTTAGCCAAGTGTGTTTCCATGGGGTACACCGGTCCTGTTTGTAAGAAATAAGGATGGAACCTTAAGGTTGTGTGTGGATTATCGGGAGTTGAACAAAATTACTACTAAGAATAAATACCCCTTGCCGAGGATAGCCAACCTCCTTGCTCAGTTGCAGCGAGCTAGCATATTCTCAAAGATCGACCTTAGATCCGGCTATCATCAGCTTCGAATCAGAAAGGATGTTGTAGCAAAGACTGCTTTTTGAACTAGATATGGGCACTATAAGTTTGTAGTGATGCCATTTTGATTAACTAACGCTCGAGATGCATTTATGGACTTGATGAACCGGGTTTTTCAGCCCTATTTAGACAAATTTGTGATAGTATTTATTGATGACATCCTTATTTATTCGAAGAGTCATGAGGATCATGAGGAGCATTTAAGGATTACACTTCTGATTCTTAGGGAACATCGGCTGTCCACCAAATTAAATAAGTGCGAATTCTGGTTAGAGGAAGTGGGATTCCTTGGACACATCATTTACAAGGAGAAAATTTCTGTCGACCCTAAGAAGGTGGAGGCAGTGGTGAAATGGAACTGGCTAACCTCTGTGACAGAGGTACGGAGCTTTTTAGGCATTGCCAGATATTACTAACGATTTATGGAGAACTTCTCCCAAATTGCCTTGCCACTTACCCAACTAACAAAGAAAGAGGTCAAATTCAATTGGACCGACGACTGTGAAGGGAGTTTTCAGGTACTAAAAGACCGGCTAACTTCTGCACCGGTCCTGTCCATTTCGGATGAATCAGGAGGATTAATTGTCTATTGTGATGCCTCAAAGTTTGGGTTGGGCTGTGTTTTAAAGCAGCATGGAAGGGTAGTGTGACGAACCGAATTATTTTTCCAATAAATAACCTCCGTAAATGGTAACACAAACTAAAGCCCATAATTAACCAATGGATTCTACAGAAATTTCGGTAGAGTCTCCTCTGCAACTGGACGACAGCCAAAAATATAACCTGTTCAAATACAACCTGTACAAGCACACATCTAACCAAAATAATTAACACAAAGCCTACAACACAACACACAGAATCACAACATCTGTCATATCATCCATGACTCCAATACAGTACTCCTATCTACCGTATTAGATCTAGAGAGATGCCATCTAAAATAAAACAAAGCTCAAAATATCAACATAAATGCGGAAGTGTAACTAAATATCAAACCTGCGGAATTATAACAAAACCATAATATAACAATAAGCCACATCCATCCATGAGTGGCTGTTTACATTCCATTACGACAATATGACCAAATCTTCAATGCACATGATGTCCAGCTAACCTCTTCAAGCAAGTCTCTCCCCTCGCTTTAACTAATCTGGCGCCGACTAATTGTTCTCATCTGGAAGGAAAAACAGTAAGGGTGAGCGTACAACTCAGCAAATGTAATCATAAGTCACATCTCATAGTGGAAAGCAATAGAAGCAATAACTGAAAGGAGGGAACACATGTAATCTCAACAGTCATGAATCTAGAGAGGGAAACAGGAGGAATCTGGGATCATTAGATTCTCACGGTTACATCGGTTATGCATTATTCATTTTCATCATTATATCATCTTTGTGGACCCGGTGTAGTAGGCGGTACTAACCAACGATGCGAGAGAACGAGGAAAGGAATGACTTCGCTACACATTCTAAAGCCACGGCTACATTTTAGGTCTGCAACACTCGACCATCGGCTGCATCTCCACTATGCAACATTTAACCAAATGGCTACATTTTAGGCCTGCAGCACTCGGCCATCGCCCCATATCCCCCGGGGACCAGGGCAATCCTCGTTCTTCCATAGTAATTTCCTAAAGCGTACCATGAACATCACCCACTCCTACGAGCGGCCAGAATACTCGGCCAGGTATTCCTCGGGTTCACAACGCGATGGATATGGTAAGCTAAAGAATACTACCCCTATGAATCATGGTCCTAGTTTTAAGGTTAGTTTCCATACTTGGATCCGGAAATCCAAATTTTCCATACACATTTACAACTCGGGAAATCCCATTCCCATCACATACATCTCCATCCGGGAGATCATTCCATCACAATGTACAATGTGGATTCTCTTCCATTTACTTGCTCGGTTCACAACTTTCTGTGGGATTCAATCCCGTCATTACAATTGAACTCATGTTCACAAGAGAATTCCGTATCTCATACCTTCGGTAATCACATATCATTTTTGAAGTCTCCTGGACTCGTTTCCTTGCTTCCGGCACATGGATACACATTTTCGGGGCTTACATTTACGTTCAAACAATTAGATGTCACTTCCATAACTATTAAACGAGGGCATAACATGTATATTTCTCATTTCATTTAGAGTAAACAGTTCCAGGTTTCTTCTAGAGCATTTGGACGCCGTGAACAGTTCAATACTTGTGAGATTGGACGTTTGGTGGATATCCTCGGGCAACGAGCCATCAGATAAAAACTTCAGGTAGGGAGTCATCCAGGTGCTTCCGTCTGCGACTTGCATTACCTCCTTCTTGGGGTCTTCAATGCTGGACCTGCCCAGGACTTCTCGCATCCCTCTAGCGTACTGTTTAGGGTCTCCCGAAGCTGCGGCTCGCGCAAGCGTGTCGGCCTTGGTGTTTTCCTCCCGCGGGATGTGGATGAACTCGGCCGTCTTGAAACCCATGACCATGTCCTTAACCTTCGAAAGATACTTGGACAGCTGCTCGTTGTTGACGTCGAAACTTCCGTGGACCTGATTGATGACCAATTCGGAGTCACTATAGATGATTAGCTCTTTGGCCGAGCATTCCTTGGCAAGTCGGAGTCCAGCCAGCAGGGCCTCGTACTCTGCAACGTTGTTTGTGGCCGAGAACCCTAGAGTTAGCGAGTACTTTACCTCTAACTCGTCGGGTGTGCGCAAGACAATCCCTGCTCCATAGCCATCCTTCATAGAGGAGCTGTCCACGTGCAGGGTCTAAGTGGAGGCTCTGCTGAACTCGTCCGTGGCAGCCTGGTCCTCGTCGCAATTTGGCGGTGTCGTCGTCTCAACGAGAAAGTCCTCGAGCGCCTGTCCCTTTAAGGCTGGTCTCGGACGGAACTCTATGTCAAATTCTCCCAACTCAATGGCCCACTTCATCAGCCGGCCGGAGATCTCGGGCTTCTACAAAATGGCCCTTAAGGGCTGGTTGGTCAGGACTATATCCTGTGCGCCTGTTAGTATGGCATGAGCTTCCTCGCGGAATAGACCAATGCTAAGGCCACCCTTTCCGCAAGGGGATACCTGGTCTCAACGCCCGCGAGAGTCTTGCTGACATACTATACGGACTGTTGCCTGTCATGTTGCTCTCGTACTAATACCAAGCTCAGTGCTATGTCGGACACGGAGAGGTACAAGTATAGCTCCTCGCCCTGCTGGGGGGAAGCTAGAAGGGGCGGACTCGAGAGGTAGCCCTTGAGTCCTTGAAATGCATCCTTGCAGTCATCACCCCACCGGAAGTCCTGGGATTTTGTCCCTCTTAGGGCTTTGAAGAATGGCAGATGCTTTTAGGCCGACTTTGCCAGGAAACGGGAGAGGGCGGCCACTTGCCCAGTGAGCTGCTGAACTTCCTTCACCGTTCGCGGAGACCGCATGTCTAGGATCGCTTGGATCTTTTCTGGGTTTGTCTCGATTCCTCGGTTCGATACGATATAGCCCAAGAATTTCCCCGAGGTGACACTGAAGTGCACTTTACTGGGGTTGAGCTTCATCCCATGGGCCCTGAGCACGTGGAAGGTCTTAGCCAAGTCCCTCACGTGGTCGCTGCTTATCTGGCTCTTGACGAGCATATCGTCAACGTATACCTCCACATTCCTACCTATTTGGTCTTTGAACATCTTATTCACGAGTCGCTGATAGGTCGCTCCCGCATTCTTGAGACCAAAGGCCATTACCTTATAACAGTATGTCCCTTGGTCCGTCATGAATGACGTGTGCTCTTCGTCCTTGGGACTCATCCTGATCTGGTTGTACCCGGAGTATGCATCCATGAAGCTTAGGAGCTCATGGCCGGACGTCGAATCTACGAGTTGGTCGATCCTGGGCAATGGGAAGCTGTCTTTGGGGCACGCCTTGTTGAGGTCGGTGAAGTCTACGCACATCCTCCACTTCCCGTTGCTCTTCTTTACCATGACAACATTGGCCAACCAGTTCGGGTACTGTACTTCTCGGACAAATCCAGCATCCAGGAGCTTCTTGACCTCCTTGGGGATGGCCGCTAACTTCTCAGTGGAATAGTTTCTGCGCTTCTGTCTGACCGGCTTGTGCCGAGGATCGATGCCTAGCTTGTGGACGATGATCTTGGGCGAGATCCTGGGCATGTCACTGGGGGACCATGCGAACACATCTGAGTTCTCTCGTAGAAAGCTGATGAGTTGGTCCCTTACCGTCTCTGAGAGCGAACTCCCTAATTGGACATACTTCTCCTGATCCACGGGATCTAGTGGGACTTGGACCACTGGTTCTCCTGGCTGAGCGTATTGTAATGTGGCCTCGTCCCTGAGGTCGAGATCCTCCATGGGTTGCGAAAGTGTTACTTGCTCGGTCTGCGCCAGGTAACACATGCGAGATGGAGGTTACTGCGTTGAACGCGGCCAAGCAAGACCGTCCGAGTATTGCATTATGACCGAGGGTAGGTCGACAACGAGGAAGGTGAGGACCTTGGATGCCGTCCTCGGATACGTTCCCAGGGTTACCTCCAACTTGATGATACCCTGGACGGGCACTGACTCGTTGTCCAGCCCGTAGAGTGGCCCTTCCGGCGTCTTTATTCGATTTTTCTTAAGCCCTAATTTGAAGTAAGCATCAAGATATTGCGAGAGCTTCCATTATCAACAAATACTCGTTTCATCTGGTAGTCATTTGCTCCATCAGAAACGAGTGCGGTTACAACCAGGGGGTCGGAGTGAGGAGAAGTTACATGGTCTAAGTCCCTACTGCTAAATCAGATAACATCCTCTTCACTCCCAAGCCCTGTCCTCGGCCTCTTCGCTGCCGCAAGCTCACGCCCATCTCCTCCCGCTGGCCGGCTGGATATTATGTTCACAACCCCCGCAGCCACTCGGTTTCTGGGGGGTTCAGCGTCTCCACCGTCCTCGGGCCCTGAAGTTTGTTCGGGTCTCTGGAGGAAACGGTTGAGGTGACCCCTCCTGATGAGTTCCTTGATCTCCCTCTGCAGAGTCCTGCAGACTTCCGTGCTATGACCCCCAGAGCGGTGGTAGTCACAATATTTCGATTGGTCCCCACCGTCCGGGTTCTTCAGTGGCTTGGGCCACTTTAAGAATTTTTCTCCCCGGATCTGCATGAGGACATTGGTGCAGGAGTCGTTCAGCGGCGTGAGATGTATAGGTCGCGGCTCTCTCCGAGCGCTCTGCTCGACCTTGTGTTGCTTCTTTGATGTCTGGGGACCTTGATAGTCCCCGGACTTCCTTTTGCCCTCCACGGCCTTCTGTTGAGGGTGCTCGTCCCTCTCAAGCCTTTTGGCGTCGTTGGCCTCTTCGGCCGTGATGTAAGCTCTGGCCACAGCCTCGGCCTCTATGAAGGTCTGCGGGCCTCTGTGGATGAGGTGCTTGAAAAAAGCACCTCCTTCGAGGGCCGAGAGGAAGGCGTTTAGCTTTACCTCGTCGGTCAGCCTCGGGATCTACCTGGCCTCCGCTACGAACCGTGCCAGGAATCCCCTCAAGCTCTCCCTGGCACCCTGTTTGATCCGGGTGAGGTGCCAATGCTGTTTCTCCACTCTTCTGCTGGAGGCGAATTGGGACAAGAAGGCCGTCGCCAGATCTCCAAAATCGCGGATAGAGTCCGCGGGCATCCCATAAAACCATATCCGCGCATCCCCCTTCAGAGTCAGAGGAAAGCACTGGCACATGGTAGTTTCATCAAGGCCCTGGAGGTTCAGGTGTTCCCTGAAATGATTAAGGTGGTCCATGGGATCACCACTGCCATCGTACAGCTCCAACTTAGGTATCTTGAATTTTGGAGGGAGCGTCCTCATCCTAATCTCCGTGGAAAACGGAAATTGGAGCCCGTTAGCTCCTCCTCCACTACTCTCCGGCAGCATCAGGTTCCATCCTCTTTCCGGTCTGCCCTCCACTTGAGGTGGGGCAGCCGTCCTTCTCTCGTTCAGGTAGTGCCTCAGCTCGTAAGGCTCCTGGACTGCACGACGCTCTGGGACCGTGCGGGCTCCTCTTGGGGGAGCATCTCGTGGAACTGTCTCCTGGTCGTCGTGCTCACGGCGGTTCCGCTGGGCCTTAGAGTGGCGCCTCTTGGGGCTCTCGTCTCGAACCCGAGGACCAGGTTGGTCCTCAACCCTCCGTGGGGCAATGTTGCTGGAGGCCACCTGGGTCCTCGGGTTGTCACGTCGACTGGGAGGTCTTTCGCGGCAACTGCCTCCTCTATTCCCGCCCTGTGACGCCTCAGCCTGGGAGGCCCTGTCAGGAGCCCCTTGCTTGAGCTGATCGATTTTGGAACAGAGGGTAACGAAGGCCTGCGACATGCCGTCTACCTTGGCCGCCAAGCCCCTCACTACAGGGTCGGGATGATCCTCAACCCCAGCGCAGGTGTTAGCACCACTGTCGTGTGAGGCCACCTCTTTGGCGGGTGCACTCGCTTGCGCCCTTGTGTTCACCATTTCGAGAATGGAAGCTTGTGTTGTTGTGTACTCTTAAAAAATGTGAAAAGCAGACTTTTAGCCGCTTCATACAGACGGCGCCAATGTTGCGTCCGGAGAATCTGGCCGTATGTCAGTCGAAGCGCGAGCGGCTTCTTGAGCGAGCGGACGGACAGAAACGGGCAACACAAAGTGAATAGAGCTCGAGCCGAGAAGAAGAAATATGGGGGCAGTGGGAGAACGCGTTGGTTTACGTGGAAAACCCCTTTATCTGATGAGGGTTGAAAAACCACGGCAGCGGACAAACAGTCCGAGAAATCTCACTATAGTGATGAGAAGATACAATGAATGCCTGGGAAGCTGTTCGCTCTCTCAGGGTATTACAGCTTAGGAAAAACAGATTTCTTCCTTCACTCTCTTCTCTTTGCCTTAGTTTTTCTCTTAAGAATTCTCTTGCTCGAGCATAAACAGATGGATTCAAAATAAGGACCCTCTCTTAGTGGCCAGAGAGTGGTATTTATAAGGAGTGTGATGCCGTCAAAGAGGCGACACGTGACGTTGGCGTGTCAGGGCTGCCTGCCACCATCGCCACTACTGTAGGTGCGGCTGACCAGGACAGGACATCCACGGCCTACGAATCTGCGCTCGGGGTGCATGGCCTGCAGTGCGGCGTGTCGGAAGCCGTTGGTCGCTCGTTGTAGCATGTCGCCGTCTGCTATCCATCCAGCCGCGTCAGGCTATTTTTGGCCTTTCTGGCAGTCCTCATCCTCAAATGGATCTCATTGTCCTCTCGGGTAGCCAGTGCCTTTGTCGCTCAATTTGGTTCTTCAGGTGCTCGGAAATGAGTTAGTCATTTGGGCCTGATTAGGCTTGTGGGCCTTTTGGGCCAGCTTTATCGTGTGATCCTTTGGGCTTACAATTGTAATTTTGGGTCTTGGGTTCTAGGACCCATCAATAAGTAATAAAATATATAAATATTTAAATAATTATGATATTAAAATTAATATAATGCCTCACAATTAATACCCCTTTCTTCTCGATTCTTCTCCCCACCTCTCCGTCTTTCCTTCCCTCTCCATTTTCTCTCTGCCGTTTATCTCTCTCATCTCTCCCTCTCACTCCATCTCTCTCTCTTCCTTCCGTTTCACTTCTCCATCTCCCTCTTAATTTCTTCTGCCGTTTCTCCCCTTCGGCTGTCAAGCGGTTTCAATTCCGTTCAATTAATCGGGCGGCAATGCTGGGGTGTATAAATTGAGGTGCGCGGGAAGTGCTGAGCATTGTGGGTAGCAGTGGATCGAAGTCACCGTTGCAAGCTTGAGTCAGGGGAGTGTCGCTGTCGTCAATCGGTGCCCGAGCCACCATCGCAAACCCTTGCCGATTGCTGTCGTCGAAGCCGTCGCCGTCGTCGTTAAACCCTTGCCGTCGCAAACCCTAGCCGTTTCTGTTCAAACCAGGCAAGTAAAGCTCCTCTCTCATTCTTGCAAGTAACAATTCCATGTTCTGCAAGTAAAGCTCCTCTCTCATTCTTGCAAGTAACAATTCCATGTTCTGCAAATAAAATTCCTCTCTCGTTTGCAAGTAACAACCCTCGTTTTATAAGTAAATTCCTCTGCTCTGTAATTGAATCCTTCCTTTCTAATTATTGTTGTTAATCTACAATAAAATGGTAACAGAAAAAGACTTGGGCAAAAAAACAGAGCTTCGTCCTCTGTTGGCCGACTGGCTGTCGGTGTTGTGCAGGTGCGTGTGTGCTCGGTGCTACGTGCGTGAGTGTGTGTATATGGCCGTCTAAGTATACGGTATATATATAGTTATGTACGTGTGTGGGTATAAGATTAAAATATGCATATGTGGATGTATTATACGAATGAGGTACGTGCGTAGGTGTGTATTCATATGCAAAGAGCATTAGCGTGCGTGTGTACGGGTGTTGCTGTATGCAGATATATATATATATATATATATATATATATATAGTTGGTATATTTATATATATTTATGGCAGCTGTGTGGGTATATATATACATATGGATGTGTGTGTGAGTGGCTGTGTCGCTGTGCACTGTGTGGGGCAGTTTGTGTGTGTGGTGGCAAATTACGTATGTATATTAATGTGGTTTGTATATATATATATATATATATATGATGTGCTGCCAGCGTGTGTTTTATATTGTGTGCATGTGTAAGATTGTTAAGTGGGTATTCTTGTATTTTATTAATGAATTTCAGTAAATTATTCTTTACGTTAACTTTGCTGGGTGCGTATATTTATTGGCACTCTATGGCTAAGTTGAGGAAATCGTATGAAAACACTAAGGTATCGGGTCGAATGGGAGACTACGAAACCTTAGTGTAGTCTATGCTTTTCCGATATTGAATCCATATTCCGGAGGTTGAAATCGTTTGGATGGATGCTTATAATCCTGTAAACCGATTGTGAGATATCAGTGGATATCGTGCCGAGATGGTGCTCGGTTTGACTTGATAATGATATGAATATTCAGTAGATCAGAGAATCACCGAATATGTAAAGGTTATCCGATGGGATAACGTGAGTGTTGATTCGGTACTTGAACACTACAACTGGCAAGTATCATGAGACCATTGGGTCGCTTGTCAAACTTGCGAGCACCGGAACCTAGAGGATTACCCACCATAGGATGGGTGTGTGGATAGAAGGTTTACAGTGATGTATAAGGTCTAAGGAGATTTTCGTGATATCTTGTATATTTGGGACCTCATTTGTGAAGGGTTCGATGGAACCTATGCCATGATTGTTATTCAGATTCGGTGGAATCCAATTTGCATCCTTGAGTCTTGTTGTTATATGGCTTTGAGTCGTGGATACGACATGTTGTTGAATTTCGGATAATTATTTATTTATCTTATGTAATTATTATATTATTAATATCTGAAACGCTTTATTGCATTTTATTATTTTATTGTATATTTACTTGCTGGGCTTTATGCTCTCCATTGCATTTTATTGGCTCTAAAGTAAAGGTTATGACAGGTTGGAAGAAATGAAACTGTTGCTGAAGAAATTTTAAAATAGAGACAATCTTGGGATTAGAAGTTTGTGGCTGGAAACTCTAGAGTTAGTTCGATTGACCGAGGTTTTATTTAGTTATATTATCGGGATTGCATTCCCAGGGTTATGATTTTTATAAGCATTTATTATGTTTAGAATATTTATTATGGGAATAAAAAAATTAATATATATTATTTAGTGATGTATTTATAAGATTATTTATGAATTTGGATTTCTGCGTGGCGGTTTCGAGTTAAGTTGGGTGACTTGAGCTCTAGGTGTTACAAGAATGCTACAAAGAAAGTTATGTGGTACTTATAAGGAGCTAAGTACTACAAATTGACCACTAGTCACACCGATTTTTTGGAGGTGGTAGGTTATTCGGGTTTGAATTTTATCAATTGGGTGGACAAAAAAAAAAAAAAAAATCAACTTTAGGGTATATCTTTCTAATTATGACCAAGCTATATCCTGAAAAAATTACAAGCACACTATTGTTGCTACAACTAATATTGTGGCAGAATTTATAATTTATTTAATGCTATGAAGCTATCACACATGCATTATCACTGGGGAATTTCTTCAATGGACTCAAGGCTATCGATTAAATTGAAAGACCACTAAAAATCTTCGGTGATCATACCGCTATTTTTTCTTTTGTTTTCTTTTTTTTGTCTAAAAACAACAAAAAATATTAGCATGTTAACATTTTGCACTTCAATGGTAGAGGAAGGATTAAGATATTTAAGGTAACTATGGAGCATATGAGTACTAATTTGATGATAGCGAATCCAGTGACTAAAGGCTTCCCGGTACTTAAGTTTAAATGTCATGTGGAACATTGTGGAACAGATGAGACTCATAAATTCATTTTTTATTTAATGTCTTTATTTAGTTTATAGACAAATAGTTTTAATTTTGTATAGAGAATAAAATCATTTATTCACATTATTTTAATTTTATCAATGGGGATAATATATAAAGTTGAAACCGGATAATTTGTTATTTTTTTTTTTTTTTGGGTAAGTAAGAAAGATTTTATTAATAAAAAAAGAAAAAATACAGAACTAATGTTCTATTTTCAAGTGTTTTGCCGACTTGAATATAGAACAAAGACACCAGGGCAACCCCCGAGCATCGTGATATATGTTACAAACTGAAAGAAACAAAAATCAAAAGATCGGCCAAAATATCAAGAAACCTAAAAAAGATTACAAAAGGAAAGAAAACGGCCAAAATACCATCATTCCAAGTTAAGAGCAAGCTGTAGCCCAAAGGGCAGCAGAAATGCTGAAAAGACTACTTGCTTCAGCAATTTCGGCTGCAGCTTCCGGCATCGGGCAGCAGCTTTCAGCATCATCTTCACAGGCTAGTCAATCACGGCAAAAAGACCTTGGACTGATTTGCTCTCGGCCACTATTCAGTCATCTCATCCCACAGCATCTCGGGCAAAACAAACTCCTCGGCCATTGGCAGCATCTCGTCCCTTTGCACTCGGACAATTTGCAACACCTCGGCCTTAGGCAGCGTGGAGAGAAGGTATCTCGTCCCTCAGTAAAGACCACCCAATAATGCCAACACCCAACTCGGCCTGCATACATCTCTAGCGAGGCCACAACAGAACCACGAAACTATCTGCAGCGCCTCGGACAAAATTACACCTCAACCATGCTGAACCCCGGTCAAAGTAGTAAGTCCCTGGCCTCAGCAAGAGATCTTTGGCTTCAGCATGGTAAAAACACGGACAACATTGCCTCCACAGCCATTGGCGGCATCTCGTCCATTTGCTAATCTCGGACAACTAACACCTCAGATTACAATCAGGAGCAGTTAGTCCCAAACCTGCAGCAAAGCTCAATTGGCAGAGAAGCAATCCTACACCAGTTTGCATCTCAGAGGAGAAACAGAACAAGATAGCAAAAGGATCTCAGACTATCTAGCAACTTGTCCCATTGAATGTATCTCGGCAAAAAGCCATCCACACCTAACTAGCACTAGCAGATTTCACCACACCACCAACATCAGAAGCAGCTGCTCACCAGCATCAACAAGGCTCCAAGAGCTAGTTTCAGCATTTCCAGCAGTACCTTCCATCAGTAGGGCAGTGCCAATTTCCACGAGTAGCTCATTCACCATTAGAATTCCATGAAATCAGCAAGTAAATAACTACCACCCGGAAGCAAATTATTTTAGCAGATTCCAAGAAGTCAGCAGGGCCAACACACATTATCTGCATCCCTCGGGCAAATTTTCCTCTGCACCATGGCAAAATTGAATCTCGATCAATATACCAACCAACCGAAGCCTCATCTCTAACAACCAGCCTTGTTATCATGGATGGCGAGGCAACGGGCTAAGACGTTTACCTAAGGGACACAAAGATTTATTGGATTTTCTATGTCTCTTAGTTTTAGCTTGTGTCCAGGAGCCATCTAACTCTAAAGCAGAGGGAGTGGTAATTAGAGGCACCCCTTCTTGAGGATGATTGGGATCATCATCTATAAGAAGACCCACCAACAATCCACTCAGCTAGCCAAAATTACAATTTGGGAATTCAGTCTCCGTTTCCAGGAGAGCATACAGAAACCCAACAATCACTTTTTTCCCAACAGGGGATAAAGAAGCAAAATATGGAGTAGTCATGGCATCAAATAAGACACTTGAAAAGCTACTCTGATCCGCTAAAGCCAAGGGGGAAGAGTTTTTGAACTCTTGGCTCGAATCTACAGTTTGAGCAAGCAAGCATGTTTTTATGAAATCATGCACAGTTTGCCTTCCTTCCGAAGGTAAAGAATCGAGGAAAGCCTCAGGGGTATTTACCTCCAACAACATCGAAAGGGCGTTAAGCGTAGGGTCGTGAAAACCGTCCTCATCGTTCACATCCTCCTCAATCTGGACTGAATCATCCAGGGAATACTTATTTGAAAGTCTTGTGATAGAGTTGGGTGTTAAATCGAAATCAACACCAAAGACAAAGAGCTCCACACACTGTCCGAAAGCCAGGTATAAAGGTGAAAGCACGCGTCGAGGCAAGTGTTCTCATACCCACTTCTCGTTCTCTTTCGATGTTTTGTGTATTTTCGTTGGGTATTTTGCGTCGATACCCACGGGGAATGTTAGGACATTGAAAACCCATGCCTTGAGGTCCACGAAAATGTAGTTAGTTGTCCGATTCGTGTCCGATCCGATTCGCCCGGTGGGTTTTACTGAAACCTAACCTACGGGATTTTGGGGGTTTCCCGTTTTCCGGCCTCGTATCATGAAATTGACCTCAAAATTGGAGTGCCCACGTCCCAATGATGTCTATATGTCGGCCGCGGGTCCGATCTCGCACGTTTGGACCCGTTCGCGGCCTCCGGGCCCTCTAAAGGGGCGCTGTTACTGTTCACCCGAGACCGAAGGTGGAAAATGCATGTTTCCTCCTTCGTGAAATGATGAAATGATCCTAGAATATGAATACCCATGTCCCAATTGTATGTATACATCGACCGGATGCCGAATCTCGCAAGATTTGACCCGTTCCTGGCATCCGGGAGCCTTGATAGTTTCCCGTTATGGACAATCCGGAAATAAATGGGAAGTTGCGTACTTCCACCCCCGTGTTAAGTTAAATCGAACCCCAAATCTGTAATCCTGTGTACAAGGAGTACGTACGAATCCACCGGACGTCTGATTTCCAAGTATCGAACCGTGTACGGCGTCCGGGTGTCCAAGAGAAATCTGATAATGTTCACCCAAAATGAAATGAGAAATGTAAAGTGATATGTGATCATAATCGTAATGAAGTAACGTTTAAATGATTAAACGTAAATGTAAACCCCGAACGTGAATCCGTGTGCTGAAGGCAAAGGAATGAGTCTCGGAGGTTCCAAATGGACTTGTGATCATTTGAGGAATGAATCTAATCTATTTTGTGAACTTGGAGTGATTTGTATTGGATTAAGGGAATTGAGTCCCACTGATTGTGAATAAGGAATTGAATATTGAGATCCGTGACGAGAATGGAAGGGAGTCCACATTGTGCTTGAGATGATATGATCTCCTGGATGGAGACGTGTTTGATGATGTAATCTCCAGGTTGGAGATGATTGTGATGGGAATGAGATTTCCCGAGATTTGATTGTGCGGCAAATGTGGATTTTCCTCTCCAAGTGTCGAACCTAACCTTGAAACTAGGACCCTGAGTCATATGGGTAGTATTCTTTAGTGTACCATGTCCATCGTGGTGGGAACCCGAGGGATACTTGGCCACGTATTCCGGCCGCTCGTGTGAGTGGGTGATGCCTGTGGTACGCTTTAGGAAACTACTGTGGAAGAACGAGGATTGCCACGGACCCCGGGGTGTGGGGTGTGTCGGCGCTACATATTGAGATGTAGTCGTCGAGATGATTGTTGCATGGATGCAACCGAGGGTCGTGTGCTACCGGGCCAAAAAGTAGTAGCCGTGGCTTTAGAATGTGTAGCGAACACATTCCCCGTCCTCGTTCTCTCTCGCATCGTTGGTTAGTACGATCTACTAGCCGGGTCCGCAAAGATGATGTAATAAAGAAAATGAATAATGTCCAATTGATGAACCCGTGAATCAAATGATTCGAACAGGCAACTGCGAATCAGTAATGAGAATCTTGCGAATCTAAATAGATGAACCAAGGCAACAGGTGATTCAAGATGAAACCGTGAGAATCAGGGATCGAGTGATCCCGATTTGCTTCCTATTCCCTGTCCGCTCCTTGATTGTGGAGAGTGTGTGTATTCCCTCCCGTTTAGTCCTTGTACATGTCTTGGAGGGGTGATTATGATTACATTTGCCGAATGTTGTTGGCTCACTCTTGCTATTGTTGTCTTCTTTTCGGATGAGAACACTTAGTCGGCGCATGTAGATAGAAGCAAGATGAGGCTTGCTTGATGGGATTAGGCCGGGCGGCGAGTGATCGAAAGATTTGGACTTAGAGTTGGATCGGATCGTGGACAGCCGCCGCCGAGCGAGCGTGGCTCATTGTTGATATTTTATGGTTTTATTATGCTTCCGCATGTATGATGATTTAGTTATGCTTCCGTGTCTGTATATTTATGTTTGGAGTTTTGTTTAATTAGATGGCATCTCTGAGATCCGTCTTCGTAGGTTGTGTCTTGTGTTGGAGCCATGGATGATATGGCCGATGTGTGATCTGTGTGGCATGTTGTGAGGCTTTGAGTTAAGCCTTTTGAATAGATGTGTGCTTGTTGCAGGTTGATATTTTAACAGGTTGTATTCGGTTTTCGTCCAGTTGCAGAGGAAACTCTGCCGGATTTTCTATAGAGTCTATAGGTTACTTATGGACTCTAGGGTGTGTGTAGTCATTGACGGAGGTTATTCAATGGAGAATAATCCGTTCCGTCACATTTGCTGTCGCAAATCTTGCACTATGTAAAGAAGAGCTTCAATAAATAAAAGTAGTAACCTTTGTCTTCATTCTTTATGTTACTGAGTACTTCTTTCTCTTTCTTGTGACATGACTCAAGGGCCGCAGGGCCCTCTCGTTGCCATACGTACTCGAGCGCTAGCTCATTCCGAACGCTGGACGACTTCCGGTCACCTTGGCCGACGTTCGTCCCTCGAGTCCGAAAGGGGACCGTCGATGAGAGGATAAGACTGGGCCTGGTTGCTGGCGCAGCAGAACGTCGCTGACGGTTGTCACATCAGGTGAAAGTGCTGGAGCATTTATTGCACCAGGAACCCTGGGGTCATTGCGTCATAAAGGGAGCCGGCTCCTCCGGTCTGATTCTCGACCTCAGCTCCGCCTATTGCCACGTACGGGCATCATATACCTCCCTGAGTCGTGCCTGGTGCCGCTTGAGCTCCTCTTGGAGAGTAACAATCCGATTTCGAGCCCCCAAGTTTGTGCCAGTCAACTGCGACACCCTTGTTTCAGACTCTGACCATGCTTGCTCGAAGTGTGCCGTACGTGCCCGCGCCTGCTCGATCTCCCCGATGGCAACTTTCACCTTGGCTTCGATATCTTCCACCGCCCTGAGGACATGGCTAAGCGATGGGCGGATGCCTCAAGGCCTTCGGTGCCATGAAGAGGTGGACGCCCCATCCAATTCAAAACCCGATGGAGCCTTTAGGAGCCTCATTGGCCTGATGACGAAGGCCTCCGAATGGCAGCCCTCTGCTGTGGCCGCAGGAAGCGTAGCCTTATCATGAACCCTTGAGGCCTGCATATCCCTTCCGGATCCACTAGAAGACAACTCAAACTCTGAAAAAGAAGACGATCTCTCCATTAAATTCACCACAGAAAGGGAAGTGGGAGCAAAGCAACGGCAGAACAAAGTTTTGCTCCTTTAAGAAGACAAGGGGTGCGAAACTTGGAGGGATTCTCATCGTTTAAATAACCAGAACCCACTAGGGAAACAATGTCGTCTAAATGATGGAATGCGGTCATCTGGCCAATGAAGTCCCCCTATGTGGCGACACCCTGAAGTGTCGCACCTTTTCAACGAGAGCCGTGCTGGAAGGGAGATTCTAGGAGGGTATTTGGCTTAGCCAAAGGATAGCTTCGCTGGTGGTACCAGGCTTCCGTGTCAGCCTTCTAGACTCTCGGAACTCAAGCGCCAAGACGCGCTTTGAGCTGATAGAGTTCGAGACTCTCAATCCTTCAGGGACAGATAGTTGTATCCGACAACCACTGGTCACCTCCCTTTGTAATAGAAGCTTTATTAGTGAAAAACACTTAATAAAATTTTGTTACTTAACTAAGCAGCAAGTTTATTTTCGTTTGTTGCGTGTGAATGACTCTTTTTTCCTCTTGGCCTCGAGCTCTAGAAGGGCTTCCACTGCCAACCTTTGATGGTCGAATCGCCACTTTAAATGCGGACATGATTGTTGGGATTCTAGAAGACGATTGTGGCGTTAGTGGGATGGCGGTTCGTCAGACGCCATGATGGGCTGCTGCATGGGACTTGCTGTGCGCTACTAAAACGGCACGTGTCGTGGCCATCATTTAGGATGGCCGCTGCACTTCCTGCGCGATGTTTTTTTGTCTCCCTAGCACTGCCTATTTAAACGGCGCTTCATTAGGCTTCCCACTCTTTGTATTTTCTTACATTTGATGAAGCCATGGCTAAGAAAAAAAGCTCTTCCTCTTCTTCTCGCATGATTCGCCAAGGAGTTGGCGATATCAAGTCCGTCTTGATGGCGAGTGCTGTTGCAACTTTGATGGTAGTTACGACATCCCTGGCGAATGGACCTATTTTTCCCCTAGCCAGACTAGAAGAGCGAATGCACTCCGGAGGGCTTCATCACCATTTATGAGCATCATTTGAGAGGTGGGCTCCGCTTTCTGTGCCGATCAAGGCTGTATGGAATTATAGATACGTTGGGGGTTCCCATCGCTTGGCTTCACCCCAACACCCTTTGATACTTGGTCACCGTGTGCATCTTCGCGTGCCTTGAAGAACTTCCGTTCAGGTCGAATTCAGTGAAGGTGATTTTTCGCTTCACTGAGTCGGAGGATTGGGTCTCGATGTCACCGCGTGCTAGTTTTCACTTTCGGGGAACAAACCTCTATTCGATGAAGAATTAGAAGAATCGTTTCTTCATCTTGAGGGAATCGCCAAATTGGGGAATTCCCTAAGAGGTGGAGTTCAGTGAGCGATTTCTTCTGAGGAGAAGTGAGCGTGAGTGAAGTGGAGAAGGAGAAGACAGTGCTTGACTGTATTCGAGCGAATATGGTGACGTTCACGAAGCAGGGATCTTACCTAGCCTCCAATGCTTTTGCCACTACCAAGTGGGAGCCTACGTGTGGTGGGGCCGCAGCCGCAATTGAGAAGAGAAAAGCCGAAGCCATCGTCCTCTGAGAACCTTCAAGGGAGTCCCATGGGGAGAGAGGCTCGTCATTGTCTCTAGGGTCCTCCTCAGATGAAGAGGAGGCTTCCTTGAAAAGGTTTAGGGTCACCGGAGGTACTTCCATGCGGAGATCACTGAGGTTGGCCACTGAGCCGGTCACGCTCGCTGGGGCTGCTACATCTGAACGGGTGGTGGAGCTATTGTTGCCAGATGGAGCGATTGAGCGCTCCCCGATTCTCGCCATTGCATTAGCGAAGTATGGAGTTCCCCTAGTCGAGCTAGCCTCTGGCAGGGAGTCGCTTTTGAGTCCCTTTTTCGACCCTGAGCCATAAGGAGCAGTTGTTGTGGACATCGAGGAAGTGGCGACCGATGCGCCAGAGCCCGCAGGGACAGTCGAGGTGGACGGCCTGGAGCCAACGCCAGAGCCCATAGAGATTCCAAAGGTTGTAGGTGCATCGGCCAGGGCGTCGCCTGAGCCACTCACCCAGGGTCTTGCCCATGCCGAGGAGGTCGACGTGTCTGAGTAAGTTGTCGATGTTCCCGCCGCTGAGGTGTTTCAGGAGGCTGGCCTAACGGAGGCGATGCAGCAGCTGGAGTCTGCTAGTGTCCCTCCTCCCTTGGTAGTGTCATATTTGTCCAGCACCACGGAGGAGGTTGCTAGGTAGTCGGAGCCCTCGGGCATGGAGGAGGCAGTCTGGCGATCTGAGCCCCCGAGCGTGCTTGCATTCGAAGTTGTTTCTAGCAATGCGGGCACGCCCTTCGTTCAGGTATGATTTCTCTAAGTTTTGCACCTTTCTATTGTCGGGTGTGTTGAGGTCTTCTGGTTCTTCATCTTCCTCTATCCTTCCTTTGCAGGTTCTGGGAGCAATGCGCTCCCTTGACGAGGCATTCTCCCAACTAGGCGAGCTCATCAGTCGAATCCGGGGGAGACTGAATGGGAGATAGCCCAGTGTGTGAAGCACGAGACCGCGGTGCTGAGGCAGGAGATTGAGCGTCCTCAAGCGAGCAGCATCACGGACCTTCAGAAGCAAGTCTAGGCATTCCCTAAGCCTTTCGGAATTGGTGGCGAGGTCGAAGCATTCAACCTGTAGGCAAAGGAGTCCCACTTCGACGGGAAAGACCACTTCGACCCCATAGCATAGGCTGAAGGGTGTCTTCCTCGTGGGTTCTCGCAGGGTCGTGTGGTACGACCAAAGCACAGAGGGCAACTCGTTGGCCCAAGAGCCCCCTACGTCTTCAAGCTTAGTCTTTAGTCCATGTAGTAGCATCTAGTTGATAACTTCGACTTGGCCGTTAGCTTGAAGATATTCCACAGACGTATGAACCAGCGTGATACGCAAGCTCGCATAGTATTTGGTGAATTGTTTTCCAATGAATTGGGTTCCATTGACAGTCACTATGACCTCGAAAATCTCGAACCGAAAAATGATACTTTGTCGAATAAACTCCATTGCGTTCTACTCGGTGATCCATGTCAGGGGAGTTACTTTGACCCACTTAGTAAAATAGTCGATACTAACAATGAGGAACTTCCTCTGTCTAGAGGCCAGGGGTATTGGTCTAAGGATGTTAAGCCCCCACTGGGCGAATGGTCACGAGGATTGTAAGCTGTGCAGCTCCGTATGCGGCCGATGGGTTAAGGTCCCATGTACCTGGCAACTTTCGCACTTTTTAACAAATTCCATGGCGTCTCGCTCCATCGTGGGCCAGAATAAACCTTATCTTATGATCTTGAATACAAGGTTTTTACCTCCAATGTGCAAGCTACATATGTCGAGGTAGACCTCGCTCAACCCGTACTCGATTTCTTCTGGAGTAAGGCATTTCAGGTAGGGAGTTGAATACCCTCACTGGTATAACCTACCGTCGATGATCGTATACCAGCCTACCATCTTCCTTATCCCCTTGGCCTCTTCAGCATTCGTCGGCAGTGTCCCATTTATCAGGTATTTGTAGTAGGGCGTCATCCAATTGTCGCCTTCGCTTGCCCGCAGCCAACCTGATCTGGGTCGTTCATGCTTGGGCCGGCTAGAATCTCTTGCATGCTCCTGGCATATTGCTCCAGGGTTCCCGTTGCCCCGTCCCTAGTCAATTGGTCGACTTTCTAGTTTTCAGCCCTCGGGACATGTTCGATCTCAAAGCTCTCAGATGCTTGGATCTAGGCCTTTGCCCTTGTCAGGTACTTAGCGAGTTGCATGAAGGATACGTCGAAGGCTCCTTAGATTTGATTGACCACCAACTTTGAGTCACTGTGCACACCTTCACAGAGCATTCCTTAGCCAGCCAGAGCCCTACAAGAAAGGCTTCGTATTCCACCACATTGTTGATGGCCGGGAAGGTGAGCATTATGGAGTATTTGATCTCCGATTCGTTTGGAGTTCTGAGCACGACTCCAGCCTCGCTGCCTATCTGTGTAGATCATCCATCGACATTTAGGATCAATGCGGGAGCATCCAGCACATCCAAGCTTCCGAGATGGTCCTGAGCATCTAAAGCTGGGGTTGCCGCCTTCGACGACGAAGTCCGCTAGGGCCTAGCCTTCGAGTGCCAGCCGCAGTCGGAACTTCACATTGAACTCACCCAACTCTATAGCCCACTTGACCAACTGTTCGGATGTCTTAGGCTTCTAGACAATCGCCTTCAAGGGCTAATCGGTCAACATGACAATTTGGTGCGCCTGGAAGTATAGCCTCAACTTTCGCGCAGAATAGATGAGAGCCAAGGCAATCCTTTCGGTGTGGGGTAGTGAGACTCCATGTCCATCAATACCTTGCTTACGTAGTACATGGGTCGCTGCACACCTTCGTGCTTCCTGATGAGCACCAAGCTTAGAGCTGTGTCTAACACAGCCAAGTAGAAGTACAGATCCTCATCCCCTGAAGGTGAACTCAAAGGGGTGGATTGACAAGGTACGTTTTCAGTTCCTGGAACGTTGCCTCGGACTCGTTTGTCCACCGAAACCCGAAAGCTTTTGTTTCATAGAGTGCCTTGAAGAACAGTAGGTACTTCTCTATAGACTTAGCTAGGAATCATGATGGGGCCACGAGCCACCCGGTGAGCTTCTGCACTTCCTTCATAGTCCGCGGTGGGCACATATCAAAGATTGTTCTGATTTTCTCTGGATTCGCTTCAATGCCACGCTTGACACTATGAAGCCCAAGAATTTTCCATAAGTTACCCCTAACGTGCACTTGGCCGGGTTGAGCTCTCAAAAGTCTCCTCCACATCGCAAATGTGGTCACTGGCTGCTTTGCTTTTGGCGAGCATGTCGTCCACGTACACCTTTATATTTCTTCCGATCTAGATCTCGAACATTTTATTCACCAACTGCTGATAAGTTGTCCCGGTGTTCTTGGGGTCGAAGGGCATAACCTTATAGCAACAGTTGATCATGAATGAGCTATACTCCTCATCATCCGGATCCATCCTAATCTGGTTGTAACCTGAATAGGCGTCCATGAAACTCAGGAGTTCGTACCCGAATGTGGAGTCCACTAGCTGATCGATACGAGGGAGTGGGAAGCTACCCTTCGAGCAGGCCTTATTCACATTTGTAAAATCGTTGCATATTTGCCACTTGTTGTTGTTCTTCTTCACAAACACGACATTGAACAACCAGTCTGGGTACTGGACATCCCTTATGAACCCAGCGGCCAGCAGCCTCTTCACCTCCTCTCTCATAGCTATCAGCTTCTCGACGGAGTGGTTCCTACGCTTCTACATGACAAGTTTATGACTGAGATCGAAGCCCAACTTATTGACCATTACTCCACTTGGTATCTCAGGCATGTCACCGAGAACCCACGCAAAGGCGTCGAAGTTCTTTCTAAGTCTACTAGTCGGTCACGAACCGCTGTAGTCAGGGAGTCGTCGATGTGTACACATTTCTCAAGTTCGACGGCGTCTAGCAGGACCATCTAGGTCGTTTCACGCTATTAAGCTTGCTGTAGCATAGCCTCGTTGCGAAAATCCAAGTCTCCAACCAATCGGTTCGGTGTTGCAGGGGCAACTTGGGACAGATAGCATATTCGTCCTACAACCTGGTCGCCGAACACTTCCTCCACTCCGTATGGGGTTGGGAACTTAATCTTGAGATGAGGAATTGATGTTACGGCCCCGAAGATATTGAGGAATGGTCTGCCCAGAATGACATTGTAAACAGATGGCAAGTTAATAACGAGGAACATCATCTCTCTTGTAGCAATGCGCAGGTAAGTTCCTATCGTGACCTCTAGCTGGATCTCCCTTTGCATGGATACGAGTTCGTTGTCTAGGCTATATAGAGGGCCTTCGGCCATTGTCATCCGGTTCATTTTCAACCCAAGTTTAAAAAAGGCATCAAGATACAATAAATTTCTAGAACTTCCATTATCAACAAAGACTTGTTTCAGCTGATAGTCAATCATACTATCCGAAATGAGAGCTGATACAACAAGAGGGTTAAAATGAGAGAAGGTTACATGCCTCATATCGTTGCTACTAAAACTAATGACATCACTCCTAACCTCTACTCTCTCCCTCTTGCTGCTGGAAGCGTGCTCGAGTCGTCCCTGCCCGCTGTTCTTGGCCGGCCTACTTGAAATCATGCTGATCACATTGATAGCGGTACGGTTCCTTGGCAGCTCACTAGCTTCACCTTCGAAAGCCCCGGGGGCTTGCCCTGAGCCCTTCAAGAACTATATGAGGTGCCCACGGTGAATCAGGTCTTCTATCTCCTTCTGTAGGGTCTGACAGTCTTCCGTACTATGCCCCGAGACCAGTGAAAGTGGCAGTACTTCGTTTGATCTCCGGCCTATGGATTCTTTGGAGCTTTGGGCTATTTCAAGAACTTTTCATCTCTGATTTGTATAAGTTTGAGTGGCTGTCGTTTAGAGGAGTCGGGGTCACCAGCTTGTATTCCCTCCCAATGCTCGGTTAAGATCGTGGTTGCCTGTGGCTCTCCTGAAAGCGATCGTTATCTCTGTTTCTCTTCCTTCCAATGACCCGTCTCTCCGATAGACAATCCGCATGTTTGGGACACTTCGCTTCGTTGGCCTCCTCAGCCGAGATATAGGTCCGAGCGATGGCCTCAACTTCTCAGAAGGACTAGACGCGTTGATGTGTCCGGTGCTTGAAAAATTCCCATGCTGCCAACGTGGCAATGAAAGCGTTGAGCTTTATATCGTCGAAGAGTTGGGGGATCCAACGGGCTTCAGTGATGAAGCGGGTTAGGAACTGCTTCAGACTCTCCTTTGGCCTCTAGCGGAGGTAGACAAGGTGTTAGGGTTGTTTTTCCTCCCTCTAGTTGGAGGCAAACTGGCTCAAGAAGCAATCGGCGAGCTCGTCAAATGATCGGATGGAGTTAGGATGGAGGCCGTGGAACCAGAGTAGGGCATCCCCTTTGAGATTAAGAAGGAAACACCGGCACATAATAGCCTCGTTTGCTCCGTGGAGAGGTAGGTGGGTACGAAAGTAGTTCAGATGCTCTATCGGGTCAATACTTCTATCGTACTCATCCAGTGTTGGCATCTTGAATTTGAGGGGGAGCGGCTAGGTCTAGATGCCCATAGCAAACGATGACCTTCGCAGGTTGAGCGTGGATCATCTGGACTCCCCCTTGAACAGGTGGTTCCATATTCTCTCCACATTTTCCTCTATCCGGGGAGGGGTCCCGCTTCTCTTCGCGTTGATGAAGTCGCGGAGCTCCGAGTTGCCCTCAGGTCGTGCTGGACATGGTGGTTGCCTGCACGGGGCAGCCACATGCTGCACAATCCCTCTCGTCCAATGGTGAGCCTCCTGTCACTACGAGAGTTGCGGGGATTCCGCCTCTCCAGGCTTTCAACCAGCTCGGCCCTGCCAGGAAGGCACCTAGCCGTCATTTGGGCCCTAATGCCTAAAGTCGCCTGGGGCTCGGCGTCATCAGG
The DNA here is from genome assembly GCA_033239525.1 of Nepenthes gracilis. Classification (NCBI taxonomy): domain Eukaryota; kingdom Viridiplantae; phylum Streptophyta; class Magnoliopsida; order Caryophyllales; family Nepenthaceae; genus Nepenthes; species Nepenthes gracilis. The sequence goes on along the minus strand of BSYO01000027.1, from coordinate 10,445,137 downwards.
CCCGCTTGTCCTTACCCTAGGGGCCCTCGCACCGCGTCTTCCCCGCATGGAGGTTGACGCCTGGGACCCCGGAGGGGGAGCTCCAACCCACCATGTTTTCGTTCGACTGCACAGCGCTTGAAGCATTTGCCTCATGTCGCCCACTTCGGCAGCCAGCTTGTATAAGTCCGACTCTCAGCACTTGCCGACACGGTTACCTGCTAAGGGTTCATCACCGCAGGAGGTAGCATCTCTCAGAGGCACGCTTTCTTGTGCTCCAGTGTTGACCATTTTTTGTGTAAGAGAGTGGATATTGGGGTAAGAAGTTGGACTTTTTGTCGCATTTTTCATAGGTGGTGCCAATGTTGTGTCCTGGGGTCCAGGTTCTCCGACGGATTAGGGAGCCTTTGGATTCTACGCCTAGGTCGAATCTCGAACGGGTCCAGTCTCCGCTCTCCTTCACCTAAGCCCTACAAAACACAAACTATAGACACGAGGTTAGAGATCGGCGGAATGTTCTCCCACCGAAAATATTCCAACGCTCAAGTCATGTATCTTTCGCAATAAATGGAGAGATGCAAAAGTGAATGTAAGATGCAATGGGAAATGTGAGAATGCAAGAGTGAAAAACTTGTTGAGTGGTTTCGAGAGGCTAGGCTCTGCTGGATACACTACAAAGAGTGGCTCACTAAAATTGCTCAATAAAAACTTTAGGGTCAGTGACTTTTGATTCTCTCTGTGATCAGGAATTTGATTAGAGGATCAAGAATCGAATCTCAGGGGATCAAGAGTTTCAACTGGAATCGGATCTCAGGGGATCAAGAGTTTCAATTGGAATCAGATCCTTTTCCTATTGAAGGAATGGATATTTATAAACTCCATGGTGGAAAACCTTGGACACAGGAACCTTCAACATGTTGCAAGCCGGGATTCGCCTTGCAATGGCGCGAAGACCGTCGTCGGGTGTTGACCATACTTAGTTTGATGTTTGCACGCAGATTGGCTGAGTAGCTTGGGACTACTGCATGCGCCGCGGCCTGTAACGTTAATCTTCTTCTCATTGGCCAGCATTATCTGAACAGGCTGCTGCAACCTATAGCTACCAGTAACTATCTGCTGATTGGCCGTTGCTCTGGGATATCACGTAGGCTGTGCATTTGGCCCTGCTAGGCTTCACAGCGTGATTCTAGGCCTACTGCTCAACTAGGCTTGCGTTTCTTTGATTGGGCCTCGCTACCTTTGACCCGCCTCCGAGTTAGACCCAACACTCCATTATATAACAAATTCTACAATTTATATTAATTTTAAAATGCTATACTTTAATAAAATATTTTCAACATCATATTATATTTAAATATGAATAGAAAAAAAATCAATTTGTTTTGCTGTTTGTTTTGGATGTAGAATAAAAAAAATATAAAATAAAAATTAATGTTGACGACCGTGAACAATAGGTGAAACTTGAAAAGTGCCAAATTATTCAGTTTTATTGAATAAAAAGAGATAAATAGAGAGTATATATATATTTTTTGTCCTTAAGAAAACCTTTTGCATCTTATCCCTTTACCTATATCATTGGATGAATTCAATGCTTTAAAGAAAAAACCTGGAGATTAGCCATTCTCATAAGGATCCCATTATATTTAGGACTTAGAACATGCAAGTCCAGTATAAAAAATTAGAAAGTCTTATATTGTGAGTGTCTTTTTCTGAAAAAAAAAATAATAATATTTATGCTTTTCGGAAAACCAAAAGGCTTTTGAAGTGAGGGGAGAAGTAGGGCGAAAATAAACGCCCTCGTCAATCATCTATACCCAACACTAGATTCATTGCACCCAACCAAAAAACAAAAAAAAAAAAACAAAAAGAAAAAAGCATTGAATGTAATTATGCTAATTCTAGAAAAAGAAGTGAAATTAGAAAGCCTTATAATAGACGGTAACTATCTTGTATGGTTCCGAGGATAATCGGCATACTCCCACCAATTGGGGGGGGGGAATATTTGGCTCTATCAAACATATAGGGAATTGAAAGTAACATTTTAACAGTATCAAGTCATCAACTGGTTTCTTCAACCCTTTTTCTATGCGTTGGTGCTCTATATGACCGACATAAGACTCGACTTATTAGATATTACGGAGGTTCAATGAGCACCATGCCGAATCTCACTACCATTTTTTTTTTCCACCTTGGCCAATATGAGTTCACTTAGTACTAGCAGTTTTATCATATTAGAAAACTGTTTTCATCATGTGATGCTCACTCTTAATATAAGTTCATAATCACCCCCTTGCCGAAGGTGAATGCTTCTAACAACAAGAATTTTGAAATGATAAAACCTTTCAGTTACTACAGTGAGTCATCAGGACCTGCTAACATCTATTGTTTTGTCCCTAAATTGTAGTGTTCAACTATGATCCTGCAGGGCAAACATGGTGATCGTAGATAAGAATGACTACTACTATTCATGCAATGCAGCGGCAGAAGCAAAAGTATTCAGCATGCCGCATGACGTGATAACACCTGGGAATGGGCACAGCTACTTCATTTATACTTTTCCTGGTCATTGTCAAGCTGGATTATAAGTACTCTGTCTGGAGTCGACATCAATAACCAGCAGAATAATAGAGTACAAACAAAGCCTTCAAAAATGACAGTCACAAGGCATCAGAATACCTGTTTTCTTTCCTCATATGTTTCCCTTAGTCTGTCATGCATAGTTTAAGACTAATATTCACCGTTCCTCTGCTCCTGATATGGCTTTGCACCATTCTATTGTTTTAGAGGATTTCCACATGTCAACAATATCATATTATTACAACAGGCTAGCAAATCCAAATAGAAGCTTGAATGGATGTACGTCCAATGTTACTAAGAAGAACAATGTTTCAGTACTGCCTTCGTAGACTCAGCCACAAAATACTTTTGCCTAAGCCGCACATATGGGAACGCCACAAATGAAATAAAGCATGCAGGCTTTGAGAAGGAAAGTATTTCATACCATACTTTATTGTTTTCATCCAGTTCCACCGAAAATCTTTCTTCTCCAGCCTGTTTCAAGTGAAGCAAAGCATAATGAATTCATATATTTTTGGGCATAAAGAAACACAAGTCCTCCGTCTCACAACGCAAGCGATCAGCTAATAACTCTTCGAAAACTGGGCACCACAAGCCGAAAATGCAACTTAATGAATTACAAACCATCAGAAACTGAATTGGTACAGTAATATTTAGCTTAAGGAAGTGAAGGAGCAGAAGATTCATTTGTCATCGGATGAAGATATAGGAAGCATGAGGCAACAGAAAAATAAAATAATATCATATATAATTTAGAATCTTGACAAATCATTTAACTGCAACAATGATTGGTAACCCATGATTCAGCAAACAAACAGCAGAACAGCAAACAACAGTGATTGGTGACCCATGGATTAGTTGCACTTTATTGGAAATATGTTCCACATGATAAGGTATGATTTATTAATTTATTGAATTATGATTAAATAAATACAATCTTATTAGTTTAAATATATATTAAAGAAAATTTTCTAAAAGGCATGCCTATTTAAGATATATCCGTTGATGGAACGGATGTGTTCTTCCCCAGTAGATATGTCCATTTAAGATATACCCGTTGAGCAAAAAGAAGGGTATTTTGATAATTTGGGAATGGTCCTCTCTCTATCTATAATAGGACGTCTGTGGCTATCCTTTTTTAATATACAAAATTTATATTAAATCTCAACAAATTGAAAGAAGAAAAAGAAATTATCTCCTGATTCTCTAAATTTTGGTATAGCACCAGAAAGTTTAGCAATTATGAATCCAAATATGTAAATTTATTTATATACATAAATAATTAGTGGAGAAATATGGTAATAAAAATCATAAGAATTAAAATTTTTATCTCAATAAAGAAACTTACATACGATTTCATGCTCTAAAAAAATTTATATACCTTCATGTTCTTCCTATTGTTCTTACCCTTTTTTTATGGCTTGGGGCGGGAGCGGGTTGGGGTGAGGGTGCAGATGTTCGTGCAGGGTAGGGGAAATGGAGTTTAAGCAAAGACGACATTATGTAAAGAAAAGAACTAACCAGTAGATGACCTTGAAGGGTGCCACTGCCAAAACTTAAAGAGGCTTTCAGCTTGTTAGTGCCTTCATTTTCATTAACATATAGAACTTGAAGGGGCAACATCAACCATGGCAAAAACTCATTAACACAAACACAAAACTTAGCCCCACTTTTTATTGGAGTTGCACAGTCGACAAATGTCCAACTCAACTGGAAATGCCTGCACATAAATAATGAGAGCCAGCTTCTCAATTACAGCAAATATTCATACGAATTAAAATGTGCGAGAGAGGGACCTCCAATTTCGAAGAGCAAATTTGGCTTTCTCATAGGTCTCCAGACCAGAACCAAGAAAGATGCGCGCATGATTGAGCAAGAAACCTGCTTCAGAGAGATGCATATCTTTCTGAAGTGAAGAAACTGACCCCGCAGTAGCTCCTTTGAATTTACCGTCATAATTGAAGGAATCGGTCCTGCAAATAGCAGACAAAAATTAACATGAATATATACAAAAGGCAGAAACAAGGAGAACAAGTTTTTTGAAGCTTGAATGCCAATAATGGTTTATGATAGGAGAACAGAAGGGTCATGGTTTACCTATCAATGCAAGCCTTCTGCTGTTTGAGAGATGGGCGATTCCAGCACAAGAAAACCATATCTCCCGCTACAAACAATAAAAAATTTCTGGGAAAAAAAACAATCGAAATTTTTAGTATGAGGATTACGCTTAGATTTACCTACAAACTGATGTGGGGCTTCGATTGAACGAAAGTTGCGTCCTTCGCAGCAGACTAGCAGGGGAGAGTGAGTGATGGATGATAAATTTGACGAGATTCTCGATTGCTCATGGATGGTAAATATGTCCGCCAATGAGTAGTGAGCGAGTGATGAGAACAGATATTTTTTGAGCATTCAGTGATTTTTTTTAGTAATTAATCTGTTTAACAAACTAAATATTTTTATTTTTATTTTTTTAAAGAAAAAATGGTTAAGTTCGAAATATGTATTTTGAGATGGATAATTCTGATTGTTCCCCTTTTTTTCTTTTTTCTTTTTTTGGTCTTAGTCTAACATAAGAGCGGTTGAAATCACAGAAATTTTAAATTTCCTCGTGATGGAGGTTTAGAAGCAGACACAATTTATTTTTTAAAAAAGTGTTTTTAGGAAATTATGAAAAGCATAAAAATTAATAATCTGTTTAATTAAAAAGGTGGAGTCTGGTACATAATAAAATCCTTGGTTATAAATAGGGAAGCATTTAGGAACCCGAATTATTAGATAAATTAGGAAGTTGCTTGATATTGACCAGTTGGTTGATTGAAACAGGTCCAATCTTCGTTGTTTTGAATTTGCATCCTACACATTACGACTAACAAATAAGAAGTTAGAGAATGGTATGACTCATTCCTCAATATATTATTCGATAAATTAAAATTCTTTATTAGCTAAATAGAAAGATGGGATGATGAGAAGATAATGCGTAGATACATATATGAGAGGATTGAATGTTTGCAGGAGGGTTAGGCTCCATATGGTACATTCGACTAGGGAGCGGTTGATATAGAAGTATAGTCGACAGGGAGCGACTTTGAGAAGTAGGTGCGATTGTAGAAAGTGATTTGGGATACACTTGACAGGAAGTGGCTTAAAGAGATAGTGCACTTGTGACGGAACGGATTATTCTCCATTGAATAATTTCCGTCAATGGTAACACAACCTAATACCCATAATTAACTTATAGATTTTACAGAAATTTCGGCAGAGTTTCCTCTGCAATTGGACGAAAACCAAAACTACGACCTGCTCAAATACAACCTGTACAAGCACACAACTAATCAAAATAATCAATACCAAGCCTACAACACACAACACAGGATCATATAACTACCATATCATCCATGACTCCAATACAGCACTCCTATCTACCGTATTAGATCTAGAGAGATGCCATCTAAAATAGAACAAAGCTCAAAACATAATCATAAATGCAAAAGTATAACTAAATCATCAAAATCTGTGGAAGCAGAACAAAACCATAATATAACAATAAGCCACACCCATCCATGAGTGGCTGTTGCATTCCGTCACAACAATCTGACCAAATCTTCAATGCACTTGACGTCCAGCTAACCTCTTCAAGCAAGTCTCTCACCTTTCTCTAACTAATCTGGCGTCGGTTAAGTGTTCTCATCTGGAAAGATAAACAGCAAGAGTGAGCGTACAGCTCAGCAAATATAATCATACTCAATACTTGTAGGCAAATAATAGAACAACTGGAACGGGAGGATACAAAAAATCTTAATAATCATGAATCAGAAGAGGGAACAGGAAACATCTGGAATCACTGGATTCTCACGGTTACATCGATTAGGTATTATTCATTTTCATTATTATATCATCTTTGCGGACCCGGGCTAGTAGGCAGTACTAACCAACGATGCGAGAGAATGAGGAAAGGAATGTGTTCGCTACGCATTCTAAAGCCACGACTATATTTTAGGTCTGCAGCACTTGACCATCGGTTGCATCTCCACCATGCAACATTCCAAACGGCTACATTTTAGGCCTGTAGCACTTGGCCAACACACCCCATATCCCCCGGGGACCAGGGCAAACCTTATTCTTCCACAGTAATTTCTTAAAGCGTACCACGAACATCACCCGCTCTCACGAGCGGTCAGAATACGTGGCCAAGTATTCCTCGGGTTCACACCGCGATGGACATGGTAAACTAAAGAATACTACCCCTATGAATCATGATCCTAGTTTCAAGGTTAGTTTCCACACTTGGAGAGGAAAATTCACATTTGCCATACATATTCACAACTCGGAAAATCCCATTCCCATCACATTCATCTCCATCTAAGAGATCATTCCATCACACACATCTCCATCCGGGAGATCATTCCATCACAATGCACAATGTGGATTCCCTTCCATTTACTTGCTCAGTTCACAACTTTCAGTGGGATTCAATCCCGTCATTACAATTCCATTCATGTTCACAAGAGAATTTCGAATTTCATACCTTTGATAATCACATATCATTTTAGAAGCCTCCTGGACTCGTTTCCTTGTTTCCGGTGCCCAAATACACCTTTTCGGGGCTTACACTTTAACACAACGTTTAGACATCACTTTCATAACAATTCAACGAGGGCAACACATGTAAATTCCCCATTTACTTTTGGATGAACAGTGTCAGGCCTCTTTTAGAGCATCCAGACGCCGCGAACGGTTTGATACTTGTGAGATTGGACGTCCGGTTGATACATATGCATAATTGGGACATGATGGTTCATCTTTTGGGGTCGATTCAACATACACGAAGGTGAAAACATGCAATTTTTCCCTTTTTACACTCGAATGAACAATGTCAGGGCCAATTTAGAGGGCCCAGACACCGCGATCGGGTCGAAACATGCGAGATCGAACTCGCGGCCGACATATATACGTCTTTAGGATGTGGGATTCACATTTTGAGGTTAATTTCACGATACGAGGAAGGAACATGGGAAATCCCCAATTTCGTGGGTTAGGGTTTCGGTGAAACCAAACCGAGTGAGTCGGACATGATTCGAACAACTAACTACATATTCTTGGACCTCAAGGCATGGGCTTCGTGATTCTAACGTTCACGGTGGGTATTGACACAAAATACCTAACAAAATAAAGCAAAACATCGAAAGAGAACGAGAAGTGAGTATGAGAACACTTGCCTCGACACGTGCTTTCACCTTTATAACTAGCTCTCGGACGGATTTGGACTCCAAAGCCTCGATCTCCTGCCTTCTCTCACCAGAATCGGTGATCTCTCTCTCTAGAAGCTTCGGGGATCGTGGAAAAATGAGGAAAAGAAGCAGACGCGGCTTAAAAAGGCGCCACTACTCGAGCGCGCCTCAAGCGAGCATCAGGCGGGCGCGATTTTGGAATTCCCGCTCGAGCCCAATGGGCTGGTGAGGTTCTGGAAAACATGCTCGAGCCACGGCTCGAGCACGCAGCAGGTGCAAGCCTGCGGGCAGCGCTTCAGCAGCATGAACCCGAATTCTCCTCGATTTTTCTTCCGATACCCAACCTTATTCGTTTCATAGGCCTAGTATTGATCATTAGTATACTAATTACCTCATCATTATCAAGTTTTCAGGCCTACGACCTCACAATTCTCCCCCACTAATGAAAATTTCATCCTCAAAATTTAACAAGTTTCGAATTTTCATAATCACAGGTAATCTTTCTCGCATCCAGAAAACATCCCCTCAGACTATGACTATTCTAGGAATCACAAATATTGAATCGTTCTAATCCTCATCACAAAACAAATCCTTAGCCTCTCAGAACGGCTCAACCCAGACACTTACGGATTCTCCCAACCATCGATATAAGGAAGACCTTAGAACGATCCCTAGATATTTCAAGAGCGACCTACAATCATGCCGGACATTCTTCCAATTCAATCCGATACTTCAAACGGACCAATGAACTTTCACTTCAATTCATTCCAAGCCTCGAAAGAATTCGATCACAGGGATCTCAACCTTATTTAGAATTCTCTGGGCCATAGGCCCACAACGCTTACGCTACGCTACTCTGATTAATATGATCCTAGGATAGTCATACCGTGAAGACAAGTCCCACAATCATCAACTACAGCCACCTTCGAAACTACAATTGTAACTATCATCCCAAGATTCAACATAGCTTTCGTTCATTCATCCTATAGCCTCAAAATCTAATAACTGAGTAACCTCAAGATCCCGTAGGCATACCAATGGGCCAACAGATCCAACCCAAACACGTCTTCCATAATTATGATAAGTGGGTTGCTCTAACCATCCTGAACAAACCATAAGAACTTCGTATTTCATGAACTCCTAGTTCCCATACATCGATTACGGTTTTGTCTCCCAATTCATGAACATGGCATCCTATCACCCAATCATTTGGACCTACTCGCGATTCATCTTTCACATCTCCTATGAAACTTCAAAGATATACAAGTCCAAAGACTCGCAGCATCAATTGCCAACATGATGCTTGCTTTCCCAACGAAAACACCGAGGTTCACTTCCTCAACCTTTAAACAGGTCTGTCCCCATGCAATACCACATGATCATCCTTTTTAATGGTACAACTATTTTGACTCTTAAAATTTCAGGTGTTGATTATCTTGAAAGATAAAGCCATAAGTTCTCAAACCGGAGACTTTAATCGCTAATTCTAACTTACATATGGGGTAACACTAACTATGAACTTCTCCCCCGCTTAAATCAAAGATATCCACCTATCATGACGTGGGAGTAACATAATCTTAACGTTTCTCAAAGGCATTACATTTCACGATAACTTATCAGACCCATTAGGGGTCAACCCAAATGACATGAACGTCAATGCCCCTATCCAGGTCTCTGAAAACTACCGTTTATCTTTTGTCATAACAATTACAAATCTCTCTCACGCTGATCGTCTTACCGACACAAAAATCCCCAAGGAATACTTGTCAGGTCACCTAACAGCTTCGGTTAGATCTAAGATACCGTACACTTTTACGACACTAAATGGTCTCTCCAATTATCCATCACTTACAATCTCGTTGATCTCAAAATCATGCTACCAAAGAGCCACAAGCTTAACAAGGCATTTCCTTAACAAAACTTGCACTTCCTTTTCAATGGGGGCATACGGATTATCAGTCGTCATAACTTATGACATAATCTTCAAATAACTACGTACACCCCATTATTCCTTTGAATTCATCAAGCCTTCACGACGGCCCACGGACTACGCCTATCCATCCACAAAGTTTGCTCATCCAATCATTAATCTCCTACCCATTTTTGAAATTCGTGAACCACCTTATCGGTCCATCTATTTACTTCGAAAGTTTTGGAATATTTTATCACGATGCCCGAGCTGAGACTTCAACGGCCCTACTTAAGATCCTCAACGATTAGCATCGATTCGACATGGCCTCAAATTACCGATCAAAAGATAAATCAGTCAAATCTTCCTTTTGATAACATCATCGATCAAATAGTCACACGACCCAAAATCTTTCAACTACCAAAAATATCCTCTGGATGTTGTCGCATAAACAAATTGGACTTAGCGTAGATTCTCATTAGATACTTGGCAAGGAAGTCAACACTAATCTCCTAACACCTTCATCAATTCAGACTTATGCTTTAGATCCCACAACCCAAATGCAGGATGTTATCATTTACCAAGCCAACTATATTAGCACTGCAGTTCGCCCACCGAACTACTATTAAGATCAGATTAAGACTTAATACTTTAACTATCTCGAATTCATACCCAAAATCGCACAATTCGATTACAAGGCACAATATGTTTAGCAACACAATTCAGATCGACCTAATAACTTACTGACCACATCATCCATAACGTCACGCCAAGATCGGCACCACAAGATAGTTCAAGTTAACCCAACCAATTGTATCCACGAACTCCAAAAATATCACAACCTCGACACTGCTTGTATCAAACTTAGATCCTTATTTAAATAAACCTAGGAATCACAAAACCCTATATATAATCGGGATCCCAAAGATGGGAGTGTTGTGACATCAAGATTGAAAATTTTCATCTTCTATCTTAGCAATCCACATATTGCCCTCATGCTACATCACCACCGAAACTCGATCCTAAGGCACCGGATTTTCTTCACTTCAAGGTCAGAGGATACAAACCATCCTTAATCCAACGACCGTACTATCTGCAACTTAGATCATACTCCTCAAATCCCTTCGAGAAAACATTTATCAAAGATTTGTACATAAACATCCACTTTGATATATCTTTTGTTCTTCTAAGTACTAGGTCACCTTTGCCGCTATCACAAAGCTTGGGTCTTCCAATTACACATAACTCAAAACACAGTGTAATATGGGCTCTTAATCCCCAAAATGACACCAGATCACAATATTAAACCCAAGAGCCTTACCTCCTGTCATGACAAGTGACATTAACACATTGAGTTAATACCTTAAGACCCTGATTTAAAACACTGAACCTTTTTTCTGCCTGTCCATAAATAAGAACATCCTTAAATCTTACGATTGAAATAACCACTATTGAAACACGCTCCCAAGAGTCTCATCGACACAAAGCATTAATCCATGAAACTTCCATAACACATGGGACAATATCTCTTAATCCCCGAGATCCATGATCTTTCTCACGTCAACCAACCAAGGTCAACTTCACTTCCTATCTAGCATGGGGCAATACGCCATATCTTCTACCAGACATGGGGTCACCGCAACGTCATCTTAAGTCTTAAAATCCACATCTCAACCTCAATAGGATCTGGACTGCCCAGAAGTCTAGACACTTTAGTATTTTCGAAATAATTATGAATTATCATCTTAGGACTTGACACGCCCAAGAATTAACTCCAATTTACAAATCTTGAGCTGCTAACTCCACCCTATTCATTACACTTGCTAGGTTGACTTGGCAACCCTGCGTAGCAAAATATCAACCTAAGAACTTCAACCAAAAGCCGATCAAACTTAAACCTCAACCCGAGATTAATTAACCTAGGCCTCAAATCAACATTGATCAATTTAAGAACCCAATTGATACCAATCAAATTCCAACACTAAGGTGTCTTTACACACCATCTTCCTATTGACCCTACAACCAATCATTAATATTAGTAGTCCCCGTCTAAGACACACTACTAATATTTCCTTGAGACCGGATATTTCGCATTAAGTCACTCTTTGAACACTAGCTAGGACACATAAGCTAGCCAATTGAACTAAATCATCACTCTTAACTTAGTGCAGGCCTAAGTCATTGGGATTGGGGTAACTAAAACTACCGAGACTAGCTTAATCACCAAACACATTTATTTACTTATTCGATCAATCTTAATCTAACCTAAGCTTCCGCATACGATTCAGATCAAACCTAAGGCATCTCTTTTTCTCTGATACCAATTGTGACGGACCGGATTATTCTCCATTGAATAATCTCCGTCAATGGTAACACAACCTAACACCCATAATTAACTTATGGATTCTACAGAAATTTCGGTAGAGTTTTCTCTATAATTGGACGAAAACCAAAACTACGACATGCGCAAATACATCCTATACAAGCACACCCTAATCAAAATAATCAATACACAGTCTACAAACACACAACACAGGATCATATAACTACCATATCATCCATGGCTCCAATACAACACTCATATCTTCCGTATTAGATCTAGAGAGATGCCATCTAAAATAGAACAAAGCTCAAAACATCATCATAAATGCGAAAGTGTAACTAAATCATCAAAATTTACGGAAGCAGAACAAAACCATAATATAACAATAAGCCACACCCATCCATGAGTGGCTGTTGCATTCCGTCACAACAATCTGACCAAATCTTCAATGCACTTGACGTCCAGCTAACCTCTTCAAGCAAGTCTCTCACCTTTCTCTAACTAATCTGGCGTCGGCTAAGTGTTCTCATCTGGAAAGATAAACAGCAAGAGTGAGCGTACAGCTCAGCAAATATAATCATACTCAATACTCGCAGGAAAATAATAGAACAACTGGAACGGGGGGACACAAGCAATCTCAATAATCATGACTCTGGAGAGGGAAAAGGAAACATCTGGAATCACTAGATTCTCATGGTTACATCGATTAGGCATTATTCTTTTTTATTACTATATTATCTTTGTGGACTCGGTCGAGTAGGCTGTACTAACCAACGATGCGAGAGAACGAGGAAAGGAATGTGTTCGCTACACATTCTAAAGCCACGGTTACATTTTAGGTCTGCAGCACTCAACCATCGGTTGCATCTCCACCATGCAACATTCCAAACGGCTACATTTTAGGCCTGCAGTACTCGGCCAACACGCGCCATATCCCCCGGGGACCAGGGTAAACCTTATTCTTCCACTGTAGTTTCGTAAAGCGTATCACGAACATCACCAGCTCCCACGAGCGGCCGGAATATGTAGCCAAGTATTCCTCGGGTTCACACCGCGATGGACATGGTAAACTAAAGAATACTACCCCTATGAATCATGATCCTAGTTTTAAGATTAGTATCCACACTTGGAGAGGAAAATTTACATTTTCCATACATATTCACAACTCGAAAAATCCCATTCCCATCACATCCATCTCCATCCAGGAGATCATTCCATCACACACATCTCCATCCGGGAGATTATTCCATCGCAATGCACAATGTGGATTCCCTTCCATTTACTTGCTCAGTTCACAACTTTCAGTGGGATTCAATCCCGTCATTACAATTCCATTCATGTTCACAAGAGAATTTTGAATTTCATACCTTTGATAATCACGTATCATTTTAGAAGCCTCCTGGACTCGTTTCCTTGCTTCCGGTGCCCAAATACACCTTTTTGGGGCTTACACTTTAACACAACGTTTAGACATCACTTTCATAACAATTCAACGAGGGCAACGCATGTAAATTCCCCATTTACTTTCAAATGAACAGTGTCAAGCCTCTTTTAGAGCATCCGGACACCGCGAACGGTTTGATACTTGTAAGATCGATGTCCGGTTGATACATATGCACAATTGGGACATGGTGGTTCATCTTTTGGGTTCGATTCAACATACACGAAGGTGAAAACATGCAATTTTCCCCTTTTTACCCTCAGATGAACAGTGTCAGGGCCAATTTAGAGGGTCCAGACACCGCGATCGAGTCGAAACGTGCGAGATCGAACTCATGGCCGACATATATACATATTTAGGATGTGGGGATTCACATTTTGAGGTCAATTTCACGATACGAGGAAGGAACACGGGAAATCTCCAATTTCATGGGTTAGGATTTCGGTGAAACCAAATTGAGTAAATCGGACACGATTCGAACAACTAACTACATATTGTTGGACCTCAAGGCATGGGCTTCATGATTCTAACATTCACGGTGGGTATCGATACAAAATACCCAACAAAATCAAGCAAAACATCGAAAGAGAATGAGAAGTGAGTATGAAAACACTTGCCTCGACGCATACTTTCACCTTTATAACTAGCTCTCGGACGGATTTGGACTCCAAGGCCTCAATCTCCTCCCTTCTTTCACTAGAATCGGTGATCTCTCTCTCTAGAAGCTTCGGGGATCGTGAAAAAAATGAGAAAAAAGAAGCACGACGCGGCTTAAAAAGGCGCCACCGTTCGAGCGTGCCTCGAGTGAGCATCAGGCGGTAGCGATTCTGGAATTCCTCGAGCGGCCAACGGGAGGGCAAGGTTCTGGAAAACATGCTCGAGCCACGGCTCGAGCGCACAGCAGGCACAAGCCTGCGAGCAGCGCTTCAATAGCACGAACCCGAATTCTTCCCAATTTTTCTTCCGATACCCAACCTTATTCGTTCTATAGGCCTAGTATTGATCATTAGCATACTAATCACCTCATCATTATCAAATTTTCAGACCCGCAACCTCATAGCACTTATAGAGAGAGGTTTGGAAAAGCGTGCTCAATTGGAAGCTGCTTTAAGAGGTGCACTCAATTGAGGAGTGATTTAAAGAGAAAGGCTACTTAAATATCTGGTTCTCCGAAGTGGTAATGAGGGTCTTGATTGGAGGCTGGGTTGCTGGTTGCCCTAAAGAGACTTTAGGAGTAGGATTATAATCAATTAGTCAAGTGATCCTCCAGAGGATCTAAAGAAGGATCTGGAAAGGGCTATCTTCTCCCATCCTTCTCTTTCTTTCATTTTCCCCTTCTTTTTGCAGAGGATTCTAGTCAAGATCCCAAAAAAAGACCTCAAAAAAAGGATGCCGAAATAGGGTCCTCCCTCTTCTCCTTTGCCGAAAGAAGGGTCCTCCCTCTTCTCTTTTGCTGAAAAGAGGGTGTCATTTCTGTGAAGGAAGAGATGCATATATATAATGAGGATGTGTGTCTACCTGCCTTGGGCTCCATGCTTCTACAATCATGAGTGGTCAACATCGCGTTCCTATCCCCATCATGAATCGCGCCCCTCCAAGCATGAGGGACCATTTGGTAGTAGTGGTTGTTGATATTTGTCGGCTGAGTTAGAGCCGCGTCTATAAGTCTACCCTATGGTTGTCCTTAATAGGCTGTGTACCGCTAAGTTGTCTTGGGCCGTTCGGCTTGGGCTCGCTGCGACAGACATCAAGCTTTGGGCTTCGCATAGTTCTATTGGGATGCTACTTCCAGTGTTCTTTCTTCTATAGGCCAGTTTCTAGGTCGGCCCATGAGTTTCCAAATCCATCACTTGTTCCCCATACTGGGATGGTTTAAATTTTTAACTCCTGACATGTTCCTGATAGGATGTTGCCTGTAAACTTGTTCAATCTTTCATTTCCCAGACACTCCTTTCAGAGATGCTCTACAATTTTACTTCTTTGGGAAGATTTGGTGTTGATTTGATTCTCTACTGTTGGCGATTCTCTACCGAGGGAAATCTTCTGGCGTCAGCGCAATCTCCTCGATTAAATATTGGATAATTTTCTACTCTAACTATAAATGGAGGGGCTTTCTACTCGCACCACAAGGCATAATCAATCTGCTGAGGAGCTGGTCTGCTCAGAGTTGGTATAGAGCCTACATATTCACAAGTCGAGATTGGGAGAGACTTTTGTCCAATGTCTGAAGCTGATGCTTGGCGATATGGCTAAAATCTGCCTTGGTTACCCTCTTTTTGGCTCAACCTGAACCATTCTTTTATCATACTAAGCGAGGTCCTAGTTTTGGGGGTGGGCTTCCTCTTCACCCAATTGGTGTCATGTAGTCCTTTCTAATGCAGTTTTAAAGGAGTGACATCTCAGTCCCTTAATGGGAGATTGTTGTGCCTCCTCCCATTCATCTGAGTGCCTCCATTCTTCCACTGCCTATGGGAGGACTATTGTGAGATCCCGAAATTGAAAAAAGAGCTTAAAATCGGAATAAAATATTAAAACCAAGAGTATATTTTTATTTTTGACTTAAAATCGGAAGAAGATTGAAATCCCGAGTAAAAATGTCAAAAATGAAATCTGGAGGTCGGAGTGGCCTTATACCTTTCAATACCGGAATGACCTTATGCAACTTAAAACCGGAGTAGCTTGTGCCACAGAAGGCAGGACTGCTTGAAGTCCAGAATACATGACAAGAAAAGCTTGACCGGCTTTTAGAATGTTGACCGGCTTTAAGTAAAGGTTGACAAAAATTTGTGATGTTGACCGGATTTTTGACCGACGTCAAGATGTTGATCGGCGTCAAGATGTTGGCCAGCGTCAAAATGTTGACTGACCAAAGAGTTGACCGACTTTGAGAAAGGTTGACCGGTCTCGAATAAAAGAAGTGAAATGTTGGCCGGCTCTGAGTAAAAGATGTTTGATTAGAATATGCAGTATTGACCAAAGAGTTGACTGGAATAAATTAAGGGCAACTAAAGGTAAGGGCTAACTTTGCTGATTAGTTAGAACCTAAGTAGGCACCAACTAAATGAAGTAAGTGAACCACCCATTGACCGTCTGAAAAGAAGTACCAAAGTAAGTAATTTAAACTACTTACTCCCACCTAACCTTTGAGAAGAAGTACCAAGTAGATAGCTTACCTCCACTTACTCCACCTAACCCCTCCTCTATATATACTCAGCTTCGGTCGAAGAAGCAGGCATGAGTGCCGAAAGGAACATTAAGGAGTAGAGAATGAGAGAAAGCTTCAAGTCTATGGGAGTGGGCGGACAACTGTCAAGCAAGTGTACACTCTATTTTTAACTTTAGAATATTGCAAGTGTATTTCGGACGATCACTCTTTTTAAGTTCATTTGCAAGTGTGCCCCAATTTTTAAAGTTCATGCTTTGCAAATATACTTCTGTCTCCAAAGTTCCAGCTTTAAAAACTGTTAGTTTTTCCTTTCGATTTAGATTAAATGCATGTCGTTTAATTACTATTTGATAAGTTATATTCTGGTTTGAATTCATGCTTTCTGCCTTCTGTCCTCTACTTTTTGCTAAACTCATGTTTAAACTAGAGTACATAAAAATGAAAAAGTAGACCAGCTTGTACGTCACTTGTATTACCCGAATTTGAAACTGGCCTTAATCTATAAAACAATTAAAATCGACTTTATAATATAATTTAAAATCGGCTTAAGTAAATATTAAAACCAGCCTTGCATAATTTGAAACCAGCATTTGAAACGTAACTTGAAATCGGCTGTGAAGTGAAGCATGAAATATTGAAACCGGCCTTGCATGTAATTTTAAAACCGGCATTTGTAATGTGAAGTGACGCATGAAATACGGACTGGAAATCTGAAATTGAAACCGGCCTTGCATATTAATTTGCAACCGGCCATGCATATTAATTTGAAACCGGCATTTGTAATGAAAGTTTGAAACCGGCTTGTGGTATGGCAGTCCGGAATAAGAACAAAGAAAATGTGAATCGGCTTTTTGACAAAATAAATAAGTTTGGACCTTAGCATTGGGAGATAAGGTTCTCCGGCATGCCTTAGGACTTTATGGTGATAATCGAAAATAACGAAAGTGAGAGCTATCCTCGGGCTTTGTACAAGGAGATAGTGATAGCCGTCCTCGGGGCTTTGTACAATGAGGTACTGCCGTGATTGTAAGGAGATGTGCATAATCTATCCTCGATTAAAGCCCCATTCCGCTAAGCAAAAACCTTACCAACAAATAAAGGAAGATTTCTATACTGTAACTGGCCTTACTTTACGTTCTAATATTAACTATTTTGACTTTCTAATCGACATTTGTATAATCCGGCCAATCATTACCGTACGATATTTATGTTGCATGATTACCTGCATTGACTGTTCTAGTGTTCTGTAAGATTCCGGCTGAATGATATCTTGTATATGTATCTATAACTGTTGACAATACAAACGTTTTATGGAAAATTTGCATGTACCTTGTTGAGCTTCGGCTCACTGTTTTCTATTTTTTTCCCTTTATATGAAATTTTAGAACTCATACCTGACGAGATGGAGTGACTAGAGCCTATTTGAAGGATTGTAAGGATTCAGAAGAACACCTTTTGGACGACCGCCACGAAGAAGCAGTTAATGTAATGATCTATTAGGATTGATGAACTTTTGTAATTAGACATTTATGGCTATATATATTCAGGAATGAATTTTATGGGAATGAATATGAATGCTTCAGTAGAATATTAGATTGACTTCTGCTATATGTTTGATGACTAAAGTGCATGAGTCCTAAATGGCATATGTGATCCTGTGATTGGAAGGCACGATCGGCCTAGACCGGACCATCGAAACTTTGGTGTCAGTTCCGGGAGGTCGCTGGCGGAATACAAAAAAAAATCTGTTCCGTCACAATTGGTATTAGAAAGGTGAGATGTCTTAGGAATTGATTGATCAAAATGCAGAAGCATAGGTTTGAATCTTCATACTGAATCTCTAAAAGAAGTAGGCCAAAGATAACTTAGGCAATTAGAGTCCTTAGGAAACTTGGCTTCTAGACTAAGTACAATTTTGGGATTAAAGGATACTTCCTTTTTCTAAGATTATAATATTGTGTCTGTCTTGATTTTAGGATGGCTAGTGGAAGAGGAAGAAGAAATGGCCGTAATATACCCTATGACCGGAAGGCCGCTTATATAGATTTGTTGAAAAGAATAACCACCATGGTGGAATCCGTCGAGCATAGGCATATGGCCCCAGTTCGTACGACTGAGCCAGCTTGGCCATCCTAGCTCCAACCACATATGATCGGTTCACGACGGAGCGAGCGTCGGGCTTTTTGGGGACCCTGATATAGCAAAAGCTGATATATGGCTTAAGAGGATGAAGAAAATATTTGCAGTGATTGGGTGTACGGACCAGGAAAAGGTCACTTTCGCCGTGTATAAGTTGGAGGATGAAGCAGACAGCTGGTGGGACATGAGGAAGAGAACGCTAGGAATACCCGATGAGATGATCACTGTGAGATCCAAAACTTCAACTGGTTGAAATAGGTTTGCCCCCTTTTAAATCAACATGTGAAATCGGCCCTTAAGTGGGCATGAATGAAATTGGCCCAACAGTGGAATCGGCCCCTTGGATTCAAGCCGGCCGGTTGCATGATGAAATCGGCCCCTCAAGTTCGGCCGAGCACGTGCCTACGGGAGAAAACCTAACTCGTTGGAATCCAACGAAGCGGCGACGAAGCGGCGACTGAATGAGGCAGGTGAAACAACCTCGTTACCCCCTGAAAACAAGTACGGGGCAGGTAACCTACCCGACTTACTCCACCAACTCCTTCCTCTATATAAATCGATCGATGCGAAGGGAGAGGGAAAGGAAAATTCGGCGGGTGCGAAGGGAAGAGAGGAAAGGAGAGAGCTTCGGGACGTTGAGATTAGGCAGCCCAACTCTCAGGCAAGCGTACTCCGTTTTAAAATACATGCATTTTGCATTTTTATCCGCATATTCTTCTGTTCTGTTCTCCGTTTTTCCCATCTACATTATTCTGTTCTGATTTCCATCGGCATTCTTGGTTTCTGATCGAACTCGGCATTCTGCATTAAAGATTAAGCTCGGTTCTTGCATAAAGATCGAACCCAAAGATTCCGCATGTAAATTGAACTCCATAAAGAACGAAACCGGCATTGCATGTACTTAATCTGGCTTTTGACACATGCACTGGAACTCGCCCATTTACATATGAAAATTAGAACCGGCCTACCTTCATCTAAAAAAAAATCAGGATCGGTTCTTTATCATGTTAGAATCAGAATCGGCCCCTTTACTTGCAAAATGAAAACTGGCCACCATTGTTGTAAATCAAGATCGGCCCTCCTTGAGAATCGCAACCGGCCAACCTTGTATAATGAAAATGAAACCGGCCACCGTGAAGTAAAAGAAGTTCGGCTTTTTCCTTGAAACGAAAGAAGTCCGGCCCCTTGGCATTGAAATCGAACCTTGGGTCAAAGCCGAAATCGGCCTTGTGTATCGCAACCGAAATAGGCCCTGGCGTTGAAGTCGGATTCGGTCTTTGTATTGAAAACGAAAATCCAAATCGGCTTTTGCGTCGCCTCTTTTTGCATTGAAATAGAATTCGGGTATTCCGTCAAAACCAAAGTCGGCTTTGTGCATTAAAAACCAAAACCGGCCTTGGTATTGAAATCGGCCCCTTTCATCGAAACCAGACTGGCTGAATCAAAATCAGAACCGGCCTTTACATTGAAACCGACTTTGATAGTTGAAATCAGAATCGGCCCTTGTGTCGAACTCGGCCTTGGCTAGTTTGGGCTCTGAATCATCCCTTACAGTTTTAATTGAAACCGGCCTTGACAATTTTGAAATCTGAATCGGTCTCAGCAGAGTTAAGGTCGGAATCGGCCTTTACATATTCATAATCAAAGTCGGCCTTGAGCACTTAAAATCAAGACCGGCCTTGATGTCGAAACCGGTCCTTTTATCGAAACCGCCTTGGCAGGTCTGGAATTGAGATCGGCCCCTGTATGTAAAAGTCGAATTCGGCCTCTTTGATGATAAGATCAAAATCGGCTCTCCTTACGTCAAAACTGAACACGACCCCTTTGGTATATTGAAAATCACACCGGCAATACATTGAATACAGTTTTTGCATACGAAATAGGAAATCGACGCCCTCCATGTAAAAGGGAAGTGATTCTTTACATGGAACCGGCCCTTGTACAAACATGAAACTGGCTTTTACATGATTGAACTCGGTTCTGCACGAAACATTTAGCCCGGCCTTCAGGAAAAGCACGAAAACCGCCTCTGCATGCGCGAAACCGTCCCTGCATGTGGGAACAGAAGTCAACTTATTTGCCTTAACAATCAGAATCGGCCCCCTCCCTTTTCATGATATTATCGAACCCAATGTGGAACCCGGCCCGTTTGTGATAATATAATCGAAACCGGCCCGCATGAAAACTCGGCTTTTGCATACAAAATGAAAATCGACACTTTGCATGTGAGAAAAGGAACACGATTTTTTTTAAGGTAAATTGTGAAACCTGCCTTACATAAGGATTTGCATTTTTAAAGTTGGAATCGGCTTCTTCAATATGATTTTGAAACCGGAATGAAGAAAATATGAACCAATGATCTGTATTGATTTGGAAAGATAAGGTTCTCCCGCATATCTAAGAATCTTAAGGTGATAATCGAGGATAACTCTGTCCATGGAGTTATTTATGGATCGCCCTGTCCTCGGGGCGTTACGGTCAGGAGGAACATTGAACTCTGTCCATGGAGTTATTCATGGTCCGCCCTGTCCTCGGGGCGTTACGGTCAGGAGGAAAATGATCTCTGTTTATGAATTGTTTATGGACCGCCCTGTCCTCGCGGCATTACGGTCAGGAGGAAAATCGAACTCTGTCCATGGAGTCATTCATGGTCCGCCCTGTCCTTGGGGTGTCACGGTCAGGAGGAACATTGAACTCTGTCCATGGAGTTATTCATGGTCCGCCCTATCCTCGGGGCGTTACGGTCAGGAGGAAAGCATGGTTTCTGGCCTACCATTGGGTGACACACCGATCCCAGAAGACGGGATATTTCTGTTCAGTTATCGGCCTTGGATTGTGTGGACTGAACACAATCTATCCTCGATTAATACCCTTCCGCAAGCAGAAGAATAAAGGAAGACTATTATCACAAAGATAACTCTGTTTTATGCTTTGGTATTCTGATCGACCTTCATCCAGCTAAGTATTGATTTTGGTATTGCTTATGATTCTGTTAGAATTTATTTCCTGTATTAATTACTCCAGTTTTCTGATCCACTACTACTTACAGATATTTATGCATTAGTTTGACAATTGTTTTACGATAATCAGCATGTACCTTGTTGAGTTCCGGCTCACTGTTTTCTATTTTTCTCCCTACAGATGATACCTTAGAGCTCGTGCCTGACGAGTTGGCGTGATTAGAATTGTCTAGAGGATCACTGAAGATTCGGGAGCTCATTTTGGAGAAATAGCATTGTAATGACCTGGCCATGATTCATGAGCTTTTATAGTTAGACGTTTTGATTATGTATTTGGAAATGAATATTTTGGAATAAATATGAATGTTTCTGCAAGATGATTAGAAGGACTTCCACTATGATTCTTATGGTTAATAATATATGGGTCCTAGATGGCATCTTTGATCCTGTGTTGGCAAAAAAAAAAAAATCTGTTCCATCACAATCACTTTGAAAATGTTCGAGGAAGCTTTTCTGGAGAAATACTTTCCATCCAGTCTCAGGGATCAAAAGGAGATGGAGTTTATGAGATTAAGGTAAGAAAGCGTGACGGTAATTGAGTATGATGCTAAATTCACCGAGCTATCCCGATTCTCATCTTATTATGTAGAAGACAAATTAAGAAAGGCAAAGAAGTTTCACCAAGGATTGCGGGATGATATTTGGAAGCAACTGTCCACATTAAGGCTCGATACATATGCCGACATACTAGATAGGGCGGTCATTTACGAATAAGAGGTGGAGATAGAGAAATTTTATGCGAAGAGGGTAGCTGGCCGGGCAGGTGTTGGTGGCAGATCTGCTGGGGGATCTTTTGGGTCGTCCAAGAAGACAAGGACAACTGAGAAAGGGAAGGGTGTTGCGCCGGCTCAGTCAATGGCTGTTTCTAGGGCATCGACTACGCACTACATGTCTTGTGGGGAGATACATCTGGGGCAGGCTTGCCGCCGGGCAACTGGAGCTTGTTTCAAATGCGGACAGCACGGTCACATGATCAAAGATTGCCCGAAACTAGAAGGGAGAAAGCCTACTGTTCCGGCTAATGCCTTCGTTGTGGCTATTCAGGAGCCAGAGGTATCACCAAATGTCATGAAAGGTACTCTTCTTGTTTGTGGAGTTCTTGCATCTATCTTGTTTGACTCTGAGTCTGACCATTCTTTTGTTTCTCTACGGTTTGCATGTCATATTGTTATTGCTCCTTGCATATTGAATTATAAATTGTCAATATGTACCCCTACTGGATTCCCCGAGTCACTGATATTATATATCGTGGATGCGTGATGGAAGTAGACGGGAGATGTTTGGTTGTCGATTTAGTATTACTAAACATGGGAGGTTTTGACGTGATTCTAGGGATGGATTGGCTGGCTAAGAATCATGCCACCATTGATTGTTTTAGGAAAAAGGTTTATTTTAGAATCCCTAGGATGAAAACCTTTTTCTTCCAAGGCATCAAGAAAAAGGAGATGCTTGTAATGATCTTGGTTTTACATGCTAAACATCTAGTAAGAAGCGGATATAAGGCTTACTTGGCTTATGCCTGCACCATTGGGAGTCATAAGGGGCGGGCTAAGGATATCCAAGTCGTTCGCAATTTTGAGGATGTATTTTCTGAGGAGTTGCCTGGATTGCCCCTGCATCGGGAGATTGAGTTTGTGATTTCTATCATTCCCGGTGTTGGTCCAGTTTTTTAGACCCCTTATAGAATGGCTATGGCTGAGTTGAATGAATTAATATTACAATTACAGGAGCTATTGGACAAAGGTTTTATTAGGCCAAGTGTGTCTCCTTGGGGAGCACCAGTTTTGTTTGTAAGAAAGAAAGATGGGTTCTTGCGGCTATGTGTTGATTATTGTAAGTTAAACAAAATTACGATCAAGAACAAATACCCTCTGCCGCATATTGATGATTTGTTTGATCATTTGTAAGGATTCCGAGTGTTTTCAAAGATCGATTTGAGGCCGGGTTATCATCAATTGAGGATTAAGCCAGAAGATGTGGCCAAAACTGCCTTCCGAATAAGATACGGCCACTATGAGTTTCTTGTTATGCCCTTTGGACTTACAAACGCCCCTGCTGCCTTTATGGACCTAATGAATAGAATATTCAGGCAGTATCTAGATAAATTTATGGTGGTTTTTATCGATGATATTCTAATCTATTCTAAGAATTATGAGAGCACAAAACCCATCTGAGGATAGTACTTCAAGTGCTTCGTGATAAAAAGTTGTATGCTAAGTTGGAAAAATGTGAGTTTTGGTTTAAGAAGGTGATGTTCTTGGGACATGTGATTTCTAGTGGTGGTATCTCTGTAGACTCAAAGAAAGTAGAGGCTATTAGTAACTGGAGTAAGCCAACTTCTGTAACAGATAATAGAAGCTTTCTGAGCATGGCAGGTTACTACCGACGGTTTGTGGAAAACTTTTCATAAATTGCTATACCCCTGACTCGATTATTGAAAATGAAAGTCAAATTTGAATGGACTAAGGAGTGTGATCAAAGTTTTTAGGAGCTGAAGGATCGCCTGACTACTACTCCAGTATTGGTGTTTTCAGAAGGATCAGGAGGTTATGAGGTGTATTGTGATGCCTCCAAAGCAGGCTTGGGATGTGTACTGATGCAACACGGTAGGGTGGTATCTTATGGGTCTAGGTAACTAAAGGTTCATGAAAAAAACTACCCTACCCATGACCTGGAGCTTGCTGTCGTAGTGTTTTCTTTGAAAATTTAGAGACATTACTTGTACGGTGAAAAGTTTTTGGTGTATGCCAATCACAAAAGCTTGAAGTATTTGTTTTCTCAGAAAGAACTTAACATGAGGCAAAGGAGGTGGCTCGACTTCTTAAAGGACTACGACTGTGAGATACAATATAAGCCTGGAAAGGCTAATGTGGTCGCCGATGCTTTAAGTCGATGGCTAGGATTTGTGGCTCAAATGCAAATCAAACAGACAGAATTGTTGAGCTATCAAAAGCAATATAATGTCTAGCGATTTGCTAAGGGTAATAGAATGCTCCTGTCCTATCTTCAAATCCAACCGGAGATTGTTAGTGAAATCAAGGAGAAGCAAGTCAATGATCCGTTCCTTGTAGAAATTGCAAGTGACTTGAGTAATGAATCCTGAGTTGAATTCAATGTTCGAACGGACGGAGTATTGAGGTTTAGAGATCGATTATGTCTGCTAGATGATAAGAAATTGAAGAAGAAGATTCTAAAAGAAGCCCATCGATCTAGATATAACATTCACTCCGGAACAAATAAAATGTATCAAGACTTAAAGAAAACGTTCTGGTGGAGGATCACGAAGAGAGACATCATGGCTTATGTGGAGAAATGTCTCGTATGTCAACAATTGAAGGCCAAAAGGAGAAAACTGTCTTGGTTGTTACAACCGATGCCGATCCCAAGTTGGAAGTGGGAAGATATCGCTATGGATTTCATATCAAGTCCGCCAAGGACTTCAAGAAATCACGATGCCGTTTCGGTTATAGTTGACCGGCTGACAAAGTCAGCCCACTTCTTGGCAATTGGCTCAGCTGTATGTGAACGATATCGTAAGACTATATGGAATTCCTGCCTCCATTGTATTTGATAGAGACCCCCATTTTGTCTCAAGGTTTTGCAAGAGTTTCATAAGGAAATGGGGATTAAATTGAAATTCAGTATTGCTTACGACCCTCAAACAGATGACCAGTTTGAGCGTACTATCCATATTCTTGAGGATATGTTGAGGGCTTCTATATTGAAAATGAAGAAAACTTGGGATACATACCTAGCGCTGGCAGAGTTTGCATATAATAACAGTTATCAGGTTAGTATCGGTATATCAGCCTTCGAGGCTTTGTATTGAAGAATGTGCAGGTCGCCAATTCTGTAATATCTCAAATATTATCTTTTATAAATTATCAAATTAATTTTAACAATTATTTTAGTATTTATTTTGGATTTAGAAATTTTATAATTGGACTTGAAATTTGAGTCTAAAGTATTTCAATAATTAAATTAGGATTAGATACTTAAGCCATTAAATTGAACTAGTCGTTGAGTTGGGTATTTTGATTATTAATACGATTAATTGGGTAAATTTAATTATAAGTCTATTTAATAAAGAAAATCATTATATATTTTATTTATATAAATTTTAGTATATTGGAATTTATTAATGGAATTATGAAATTAAAATTTAAGATGAGACAAAATATTTGAAAATTTTAAGTGTTATTATTAGATAAATAATTAATTGAGATTTTTATGAGAGATAAATAGATACATATATTAGAAAGAAAAATATATAATAGTAATAATAATAAATATATGTATATATAATAATAATAATAATAATAAATAAATAAATAAATAAAATGAGGAAAAAATCGACCGAATGAAGAAAAGAAAAAAAAAGAAAGAAGAAAGGAAGGAAAGAAAAAGGAAAAGGGAAGGAAAAGGAAGGAGGGGAGAGAAGGAAAGAGGGAAGAAGGAAGGTGCGCGTATGGAGCGGCGAAGGAGGAAGGTTTCGGAAACCCTAACCGACTTTCTCCCCTTTTAAGGCAGCATTAGGGTTAGGGAAGGGGGGAGGATGAACGTAAGGGGAAGAACGAAGTGGAGCCGCCGCCGACGACCACCACCGTGAGGCAAGTAAAATTCTCCATCACCAAATTTATCCTTCCTTTATTCTTGTTAATGTCCAATCCTTTGATTTCATAATCGATTTGGTGGTAAACGGTGAAAAATCGAGGGTTTTGATTTGGGGAACCGGAATGCAGAGCTTCGGCTCAGTGGTGATTCGACCGGCTTTTGAATCAATCATGAAGTAAGGCTTTGTAAATTAATGAATGAAATCATGGAGCATCGATTTTTACATGTGGAACTCCAATTTTGGGGATTTCAGGTACCGCCATGGAAACAGAGCACTGTGCTCTGTTACCTATTGTTCAGCGGGGTTTCATGACCTGTGGCAGTGAGAGGGCTTCAACGTTTCATTCTACTAATAAATCTTACCTTCTCATCTCTTGATGTTATTATTTGTTGTGCTTTGTATGGGTAAACGATGGGAATTGGGTGTGTATGGGTGTAGGAAGCAGTGTGTGCTGTGTGCGTACGTTGGAGCAGTAGAGCTGCTGAGTGTGTGTGTGCGTATGGAATGAGAAGCAATAATCTGCTTTGTGTGTGGTGTGTATGTGTGTGTGTTGCCCTGTGTGTGTGTGTGGATTGAATCTGCAGTGTGTATGGTGCGTGAAGTGTTTGGTGATGGCAATGAAGGCGTGTGAAATGGATGCGTGTGTGTGCTCTGTGTGAGATGTGTGTGCTCTGTGTGAGCTATGTGTGCGTGTGTGTGGAGGGCAGTAGAAGCTGCGTGAAGTACATTTGGGCCGTGGGCTGAACGTTGGTTGAGGATGTGTGTGGGTTTTGGTGGATGAAGAAGATTGGGCCATGTGAGTGGGTTTTGGTGGATGGAAGCAGATTGGGCCGTGTGTGTGGGTTTGGTGGATGAAGCAGATTTGGGCCGTGGGTGATGTGTTGAGCGGAGATGGAGTGATGGCTGTGTGTGTGTGTGTGTGTATGTGTATGGATATATGTATATATATATATGTAGGAATGTATTTGGATATATAAATATATATATATATATAGGAATGTATTTGGATATATATATATATATATATATGTATATGTATGTATGTTAATGTGTGGTTATACATGTATGTATAAAAATAAAGATGGTAAATAGTATAGAGGATATTTACAGTTTGTGTATGTTGTATTTATAAAGGTATATTGGCCTGTGTTCAGAGTTATGCTGATCGTATGAAGAAATTAATATTGCCAATTAATTTGCTGGAACCTTACAAAATTAATTGGGGATGGAATCTAATAAAAATAGAGATTGTTGGCCTTAGGTGTAGACATTGTAACGCAACAGAATGGAAGAATAGTTTAATAGTTGCATTGAGTAAAATATAATATCTCGGCTTGAGTTTATCTATTATTCGTGCCGTGAGAAATTCCTTTGTGTTAGATTTGATGGCATGAGTACGGTCCCTGGTCAGCACCGAACTACGTTCTATTATTGATATTGTAAAGTTTTCTTTGCATTATACTCGGTGTGTGAGTATTTAAATTCGTTGGCCTCCTATGGTCAAGGTTGAGGAGAGTGTACGAAAACATTAAAGTACATGGTCGAATGGGAGGTTATGGTACTTAAATGTGGTCTACACTTTCTGATACTAATTTTCGTGTCCTAGTGGTGTTGAGGTACATTGCCTAGTTCGGCGGGATGTTTATGGCCATGTGAACATCGTAGATCATGATATCGAGGATATTATCACGGGAGATGCTGGGTTTAACGTGTGAGGTATCTTCCGTACCTGGTAGAGTCGGAAGATGAGCATGATGGGCATGTTCAGGAGACGTCTGTACCTTATTTGGCAGAGTCTCTAAGGACCATGGATTTTTGTTGGAGGTCAAACTTGCGAGCATCGGTAGCCCATGCAAGTACCTAACTGATGGGGGATATACGCAGCCTTTGGTTCACAGTGGCGGAATAAGATCCAGGAGTTTTCTAGTGATTTTCTATGATTGTGAGTACCTCATGTGTTGTGTTGGTAGCATCCTTGTGTGGATTCTAAGATATTCATGTAACGACCCAAAAATTTGAAAAAGGAAATTTTAATCATTTGGTCCGGTCAACGCCCGTTGACCGGAAATCCAAAGGTAAAGAAGTCCGAATTTCTGCATTAAGGAAATTGTTGTCCGGATTTCCATAATGCAGTCCGGATTCCCAAAATAAAAAGAAGTCCGGATTTCGTTGGGCAAATGAAGTCCGGATTTCCCTTAGTAAATGAAATCACTTCGGTTTCTCGAGTAAAACGCGTCGGGAGACACTCGGATTTCCGACGAAAACGCGTCCGAATCACTCCGGATTTCCGAAGTGAAATGACAGTCCGGACTTGGTGAAAGAAGTCCGGTCACAGTTTCGGCAGAATTTTGGGGAAGGAGCGGCATTTAATGTCTGCAATTCCCGATACGTATTAGGAAGCAAATTTACATGGGAAATGAAGGAATGAATTAAGGCAACGTTGGAAAATAGGGAAAAATAATAAATGATGGCCACCTTCTCATGGGCTATAAATAGGGACAAAGAACCTAACAAAAATGCACCACTAGAAAGTCTTAGTAAAGAAGGAGGCCGAAAGCTTAGGCAAAGTATAAAAGAATTCAGGCAAGATACTCACCCCTATTTCAAAAATGCATGCTTTATTTATGTTAATATGAAATTATTTAATATTCTGTATGAGCATGATTTTACTGTTCGCTCTAAAATGCATGTTTAAATGAAATTCTGTTATGCATGATTTTAGATATTTTCTGTCAATGTTCTGTCAAATTCAATCTTTGAAATTCAAGAAAAATGAACTTCGGCGTCCTTACAGAAAATGAAAATGCACTCCGGCCTTTAACGAATTAAGCGCTCCGTCCACTGTGAAAAAGAAACTCTGGCCTTATGGTACTCCGACCTACTGTAGAAATAAAATGAACTCCGGCCTTCAATGAACTAAGCACTCCGTCCACTGTGAAAATGCACTCCGGCTTTTAAAGAATTTAGTGCTCCGTCCACTGTGAAAAAAAATTACTCCGGCCCTTAATGAATTTAGTGCTCCGTCCACTGTGAAAAAGTACTCCGGTCCTTGCGTTATTAAAAGAACTCCGTCCCTTTAAGCACTCCGGAAAAGAAGTGTACTCCGTCAATGAGGCACTCCGTCCCTTTAATCACTCCGGATTTTTAATAGAAAAGTCACTCCAGATTGAGCACTCCGGATTTTACAGAAAAGCACTCCGGATTGAGCACTCCGGATTTTACAGAAAAGCACTCCGGATTGAGCACTCCGGATTTTACAGAAAATCCACTCCGTCCTATGAGCTCCGGATTTTAAATAAATCCACTCCGTCCTATGAGCTCCGGATTTTAAAGAAATCCACTCCGTTCCTTTGAGCTCCGGATTTTAAAAGAAGATCCACTCCGGCCCTTGAGCTCCGGATTCTCTAAAAGAAAATCCACTCCGTCTCTTTGAACTCCGAAATTTAAAAGAAAAGCCACTCCGGCCCTGAACTCCGAATTATTTAAGACAAGTCACTCCAGATTTCTGTAAGACAAAAGCACTCCGTCCGTTTAGAGACCCGTCCAAGTCCTTCGTCCTTTAAAAAGAAAACGGCACTCCGTCCCTAATTAAAGAATTTTCGACTTTTGGAGCATAATGTAATTGTGCTCCGTCCTTCATAAATAAAGAACTCCGGTTTTGAACTAAAGAAAGCGAACTCCGGCCTTGATTAAAGAAAACGAACTCAGGCTAAAGTAAATAATCTCCGGTTTTGAAAGACTTCAAACTCCGGCTTCTTCTTCATAAAATGAACTCCGATCATCACTGCATGAAATGAACTTCGGTTAAGCTCCGGCTTTGATGATATGAACTTTGGCAATGAATAAGTAAACATATGGATTATGGGCAACAAGTGGAACTCTTCTGACTTTTGAACTATGATATATGGCCAATAAAGAACACGAACCAAGAACCGAGTTTCCATTAAAACTTGCTGTTAAAGATGGATGAAGGATATTGGAGTGACACTCGAGGATGCCTCCTGGGCCACGGGAGGGGACCTTTTGGTGGCACAAGAACTCTGGACTATGGCCTCGTCTGCCGGGTTAAAGGCATTACCTCCCGCCCCGGGGAGCAAAATGAGGGGATACGGCTTTAGGTTGTGGGGTAGCACACAACCCGTCCTCGATGTTGTCCGCTCCCGTCCGGTCCCTAAAGATGATATGAATTCCGAATGATTTTGATAAAGACAAGATGAAAGAACATGAACTAAAGAAAAAAATGATATGATGATTCTTTTTATTATGCTATATTATGATCTATATTTCGATTATATGCTTGTGTTTTCTGCATGTGAGTATCCTGCTGGGCTTTGTAAGCTCACTCTTGCAAATTTTCAGATGACAAGCTTATGGAGGACGAAGTCGAGTAGAGTCCTATGTTTATGCTAATGAGACTTTTAGGAGTTTTGTTTATTTAGTTTGAGGAAACTTGTAATTTTATTTCCGCTGCTATTGAATGTAGTTTGTTTAGTGACATTTTGGGAGTTATGAAATTTCTAATCTTTAGAATGCATCTCAGATTTGATGTAAAGAAAAGAAAAATTTTTATGCTCATAATTTTATTATATGAATTAGTATTGACGGCGGCTTTTGATGATATTAAAAGTCGGGTCGTCACAGTTGGTATCAGAAAGAAAACTGAGATGCTATAGGATAAGTTGAATCAACGCGGAAACTTAGGATTAGTTTAGAAGAGTGTGGTTCTTACTTACACTTTGGGACAATAACCATTACGATAGTTACCTTTGGAATAATTGACTAACGAAATTGTTCTTTTCAGACGTTTCCGCAGCCATGTCTAACAGAGGAAGGAGAAATATTCAGGTTAACAACACTTCTGATCGTGAGGCAAGATATGCGAACCTACTGGACAGAATGGCCAAAGTCATAGAAGCTTTGACTCCGACCACACCACCAATTTCGGTGACCACCCCTGTTCCTGTCCATCAGGAAAGGTCTGTCTACGATCGGTTTACCAATGAACGGATCCCTGAATTTCTAGGGGAACCCGATCCATTGAAGGCTGAAACATGGATTCAAATGCGGATCAAGAAGACATTTGTCAGTAATTAAATGCCTGGGGACATGGTGCTTTATGCCACTCATAAGTCAAGGGAGAAGCACACCACCGGTGGGAAATGCGAAAAGGGTTTTAATATGCCGATCGGGAGATTAGCTCGAGATGTTTGAAGCAATTTTCTGGAGAAATACTTTCCCCAAATCTTCGTAGGCGATGGAAGATGAATTCCTTCGCCTAAGGCAGGAAATCGCTCGGTGGCAGAGTATGATTCGAAATTTACTGAATTATCTCGTTATGCCTCTTTCATGGTAGAAGATGAAGAAATGAAGGTCAGACGGTTC
Source organism: Nepenthes gracilis (assembly GCA_033239525.1). Classification (NCBI taxonomy): domain Eukaryota; kingdom Viridiplantae; phylum Streptophyta; class Magnoliopsida; order Caryophyllales; family Nepenthaceae; genus Nepenthes; species Nepenthes gracilis. The sequence goes on along the minus strand of BSYO01000027.1, from coordinate 10,413,355 downwards.
TTTCATGGATTACGAGATGATATTAGGAGACACCTTTCCACTCTGACGTTGACAACTTATGGAGAGGTGCTTGCAAAAGCAGTTATTTATGAGAAAGAATTGGAGAAGGCAGCAATGTCCAGACAAAGGACTTTCAGTCAAGTGTCCAAGGCCAGCGCTAGTGAAGGGCCTTCTAAGAAGGCGAGACCATCAAGGTTCAGCGGGGAATAGAGCCGATCGGTGCAGAATTCTCGATCTATGGCTAGTGATGTATGTGATCATTGCGGGAAATTACATGGAGGGAGGCCTTGCTACAAGAAGCTGGGAGTTTGTTATAACTGTGGGCAAAGCGGGACACATGATCGAGATTGTCCTATTTGCTAAACAAGCCCCAGAGTCAAGTCTCCTATCCCGACCCAAAGTATTTGCTATTTCGCAAAGGAGGCCGAATAGTCTAGGAGGTGGTAGAAGGTACACTTTCTATCTCAGGCATCTCTTGTCACGTACTCTTTGATTCTGGATCCACTCATTCTTTCGTTTCCCGTGAATTTTCAAGCATCTTACGACCCCACCTAAAGTTCCGAGTACCCATTAATGGTTACCTCACCAACAGGTCGTCCGTATTATTAAATATAGCATTTTCAATGCCCTATAAAAGTAAATGAATACTTGATGCCTCATTAGCTTGGTTGTACCGAAATGAAAGACTTTGATGCGATCTTGGGGATGGACCGTTAGCCGATATCATGCCAAGATTGATTGTTTCCTAAAAGAGTAGAATTCACCATCCTCGAAACAAGCCTTTCCACATTCGGGTGTTCGGCGAAAGGAAGCATCCTCGCTTTATTTCGCTCTTCATGCCGCATTTGATAAGTGATGGATGCCAAGCCTATCTAGCCTTTGCTAGTGTATCTATCGAAGTCAAGAATCTCTCGGCTAGAGAGATTCCGGTGGTGCGGGAATTTGAAGACGATTCACGATGAATTACCCGGATTGCCACCCAAACGAGACATAGATTTTGGTGTGGAATTGATACCAGGTTCGCACCGATATCCAAACCACCCTATCGAATGGCACCGGCTGAACTCAAAGAGTTGAAACAACAACTACAGGAGTTGCTAGATAAGGGTTTTATCCGCCAAGTGTGTCACCATGGGGAGCACTGTTCTTTTTGTCAAAAAGAAAGACGGGACCATGAGATTATGTGTGGATTATCGGGAATTAAACAAAATCACCATCAAAAACAAATATCCTCTACCAAGGATTGATGATCTCCTTGATCAGTTACAAGGAGCTTGCATATTTTCAAAAAATTGATCTTAGATCCGGATATCATCAACTTCGGATCAGCAAGGAGGATATAGCTAAGACGGCGTTTCGAACCAGGTATGGGCACTATGAATTTGTAGTAATGCCTTTTGGGTTGACTAATGCTCCGGCTGTTTTTATGGATCTGATGAATCGAATTTTCCAACCATACCTGGACAAGTTCATGATCATGTTTATTGATGATATCCTGGTGTACTCGAAAAGCTCTGAGGAACACGAGGAACATTTACGCACTACACTTCGGATTCTTAGGGAGCATCGGTTGTTCACTAAATTGAAAAAGTACGAATTTTGGTTGGAAGAGGTAGGATTCCTTGGACACATCATATCCAAGGAAGGAATCTCTGTCGACCCTATGAAGGTGGAAGTGATTGTAAAGTGGAACCGCCAACTTTGTGGATCAAGTGAGGAGTTTCTTAGGCTCCGGCTGGTTACTATAGGCGGTTTGTGGAGAACTTTTCTCGAATCGCCATGCCACTCAATCAATTAACTAAAAAGGATGCCAAGTTCGAGTGGACCAAAGATTGTGAAGGGAGCTTCCAGACGCTTAAAGACCGGTTAACTTCTGCTCCGGTCCTGACCATTCCAAACGGGTCAGAAGGACTGATTGTTTACTGTGATGCTTCGAAGACTGGATTGGGCTGTGTTCTAATGCAAAACGGTAGGGTAATTGCTTATGGTTCGCGACAGTTGAAGGACCATGAAAGGAATTACCCAACTCACGATCTAGAACTGGCCGCAGTGGTGTTTGCTTTAAAAATCTGGAGGCATTACTTATATGGTGAAAGATTCTTGGTCTACTCCGATCACAAGAGTCTAAAATATTTGTTCTCCCAAAAGGAGCTAAACATGAGGCAGAGGCGATGGATTGAATTCCTGAAAGATTATGACTGCGAAATCCGTTATGAGCCAGGGAAGGCCAACGTGGTTGCCGACGCGTTAAGTAGGCAGCCTGGGATGCTAGCTAGAATGCAAGTTAAGCAGATGGAGATGCTAGATTGTCTCATGAACTATGATGTCCAACGCTATGTACATGGGAAGCGGATGATTTTGGCGCATCTACATGTTCAGCCAGAATTGATTAATGAGGTGAAAGGGAGTCAAACGAAGGATTCTTTTCTGGTAAAGATCATGGGCGAGCTGGATAAAGAATCTCAAGGTGATTTTCAAATTACGCCGGATGGAGCTTTGAGATTTAGAAATCGGTTATGTGTGCCGGATAATAAAGACTTAAAGGAGAAAATTCTTAAGGAAGCCCATCGATCCCGTTATACTATCCACCCAGGAGCCAATAAGATGCATCAGGATTTGAAGAAAACATTTTGGTGGAGAAATATGAAAAGGGATATCGCAGCGTACGTGGAAAAGTGCCTTATATGTCAACAAGTAAAGGCTGAAAGAAAACTGCCGTCTGGGTTATTACAACCAATGCCGTTACCAAGCTGGAAATGGGAGGATATAGCCATGGATTTTGTGACTGGTTTACCATTGACGCCAAAGAAACATGATGCTATTTGGGTGATTGTCGATCGACTAACAAAGTCAGCCCACTTTCTGGCAATTCGGATGACTTACCCTCTTGACAAATTGGCCCAGCTGTACGTGAACGAGATTGTCAGACTTCATGGTGTGCCTGTCTCTATTGTATCCGATAGAGACCCTCGCTTTGTTTCACGATTCTGGAAAAGTCTACATCAAGAATTGGGTACTGAATTAAAATTTAGTACTGCTTTTCATCCGCAAACCGACGGCCAGTCGGAACGGACTATCCAGATTCTCGAGGATATGTTGAGGGCCTCGGTCTTGGAGATGAAAAGGACCTGGGATGATTCATTGGCTCTTGCAGAATTCGCTTATAATAATAGCTATCAGGCTAGCATTGGCATGGCTCCTTTTGAGGCATTATATGGAAGAAAATGTAGATCGCCAATTCATTGGGAGGAATACGGAGATAGAAGAATTTTGGGTCCAGAGATTATCAAGGAGTCGGCAGAAAAGATAAAGACACTACATGAAAATCTCAGAGTAGCTCGGAGCAGACAAAAGAGCTATGCAGACCGGAGAAGATCGGCATTGAAGTTTGAAAAGGGCGATTTTGTGTTTCTGAAAGTATCATCGGCCAAGGGAAAGTACAGGTTCGGAGTAAAAGGAAAACTGAAGCCTCGTTTTATTGGGCCTTTTGAAATTCTGGAAAAGATTGGACAAGTGGCTTACAGACTTGCACTGCCTCCCAACTTGGCTGAAGTACATGATGTGTTTCATGTGTCTATGCTTCGAAAGTATGTCCATGATCCTACTCATGTAATTGAGTATGAACCTCTGACGGTCGACAAGGACTTATCCTATGTAGAAGAACCAGTGGAGATCTTGGATCGTAAGGAGCAGAGATTACGTACCAAAACAATCGCTCTAATAAAGGTTCTCTGGAAGAATCACACACCTAAGAGGCAACTTGGGAACGAGAGGAGGAGATTCGGAGCAAATACCCATATTTATTTTCTCGAGGTTAGTGACTTTATTTAAAATTTCGAGGACGAAATTCTTATAAGTGGGGGAGGTTGTAACGACCCAAAAATTTGAAAAAGGAAATTTTAATCATTTGGTCCGGTCAACGCCCGTTGACCGGAAATCCAAAGGTAAAGAAGTCCGAATTTCTGCATTAAGGAAATTGTTGTCCGGATTTCCTTAATGCAGTCCGGATTCCCAAAATAAAAAGAAGTCCGGATTTCGTTGGGCAAATGAAGTCCGGATTTCCCTTAGTAAATGAAATCACTCCGGATTTCTGGAGTAAAAACGCGTGCGGAGACACTCCGGATTTCCCGACGAGAAAACGCGTCCAAATCACTCCGGATTTCCGAAGTGAAATGACAGTCCGGACTTGGTGAAAGAAGTCCAGTCACAGTTTCGGCAGAATTTTGGGGAAGGAGCGGCATTTAATGTCTGCAATTTCCAATACGTATTGGGAAGCAAATTTACATGGGAAATGAAGGAATGAATTAAGGCAACGTTGGAAAATAGGGAAAAATAATAAATGATGGCCACCTTCTCACGGGCTATAAATAGGGACAAAGAACCTAACAAAAATGCACCACTAGAAAGTCTTAGTAAAGAAGGAGGCCAAAAGCTTAGGCAAAGTATAAAAGAATTCAGGCAAGATACTCACCCCTATTTCAAAAATGCATGCTTTATTTATGTTAATATGAAATTATTTAATATTCTGTATGAGCATGATTTTACTGTTCGCTCTAAAATGCATGTTTAAATGAAATTGCTTTTGCATGATTTTAGATATTTTCATCACAATGTTCTGTCAAATTCAATCTTTGAAATTCAAGAAAAATGAACTTCGCGTCCTTACGAAAACGAAAATGCACTCCGGCCTTTAACGAATTAAGCGCTCCGTCCCACCGTGAAAAGAAACTCGCCTTATGGTACTCCGACTTCATCAGAAATAAAATGAACTCCGGCCTTCAATGAACTAAGCACTCCGTCCACTGTGAAAATGCACTCCGGCTTTTAAAGAATTTAGTGCTCCGTCCACTGTGAAAAAAAAATTACTCCGGCCCTTAATGAATTTAGTGCTCCGTCCACTGTGAAAAAGTACTCCGGTCCTTGCGTTATTAAAAGAACTCCGTCCCTTTAAGCACTCCGGAAAAGAAGTGTACTCCGTCAATGAGGCACTCCGTCCCTTTAATCAATCCGGATTTTTAATAGAAAAGTCACTCCAGATTGAGCACTCCGGATTGAGCACTCCGGATTTTACAGAAAAGCACTCCGGATTTTACAGAAAATCCACTCCGTCCTATGAGCTCCGGATTTTAAAGAAATCCACTCCGTCCTATGAGCTCCGGATTTTAAAGAAATCCACTCCGTTCCTTTGAGCTCCGGATTTTAAAAGAAGATCCACTCCGGCCCTTGAGCTCCGGATTCTCTAAAAGAAAATCCACTCCGTCTCTTTGAACTCCGGAATTTAAAAGAAAAGTCACTCTGGCCCTGAACTCCGAATTATTTAAGACAAGTCACTCCAGATTTCTGTAACACAAAAGCACTCCGTCCGTTTAGAGACCCGTCCAAGTCCTTCGTCCTTTAAAAAGAAAACGGCACTCCGTCCCTAATTAAAGAATTTCCGACTTTTGGAGCGTAATGTAATTGTGCTCCGTCCTTCATAAATAAAGAACTCTGGTTTTGAACTAAAGAAATGAACTCCGGCCTTCGATTAAAGAAAACAAACTCAGGCTAAAGTAAATAATCTCCGGTTTTGAAAGACTTCAAACTCCGGCTTCTTCTTCATAAAATGAACTCCGACTACTGTTGCATGAAATGAACTTCGGTTAAGCTCCGGCTTTGATGATATGAACTTCGGCAATGAATAAGTAAACATATGGATTAAGGGCAGCAAGTGGAACTCTTCTGACTTTTGAACTATGATATATGGCCAATAAAGAACACGAACCAAGAACCGAGTTTCCATTAAAACTTGCTGTTAAAGATGGATGAAGGATATTGGAGTGACACTCGAGGATGCCTCCTGGGCCACGGGAGGGGACCTTTTGGTGGCACAAGAACTCTGGACTATGGCCTCGTATGCCGGGTTAAAGGCATTACCTCCCGCCCCGGGGAGCAAAATGAGGGGATACGGCTTTAGGTTGTGGGGTAGCACACAACCCGTTCTCGATGTTGTCCGCTCCCGTCCGGTCCCTAAAGATGATATGAATTCCGAATGATTTTGATAAAGACAAGATGAAAGAACATGAACTAAAGAAAAAAATGATATGATGATTCTATTTATTATGCTATATTATGATCTATATTTCGATTATATGCTTGTGTTTTCTGCATGTGAGTATCCTGCTGGGCTTTGTAAGCTCACTCTTGCAAATTTTCAGATGACAAGCTTATGGAGGACGAAGTCGAGTAGAGTCCTATGTTTATGCTGGCTGGAGCAGACTTTTGGGAGTTTTGTTTATTTAGTTTGAGGAAACTTGTAATTTTATTTCCGCTGCTATTGAATGTAGTTTGTTTCCGTGACATTTTGGGAGTTATGAAATTTCTAATCTTTAGAATGCATCTCAGATTTGATGTAAAGAAAAGAAAAATTTTTATGCTCATAATTTTATTATATGAATTAGTATTGACGGCGGCTTTTGATGATATTAAAAGTCGGGTCGTCACAATTCAGATTCGGTGGAATCCATATTGATTGTTATCGTGGTTATGCTATCGTTCTAGCTGACATGTGGACCAGGAAAATCCCCAATCATCGTTGATGTCGGATTCTAGGGGGTTACCATTGTTTATTGGCACGCTTGAAGTAATATTAATTGGTTACGTGATGATTCCTATATCTCATTGATGAAACCCGATAAATGATTCTTCGCGTTAATCTTAGTGGTGTGCATATATTTTATTGGCACTCTATGGATAAGTAAAGGAGAGTGTGCGAAGTCTTTACGGTAACCGGACGAAAGGAAGTCCGTGAGACCGTAAAGTAGTGTATACTTTTCCAATACTGATTCCATTCTGGAGTATTGCAGTCGTTGGTATTGAGAAGGGATGGTTATAACCTAGTAACCATCGTAGAGAATAATATCTGGGATATCATTGGCGAGGGGCGTCGGAGATGGTATGACCATACTACGGGTACAGCCTCTGAGAGGACTGTAGGGGTAGTGGGGGTACCATGGATGACCTTGTTGATTACCCAACCATTGGGGCCGTAAATACACGATATTTGATTGATTATGGTAGAATAAGGTTCAGGAAGATTTTTATTATCTCGTACAGTGGTGACCTCAGATTGAGCTAATATTCAGATTCTTGTTATCTCGCACAGTTAGTCGAGAGGGATGCTTAAAACCTAGTGACTATCGTAGATGATGATATCTGGGATATCATTGGCGAGGGGTATCGGAGATGGTATGAGCATGCTACGGGTATAGCCTCTGGAGAACTGTAGGGGTAGTGGGGATACTATAGATACCAGGTAACCTCGTGGTACTCACCCAACCATCGGGGGCGTAAATGTGCGGCCTTTGGTTCACTATGGCAGAATAAGGTCTCTGGAGATTGCTGTTGTTCATACAGTTGTGACATCGTATTGAGCTAATGGTCAGATTCGACGGAATCCATGTTGCTTCCTTAATACTTAGCCATTCACGTGGCCTTCGGGTTGTGGATACGACATGTTATTGAGTCTCAAACAGTGATAGATCTATTACCTGCGATTATTGATTTTTATTTATTATTTTATTGTCCGGGATGCTTACTTGTACTTATCTATTGTTGATTATATTTACTTGCTGGGCATTCGGCTCACTCTTGTATTTTATTGACTCTAGAGTAGATAGGTTGACGCCTGGATAGAAGTGATCGCATATGTAGACTCCAAGTAGAGGTGATCTCAGAGATTGAGACTCTCAGGAGAGATACTCAAGATTTTGTTAGTTCAGTTACTGTTTAGCTGTTATTAGATTCATTTCTGAGGATTGATATAAATGACATTGATGGCATTTATTAGAGTTATTTATCATTTTTATGGATATTTATGTGATGATGCATTTATGATGATTATGGATTGTGTCTTAAATGATATTGTTGAGTTCATTAAATTTGTTTGATAACGTGTAAATGCCAATTTTGTACGATTCAAGAATTTCACTGTAACGGTCTTAGTCGGATTCAGGTACTCGAGCTTAGGTCGTTACAAATTCACTGGCAGGAGGCCAGAGATAAAAAGGTTTTGGGTCCCAAAATCGTAAAAGAAACGGCTGAGAAAATCAAACTAATCCATAGTAATTTGAGGGTCGCTCAGAGCAGACAGAAAAGTTATGCGGATAGAATGAGGAAAGAATTAAGCTTTGAGATAGGAGATTTCATCTTTCTGAAGGTCTCGCCGTCAAAAGGAACGTCACGATTTGGAGTGAAGGAAAAATTGAAGCCACGATTTGTTGGCCCTTTTGAGATTTTAGAAAAGATCAGAGAAGTGACATACAGATTAGCACTACCGCCAAGTTTGACGGAAGTGCATGACGTATTCCATGTATCCATGCTCTGAAAATATGTTTATGACCTTACTCACGTAATTGAACTCGAACCCTTGGAAATCAACAATAATCTATCCTATGTCGAGGAGCCATTACAAATTCTCGACCGGAAGGAGCAAATGTTGCGTACGAAGACGGTTCCTTTAGTATAGGTGCTATGGAAGAATCACTCATCTGAAGAAACTACCTAGGAACGAGAAAAAGAAATCCAAAGCAAGCATCCCCACTTGTTTGTTTAAGGTATGTAACCCCATCTAAATTTTGAGGACGAAATTTTTTTAAGTATGGGAGAATTGTGAGATCCCAAAATCGAAAAAAGAGCTTAAAATCAGAATAAAATATTAAAACCAAGAGTATATATTTTTGTTTTTGACTTAAAACCAGAAGAAGATTGAAATCCAGAGTAAAAATGTCAAAAATGAAATCCGGAGGCCGGATGGCCATATGCCTTTCAATATCGGAATGGCCTTATGCCACTTAAAACTAAAGTAGCTTGTGCCACAGAAGGCCGGATTGCTTGAAGTCCGGAATAGATGACAAGAAAAGGTTAATCGGCTTTTAGAATGTTGACCGGCTTTGAGTAAAGGTTGACCGAAATTTGTGATGTTGATCAGATCTTTGACCGACGTCAAGATATTGACCGGTGTCAAGATATTGACCAACGTCAAAATGTTGACCGACCAAGGAGTTGACTGACTTTGAGAAAGGTTGACCGATTTTGAATAAAAGAAGTGAAACGTTGGCCGGCTCTGAGTAAAAGATGTCTGATTAGAATATGAAGTATTGACCAAAGAGTTGACCGGAATAAATTAAGGGCAACTAAAGACAAGGGCCACCTTTGTTGATTAGTTAGAACCCAACTAGACACCAACTAAATGAAGCAAGTGAACTATCCCGTTGACCGTCTGAAAAGAAGTATCAAAGTGAGTAACTTAAACTACTTACTCCCACCTAACCTCTAAGAAGAAGTACCAAGTAGGTAGCTTACCCCCACTTACTCCACCTAACCCCTCCTCTATATATACTCAGCTTCGGTCGAAGAAGCAAGCATAAGTGCCGGAAGGAAAGGTAAGGCGTAGAGAAGGAGAGAAAGCTTCAAGTCTGTGGGAGTGGGCGGACAACTATGAGGCAAGTATACACTCTATTTTTAACTTCAGAATATTGCAAGTGTACTTTGGACGATCACTCTTTCTAAGTTCGTTTGCAAGTGTGCCTCAGTTTGTAAAGTTCATGCTTTGCAAATATACTTTCCTCTCCAAAGTTCCAGCTTTAAAAACTGCCAGTTTTCCCTTCCGATTTAGATTAAATGCATGCCATTTTAATTACTATTTGATAAGCTATATTTTGGTTTGAATTCATGCTTTCTGCCTTCTGTCTTTTACTTTCTGTTAAACTCATGTTTAAACTGGAGTACATTAAAATGAAAAAGATGTGAAACAACCAATTGAGCATGATGACATAAGGGATGTTGATTTTATTGATACTTTAATTGAAAGACATATTGATGAAAATCCCTCGGAAATGTCCCTTTGTCATGAATTAATGGATATAATTGATTTTGAAGATGAGGAAGAATGTGATGAAATCACCCAACATAAGATGGAACCAATATTGACAGCAGAGCATTGGCCCCCATCTTTTGAGCCATTAGAGCCTTTGACTTCCAAATTTGAGCAAGCATCACTGAAAGCACCAAAACCTGAGCGGAAGCCTTTACAAGAATTTTTAAAATATGCATTCTTAGGTGAGGATGAAACACATCCAATTGTTATTTCGTCTACCCTCACTACAAATCAGGAGAGTCCGTTCGTAAAGGTGCTTACTAGACATAAGTGTGACGGACCGAGTTATTCTCCTTAAATAACCTCCATCAATGGTAACATAAACTTATGCCCATAATTTATCATTATGAATTTTGTAGAAATTTTGGCAGAGTTTTCTCTGCAACTGGCCAAAATACCAAAAATACAACCAGCTTAAAATAGCCTGTACAAGCACACAACATCCAATAATCGATATTTTGACCTACAACACAATACACAGGATCACAATTACCATACCATCCATGGCTCCAACACAGTACACCTATCTACCATGTTGAGTCTAAAGAGATGCCGTCTAGGACAAAACAAAATCCAAAACATCAACATAAATGCAGAAGCATAGTTAAATCCAAAAACCTGCGGAAGCATAATAATAACCATAAAATAATAACAAATGACATTAATCCAACAAGACTATTTACATTCTATTGCAACAACGTATCCAAAACATCAAGCCTTTGACATCTAGCTAATCTCCTCAAGTAAGTTTCTCTCCTTGCTCTAAATAATCGGGCGTCGGCTTAATGTTCTCATCTGGAAGGAGAAACAGCAAGGGTGAGCGTATAGTTCAACAAATGTAATCATACATCACTAACTATAGCAAATAATAGAAAAAACAGTAACTAGGTAGGGGAATCATACAACTTGAATAAAGGAAGCATGCGAGGAGCAGAACATCTGGAACATTTAGTTCGCAGGTTCGTTCTGGTTACGTTCATTCATTTTCATTACTTTCATCAACCTTTGCGGATCCGAATTAGTAAGTCGTACTAACCAACGATGTGAGAGGATGAGGAAAGGAATATGTCTGCTACACATTTTAAGGCCGGCTACATTTTAGGTCTGTAATACTCGACCATCGGCTACATTTTAGGTCTGCAGCACTCGACCATCAGCTATATTTTAGGTCTACAGCACTCGACCATTGGCTACATTTTAGGCCTGCAGCACTCGGCCATCTCAATCACCCCATATCCTCCGGAGACTAGGGCAATCCTCGTTCTTTCACAGTAGCATCCTAAAGTGTACCCTGAATATCACCCGCTCCCAGGAGCGGCCGGAGTATTTCTTGGGTTCCCACCGTGATGTACATGGTAAGTTAGAGGGTACTGCCCCTATGATCCATGGTCCTAGTTTTAAGATTAGTCTTAATCCTTTGAAGGGGAATCCACCATTTGTCATATACATTTTCAACCAGGAAATCACATCCCTATCACATGCCTCCATCCAGGATACCAAATCCATCACATTCCACCTCGTGGATTCCCTTTCATTTACTCGCTCAGTTCCTTGTTTTCATTTGGAGTTTAGATCTTTCAACCAATAAGTTTAACTTATAAGAGAGTTTGGTTATACTTACCTCCGTTGGTCAAACACCACCTTAGAAGCCTCCGGGATGCATTCCCTCGCTCCCGGTGTACAATTACACATCTTTAGAGCATACACTTTAACATGATCAATTAGATACAAATTTCATAAGCATTAAACGGGTGGAATCAGGCAATTTTTCCTCATTCAACTCTGATGAACAGTAACAGGGAACTATTAGAGCTCCCGGATGCCGCGAACGGGTCAATTCATGCGAATCGGACATCTGGTCGATATATACATACAATTGGGATGTGACGATTTATATTTTTGGATCAATTTAACATAACATGAGGGTGTAAACATGCAAATTTCCCTTTTTGTCTCGGGTGAATATTAACAGTGCCTTTTTAGAGGGCTCAGACGCCGCGAACGGGACAAAACGTGTGAGATCGATCGCACGGTTGACATACATATATATACATTTAGGTCGTGGTGATTTTTATTTTGAGGTCAATTTAACATAATACACGGGTGAAAACATGCAAATTTCCCATTTTATTTCGGATGAACAGTAACAATGGTGTTTTAGAGAGTTCGGATGCCGCGAACGGGTCGATTCTTGTCCGATCGAATGTTCGGTCGATATATATACATAATTAGGACTTGATAATTCACATTTTGGAGTCATTTTGATGTTTATTCGAGGAGAAAACAAGGGGACCCAAATAAGCTACGGGATTAGGGTTTGGTGGTTCCGAAACAATTGAACGGATAACGAATCGGACAAATAACTACATAGTTATCAATCATTAATCATGGGCTATACAATTTTCATGTTTTTGGTGGGTATCAGAACGATAATACCCAATGGAGAACGAATAAAAATCACAAGAGAACAAATAGTGAGTATGAAAACACTTGCCTCAACGTACTCTACATTTTCTCTAACTAGCTCGAGCTCGGAATCGGACCGGAAGGCCTCCAATTTCTCCTCTTCTCCTTCATGTGGATCCTCCTCTTGCCGGGCTCCCACGGCTGCTGCCGCCACTCCGCAGGCCGCGCTAGCCGGCCACCACCAAGCACGGCCGTCGCAGGCTCATGCGCTGCCTTCTTCCCCAGCGAAATCTCCAATGCGCCACAGACGCAGCAAAACCCTAACCCTCTCGCCTATGCTTTCTCTCTCCCCGACCCTCTTCTCCCTCGTTTCTTTCTTTGTACTTCAGCTTTTCCTTTTGTTATATTATTATTATTATTATTATTATTATTATTATTATTATTATTATTATTATATTTTAAGTTATGTATATTACGTTTTCTTTTAATCCAAAATTTAAATCGATACACAGGCGGTCAAATGGGTGCACTCCGGGCACCAGCCTGACAAATTCAAATATTCTCTGAAATTTTTATAGTATTTAATTAATTTTTTTCTCACGCCCGAATTACCTAAAATTATCGAAAATAATAGATAATCTCAATTTAATTAGATAAAATATTTCGGGATGTTACATTCTCTCCCACTTATAGAAATTTCGTCGTCAAAATTTAACTAACATCAAATTTTCATAATCAGAGGTGATCTTCCTAGTATTCCCAATCATCTCCTCTGACAAATGATTATTCCAGACGACCTCAAGCATTAGAATCGTTCTGATTTTTATCACAAGACGAATTCCTAGTCTCCAGCTTACCTTAAACACTTACTAATTTCCTCAGTCATCGACACAGGGAAGACTTTATAACGATCCTCAGAATTCTAAAAGCAACCTAAAGTAATACTGGTCATTCCTCTAACTTAATTGGATACTTCAGGCGAACCCGTGAGCTTCCACTTTAGCTCATTCCAAGTCTTGAAAAGGATTCGATCATATGGAATTGCAGCCTCATTCTGAAATCTCTGAGCCATGGGCCCACAACGCTTACGCTGCGCTACTTTAGTTAATTATCTAGCTACGAATCATTCCATTGAGATTTCACCACCATATTAAATTCAGTTTGACATCCCAAAGATTCTCTAATCAAGTTTTACTAAGGTTTCGATACAAATCTTAAATCACAATCAAATTTTAAAATCAGAATAATTTATATCCTCGCTATTTCATTGGTAAGTCGACAAACTGCCATATTTCCCAAAATATATAGCCCATATCACACACCCGAAATATACGGCTACCTCGATTAAAACAATCCTAGAATAGTCATACCATGAAGATGAATCTCACAATCATCCAACTACAACCACATTCAAGATTACAATCATAATGATCACCCAGAGATTCAACATAGCTTCCGATCATCCTTCCCGTAACATCAGAATCTGGTTACTGAGTAACCTTAAAATCCCGTTGGCATACCAATGAGCCAACTAATCCAATCCAAATAGATCTTCTATGATTAAGATATGTGAGTCGCTCTAATTGCCCAGAAATAAAACCATAAAAACTTCATATTTCATAAACTCATAACTCCAATACATCGGATACAATTTTGTCTCCCAATTTAAGAATGTGACATCCTATCACCCAAGTATTGGACCTACTCGTGATTTACCTTTCACGTCTCCTACAAGACTTCGAGGACATACTATGTCTAAAGACTCGCAGCATCAATTGTCAGCATTGATGTCCGCTTTCCTTAAGAGGCATAGAGGTTCACCTTCCCAATGAGATCTCCTATGATCACCTTTTCCTTAGTGACACAACCATTCTAGCTTTTAAAATCTTAGATAATGGCTATCTTCAAAGACAATACCTATAAGTTCTCAAAGCAGAGACTTTAATTGCTAATTCCAACCTATACGTGGAGTAACTGTAATTATGAACTTCTCCCCCACTTAATCTGAGGGTACCCACCAATCATGATGCGAGAGTAACATAATCATATCCTTTCTCAAAAGCATTACATTCTACAATAATTTACCAGACCCCTCAGGGGTCAATCCAAATGACATTGATGTCAATTAACCCTTTTTAGTTCCCAGAAACTACCTTTTCAGGTCAATTAATGACTTCGGTTAGACCCAAAATAACCATATGCTTCAACGGTACTAATCGGTCTTCCCAATTAGCCATCACTTAAAGTATTATGGATTTCAAAATCATGCCACCAAAGAACCACATGCTTAACAAGACATTTTCTCAGACTAAACTCGCATTCCCTTCTCAATAGGGCATACGAATTAACAGTCGTTCACAAGTTATGATATAATCATCAAACAAATTTCATAGACCCTATGTCCTTTTGAATTCATCAATGAAGTTACCTCAACACAGGCCTGAATATGACCAAAAGATCCATCCCATAAAATTTCATGAGACACCCGCGAACCTACAAAACCCAAACGGTGTTTCCGAATTTCGTAGTAGCCATATCCTTTTCCTAAATACCGCCGGGTCTACAGCCCCCACTAATTCACAATTAACACGCTATGGACTCAAATCAATCTTAGCAATCATCAAGCTTTTATAATAGCCTACACAATTCACATATGCATTCACAAAGTCCGTTTATCAAATCATTATTCTCCTAGGAAACCCCATTTTTAAAATTCATAAACAACCTTGTCGGCTCGTCTTATTTACCTCGAAGGTTCTAAAGTATTCTACTATGTTGCAAAACCGATACCTCCTCGGCTTTACATCGAATCCTCAACGATCGGCGTCGATTTCGATACAACCTAAAATTACCGACCAAAGATAGATCAGCTTACTCTTTCTTCTGATAACATCCTCAAATATTGACAAGGCCGAAACCCCTCAGTGATCACAAAATGACCTTTGGGCATGGTCGCATATATGAATTGGATTTAGCGTAAATCCTCATTAACTGATTTGTAGGAAAGATGACACTAATCTATTGATACCTCGATCAATTTCAAACTTATGCTTCAGATCCCACAACCCGATTGTAGGATGCTATATTTTTACCAGTCCAACCCAATCTAACACAGCGGTTCATCTACCAAACTACTACTAAGATCAGATTAAAACTTGATACCTTAGCTCGCTTAAGCTCATGCCTATGATCACACGATTCAATTGCAAGACATAATATGATTACCAATCCAATTCAGATCGACTCGACAACTTGCTGACCAAATCATCCATAATGTCACATCAAGATTGGCACCACAAAATGGTTCAAATTAACCCAACCAATTGCATCTATGAACCCAAAAATGTCATAACCCTCGATACCGCTTTTATCAAGCTTGCATCCTTAAATAAACAAATAAACTTAGTAATCACAGAATTATATGCTCGGGATTTCAAACGATATAGGTGCTGTGACATCAAAATTGGGAAATCTCGCCTTCTCTCCTGGTAACCAACACATTTTCCTTATGTGCCATCACCACCAAAACTTCGATCCAAGGCACTGGATTTCTTCATTCTAGGCTAGAGGATATGAACTATTCTTAGTCTAGCGACCAAGCTATCTGTAACTTAGATCATAGTCCCAAAATCTCTTCGGGAAGACATTTACCCAAGATTCATCCATGTATATCCACCTTAATATATCTTCTATCCTCCCAAATACTGGGTCACCTTTGTTGTTATTGCAAGGCCTAGGTCCCCTAGTTACACATAACTCGAATACACAATGCAACATGGGTTTGAAATTCCCAAAATGACACAAGGATACAATATCAAACACAAAAGCCTTACCTCTTATCACAACAAGCGACACTTAACACCCTGAGTTAATACCTTAGAATCTTGATTCAGACACTGGACCTTTTCACCATCCATCCCAAGATAAGGACATTCCTCAATCTTACGATCGAACTAAATCACTATTAAAACATGCTCCCGAGAGTCTCACTGAAACAAAGCATTCATCCATAAAGCTTCCGTAAACATATAGAATAATATCTCTTAATCCTCAAGGCCCATGATCTTTTTCACGTCAACTTACCGAGGCCGACTTCACCTCCTGTCTAACATGGGACAACACACCTTATCTTCTATCGGACAAGGGACCATTGCAACATCACCTTAAGTCTCATAATCCACATCTCAACCTCAATAGGATCTGAGCTACCCAAAGTCCAGACACTTAAGCACCTCCAAATCAATTATGAATTGTCATCCTGGGACTTGGTATGCCCGAATTTAACTCCAATTATACTAACCTTGAGCGGTTGACTCCACCCTATTCATCATGCTTGCTAGGTTGATCAAGCAATCATTCTTAGCAAATTACTAGCCTAAGAGCTTCAATCCAAAGCTGATCAAATCTAAACCTCAAACCGAGATTAATTAATTAATCTAGGCCTCGAATCAACACTGACCAATTTAAGAACCCAATTGATACCAATCAAATTCCAATATTAAGGTGTCTCTATACACCATCTTCCTCTCGACCCTATAGTCAACCACTAATATTAGTGGTCCCCATCTAGGAGCCACTGCTAACACTTTCTTGAAACAGGAATAATTCGGATTAGGCCACTCCTAGAACACTAGCTGGAACGCATAAACTAACCAATCGAACTAATTCATCATTCCTAACTTAGTGCTAGCCTAAGTTATTGGGATTGGAGTAACCAAACCTATCCGGACTAGCATAATCATCATACGCCATCATCTACTTATTCGATCAATCTTAATCTAACCTTAGCTTCTGCATACGATTCAAATCAAACCTAAGGCATTTCTTTTTCTCTGATACCAACTATGACGGACTGGGTTATTCTCCTTAAATAACCTCCGTCAATGGTGATATAAACTTATACCCATAATTTATCATTATGGACTTTGCAGAAATTTCGACAGAGTTTTCTCTGCAACTGGCCGAAATACCAAAAATACAACCTGCTTAAAATAGCCAGTACAAGCACACAACTATGCAATAATCAATATTTTGACCTACAATACAATACACAGGATCACAATCATCATACCATCATTAGCTTTAACACAATACTCCTATCTACCATGTTGGGTCTAAAGAGATGCCGTCTGGGACTAAACGAAATCCAAAACATCAACATAAATGCGGAAGCATAGCTACATCCAGAAACCTGTGGAAGCATAATAATAACAAATGACATTAATCCAACAAGACTATTTACATTATATTACAACAACGTATTCAAAACTTCAAGCTTTCGACATCCAACTAATCTTGTCAAGCAAGTCTCTCTACTTACTCTAAATAATCGGGCGCCGGCTTAATGTTCTCATCTGGAAGGAGAAACAGTAAGAGTGAGCGTACAGCTTAGCAAATGTAATCATACATCACTAACTACAACAAATAATAGAAAAAACAGTAACTGGGTAAGGGAATCATACAACTTGAATAAAGGAAGCATGAAAAGAGAGGGAACATCTGGAATCATTTAGTTTGCATGTTCATTTTGGTTATGTTCATTCATTTTTATTGCTTTCATCAATCTTTGTGGACCCGAATTAGTAAGTCGTACTAACCAACGATGTGAGAGGACGAGAAAAGGAATGTGTCTGCCACACATTCTAAGGCCGGCTACATTTTAGGTTTGCAGCACTCGACCATCGGCTACATTTTTGGTCTGCAGCACTCGACCATTGGCTACATTTTAGGCCTGCAGCACTCGACCATCTCAATCGCCCCATATCCCCCGGGGACCATGGCAATCCTTGTTCTTTCACAATAGCATCCTAAAGCGTACCCTAAATATCACCTGCCCCCAGGAGTTGCCGAAATATTCCTTGGGTTCCTACCGTGATGTACATGGTAAGTTAGAGGGTACTAATCCTATGATCCATGGTCCTAGTTTCAAGATTAGTCTTAATCCTTTGAAGGGGAATCCACCATTTGTCATATACATTCTCAACCAGGAAATCACATCCCCATTACATATCTCCATCCAGGATACCAAATCTATCACATTCTACCTCGTGGATTCTCTTCCATTTACTTGCTCGGTTCCTTTCTTTCATTTGGAGTTTAGATCTTTTAACCAATAAGTTAAACTTGTAAGACAGTTTGGTTATACTTACCTTCGTTGGTTAAACACCACCTTAGAAGCCTCCAGGACACATTCCCTTATTCCCGGTGCACAATTATACATCTTTAGAGCTTTTAATTTAACATGATCAATTAGATACAAATTTCATAAACATTAAACGGGTGGAATCGTGCAATTTTTCCTCATTCAACTTGGATGAACAGTAATAGGGGACCTTTAGAGCTCCTAGATGCCGCGAACGGGTTGATTCATGCGGAATCGGACATCCGGTTGATATATACATACAATTGGGATATGGCAATTCATATTTTTGGATCAATTTAACATAACATGAGGGTGGAAACATGCAAATTCTCCTTTTTGTCTCGGGTGAACAGTAACAGTGCCTTTTTAGAGGACCCGGACTCCGCAAACGGGTCGAAACGTGCGAGATCGATTGCGTGGCTGATATTTATATACATTTAGGACGTGATAATTCATATTTTGAGGTCAATTTAATATAATACACGAGTGGAAACATGCAAATTTTCTAGTTTATTTCGGATGAACATTGACAGTGGCGTTTTAGAGAGTTCGGATGCCACAAACGGGTCGATTCTTGTCCGATCGGACGCTCAGTCGATATATATGCATAATTAGGACTTGATAATTCACATTTTGGAGTCATTTTGACGTTTATTCGAGGAGGAAACAGGGGAACCCAAATAAGCTACGGGATTAAGGTTTGGTGGTACCGAAACAAGTGAATCAGACAACGATTCGGATAAACAACTACATATTTATCAATCATTAATCATGGGCTATACGATTTTTATGTTTTGGGTGAGTATTGGAACGATAATACCCGATGGAGAATGAATAAAAATCACAAGAGAACAAATAGTGAGTATGAAAACACTTGCCTCAATGTGCTCCACATTTTTTCCAACTAGCTTGAGCTTGGAATCGAACCCGAAGGCCTCCATTTTCTCCTCTTCTCCTTCGTGTGGCTCTTCCTCTCGCCGGGCTCTCGCGTTTGTTGTCGCCACTCCGCTGGCCGCGCTAGCCGGCTACCACCACGCACGGCCATCGCCGGCTCATGCGCCGCCTCTTCCCCAGCGAAATCTCCATTGCGCCACCAACGCAGCAAAACCCTAACCCTCTTGCCTATTCTTTCTCTCTCCTTGACCCTCTTCTCCCTCGTTTCTCTCTTTGTACTTCTGCTTTTCCTTTTGTTATATTATTATTATTATTATTATTATTATTATTATTATTATTATTATTATTATATTTTTGCGTTATATATATATTACGTTTTTTTTTAATTCAAAATTTAAATCGATACCCAGGCGGTCAAATGGGCGCATTCTGGGCACTAGCCGGACAATTCCAAATATTCTTTGAAATTTTTAGAGTATTTAATTAATTTTTTTCTCATACCCGAATTACCCAAAATTATCGAAAATAATAGATAATCTCAATTTAATTGGATAAAATATTTCGGGATGTTACAATAAGTATGCCATTGGTTCGTCTATAGCTGATCTTCAAGGAATTAGTCCCTTGGTTTGCATATATCAAATTTATCTTGAAAAAAATGTGAAACCAGTGAGACAAATGCAACGAAGATTGAGTCCCAATATGAAGGAGATAATGAAAGGGGAAGTGTTGAAATTGCTTGATACTGGAAACATTTGTCCTATCTCCAATTCAAAATGGGTTAGTCTAACACAAGTTGTCCCTAAAAAGTCTGAAGTTATTGTCATAAAAAATGAAAGAAATGAACTTATGCGACTAGATTTCATACTGGATGGTGTATGTGCATTGATTATCGAAAACTAAATGCAGTAACTAGGAAGGATCATTTTCCACTCCCATTCCTTGATCAAGTTGTGGAAAGAGTAACAGGGAAAGCTTTTTATTTTTTTCTCGATGGGTATTCAGGATATAATCAGATAGAGATAGCCCTTGATGATCAAAAGAAGACCACGTTTACTTGTCCCTTTGGTACGTTTGCTTACAAACGAATGCCATTTGGACTATGTAATGCTCTGGCCACATTTCAAAGATGTATGATGAGCATATTTAGTAACATGGTTGAGCTGTTTCTTCAGATCATTATGGATAACTTCTCAGTCTATCAAAATACCTTCGAGATGTGTCTAGAGTACATAGAAAAAGTTTTGGAGTAGTGTGAAGAAAACAATCTTGTTCTAAATTGGGAAAAATTTCAATTTATGGTCACTCAGGGTATAGTGTTGGGACATGTTGTCTCTTCTAAAGGAATTGAAGTGGATAAAGCTAAAGTTAAATTAATAAAAATCTCTCAATCCCAAAAACAGGTTAGAGATATTTATTCATTTTTAGGACATGCAGGATTTTACAGGCGTCTTATTCAATCTTTTAGCACAATTGCTCAACCCCTTTGTCATTTGCTATTGCATGATGTTCCTTTTAAATGGACACCTAAGTGTCAAAATGCTTTTGATAAGCTTAAAGAATCTTTGACCACTGCACCCAACATGCAAGCACCAGATTGGTCGCTGCCTTTTGAACTCATGTGCGACGCTAGTGATTATGTGGTGGGGGCCGTGCTAGGCCAACGAAAAGATAGGAGGCCCCATGTCCTATACTATGTGAGCAAGACCCTCACCGATGCACAAATCAATTACACCACAACTGAAAAGGAGCTTGTTGCTGTAGTTTTTGCACTTGATAAGTTTAAATCATATTTGATTGACTCACTTATTATAATCTATACTGATTATGCAACTTTAAAGTACTGGTTAATCAAAAAATATACAAAACCTTTATTGATCAGATGGATCCTTCTTCTCTAATAATTTCGTTTGGAATTTCGGGACAAGAAGGGAGTAGAAAATGTTGTAGCTGATCATTTATCTAGACTTACTCCTGATGACCAATTGAAGGATGACTGCCCCATAAATGAGTATTTTCCTAATGAACACTTGCCCCTTCTAAATTATTCTAAGCTAAGTCACGCCTTTAGTATGCCAGATATTATAAATTATTTTATAACAGGTAAAATTCTAGATAATTGGCACCAGGTAGATAGGCAAAAATTTTTTCAAAATGTTAGAACATAATTTTGGGATGAGCCATACTTGTTTAAGTATTGTTCGGATCAGATTGTGCGTCATTGTATTCCTGATGATGAAATTCATAATGTTATTACCTACCGTCACTCATTGGAATGTAGTGGTCACTTTTCTTCAATGAAAACTATTGCAAAGATTTTACAATGTGGATTTTATTGGCCCACCATGTTCTGAAATGTTCACATTTATTACACTACCTGAGATCAATATCAGAGATTAGGGTGCCTCACTAGAAAAAACATGATGCCACTATCCTCTATTCTTATCTTAGAAATTTTTGATTGTTAGGGGATTGATTTTATTGGACATTTTCCTAATTCTTTTGGATACAAGTATATTTTGTTGGCAGTAGACTATGTGTTCAAATGGGTTGAGGCTATCGCTACGCATAACAATAATCACCAAACAGTGATAAAATTTCTTAAAGAAAATATTTTATTCCTGTTCGGTATACCACGTGTGATCATTAGTGATGGGGGTAAATATTTTTGTAACAAACCACTCACAACTCTCATAAGCAAATATGGTATTGTACATAAAATAGCCACTCCTTATCATTCTCAAACCGGTGGATAAATAGAATTGGCCAATAAAGAGATAAAACAAATTTTGGAAAAGACAGTTAATCCTAATAGAAAAGATTGATCTTTAAAACTTATTGATATATTGTAGGCTTATCGCACAGCTTACAAGACACTTTTGAAAATGTTACTATACAAGCTAGTCTACGGAAAGCCATGCCATCTCCCAGTTGAAATGGAACATAAAGCCTATTGTGCTATCAGACAATTTAATGAGAATACTGACGATGTCGGAACTCACAAAAAATTGCAATTGTGTGATTTTGAGGAGCTCAGAAATGATACTTTTGAAAATGCTAAAATTGCAAAATCTAAAATGAAAAATTTACATGACAAACACATAACTCGGAAGGTATTCCATCTTGGACAGAAAGTTTTGTTGTACAACTCACACTTATATTTGTTACTAGGAAAAGTAAAATCATAATGGATAGGACGTTATACCATAACCGCCATTTCAGAACACGGTGCTACTAAAATTGAAAATCCTGAGAATGGTAACCGTTTTAAAGTCAATGGGCACCGTTTAAAACCTTTCTTTGAACCCTTCAACTGTGAGAGGGAATCCATTAATTTGAAAGATCCACCATCGTTTGAATATAAATATATATAAAAAAATTAGTTTATTATTTTTTCTTTCGTACAGTTTTTATTGTTTAATGATCATTTTTACATGAAGGCATATGAAATGGATGAATTTTAGTTGGTCTTTGTTAGACACTCTAAGATGATTATTTGGTTGATGCGGGTATACTCCAAATTATTACATGTCCTTTTACATTTAGAGATGGCTACATAGGTGTATTCCTTTCTTCTCAACCTTTTTCTTTCTTTTCCTAAAAAAAAAAAAAACTTTTTAAAAAAATTGAAATTGGAAAAAACCATCATAATGAGCAAACTTATAAACTATGTCTTGAATACTAATTCTCTGATTAATAGGATTTAAACATTAACTTTTTTACATTTTATGATTAAGTTATCTGATGATATCATTTTGAGAGTACTTAAAACACATAAATTTTATATTTACTTATTTTGTCTGAATATTATGTATCACCTTAATATAGTGGAGACTTAATACCAATGTAAGTCTTTGAGCTATTCTTTAATTGAGAGGGTATTTGATGCTTAATTCCATGAATATTTTCGGCTTCACAAAAGTTGACAATTTCATCTTATTCTTGGCAAATAATCATTCGTAAATAAGAATTACAAAATTTATGCAAATGGGTTATTGTTTTTCACCATGAGGATAACTTTAACAGCACATTTTTGACTTCTTGAGCCTAAGCCTATTTTATTCTTTATTCAATTATCACTTGAAACAAATTTGAGCCTATTACGTGCAAACTTTAAATTTGTAATTATATTTTCTTTGATTTACTCATATTTAAAAATTAACATACACATGTTAAACACTTATCGCACCCAAATATCTTATGATACAAAAACAATTGAAGGAGTTGAATAAAAAAGATAAAAAAATGAGGGAAAAGTTAAATTTTTTTCTGTATTCCTCAAAAAAAAAAAAAAAAAAAAGGAGATTCTATAAAAAAAAAAACTATGGAATTATATTTATTCTTTTTTGTATTCTTCTTGGTAAAGAAAAAAAATATAAAAAAAAGAGAAGGGGAGAAATGTACAAATTGATATTTAATTTTTGTATATATTTATTTATTTTTAATGTGATCTTTGAAAAAAAAAAGCAAAAGAGAAGAAAAAAAAAGAAAAAAAAAAGAAAAAAAAAGAGGGGTGATGTTTATATTAAAAAGAGAGGATAAGTTTTTGTTATCTAAGGCATTTATTTGAAAAGTCCTTATCACTTTCTTGAAACTACAAACCCTCAACCATATTACAATCGGCGAAGATCTAAAAGGACTATGGTGAATATAACTCATAAATATAAATTAATGTTATTCTTATTTACATTATAAAATCTCCTCTAAATTACATCTTTCAATATAAGAGTTTCATGACTTGATTGTTCCATCACACTTACTCGTATTTAAGTAATTCTTCAGTATAGGCTATGAGTTTTATTTTCTTCATGAGTGCATACTGGTTAAGATTTTGAAGTCAAGACTACAAAGGTAAAACATGTATATTTACTCTTAATAGTCAAGGTAAAATAAACACATACACACTTGAACTCTCTCAATAATAGATTTGCTATTATAGGTTGCTGATTCTGAGTGGCCTGTTTGCTTTGAAATCAGCTTGTAATGTTGGGCTGGACTAATTGATGCTCAATTGTTGTACTGGATTGAAGTGTTGCAGCATCTCTATGTACTACTGGATGAAATCGTAGCTGCATTGTAGGTTTACTGTCACTTGTGTCCACTGGCACTGATGTTGATGTTTTGGCTGATTATTTGGAAATCTCATTGTACCTCTGAATACTTGGTTGGAAGTGAGGCGGTTTGGAATGCCATGGTGATGCTGCTGTGTGGGTTGCAGTCTCTCTGAAGCTAATGTTGCCGCCCCTTACATGTGCTATGTGGGGTTAAAGTGTAGCACGCTGGACGGTAATCAGTGGTTTGGATGCTGCATTTCCTCCTACTGGATGGTTTGCTGCAGCTGCTGTGTGGTCTCGATGTTCCCACAGGTGCGCTGGGCTCATGGATTGTTGCTGATTAATGAAGCTCCGAGATAGTTGCCCTTGGTTTGCCGAGATCAGCTTTGCATTGCTGGGCTGGGATGTTTTTGAAAGAGTTATGGTACTGGGCGATGATCCTATCCCTAGCAGAAAATCTAAAAATCCTTGAGGTGCAATTTGGGCATGGGCTTGGCTCATATGTTTGCTTTGATGATGTGGCGATCAATGGAGCTATCTGCTGCTCAGAGTGCTTGCCCCCTGTTTCATGCTGCAATATGCTCAGCTCGAATCAGCTTGATAGAACTGATTCCTGGCTGAGGCTTTTTACTCAGATTTCCTGCTATTGATTATGCTGTTGCACCTGGGTTTGCTGTATTGAAGACATTTGATTTTATTCTGAATGAGGGAGCTGCTGCCGAGATGGCTGTGCGCTTCATTTTCTATGCTGAGAAAAATGGTTAATGCATGTTTCCATCGTCCTGCTATGTTTGGAAGTTCAGACTGCTGTTGTTATGAAGGGTGTGGTATTGTTGCTGGCCGTTGCATTTCGAAACAGCTAGTGGCTTGCTACCCTGCTTTGGTTTTTGAGCTTGGTGCTGCAGTCTTCTGTGCTGCCGCCTGGCAGTTTGCTGCCCCGTGGATGATTGAACCCACTTCCCCATGTGCTGCTGTCGGGATGAGCTGCTATCCACCTGTGCACATAAAACTTTGATGATCTGGTTTTTTTTTCATGTTTTGGACGTGTCCTCCGTTTGTGTCGGTTGACGGCATTGTCAGATATAATTCTAATTTCGCTGTCTTTGTCTATGTTATATGGGTTTTGTATTTTGGATCACGCTGCTCGGGGTATACCTTAGCGTCTTTGTTCTAAACCCAAATCGGTATAACACTTGGAGATAGAACATTGTCTCTATTTATAAAAATTCTTACTTACCAAAAAAAAATAGATTTAAGATGGCTGAATTCATAATCTTTAATATTTATATTTATCATATTAATCCTTTTTATATTAGTATGATTAACATATATTTTGAGATGCTCATGGATGTTTGTGGGTATCATCGTTGGAAACCCTCACGAGACTCAACTCGTGCACTAGGGCCGCTTAGGGGTTTAAAGGCTTGTTGCATTCGCTAAATGCAATTGTGATACCTACGAAAGTGATATGTTATTCACAGTGTTTATCTGTTTTGTTTTCTCCACATTGCTAAGGGACTAGCAATAAATGGGGTGGTGGTGTGATAAACACTGAATTTTTTATTCTTATTTTCATTTATTTCTTGTTATTTTTAGTAATTTTTATTTAAATAATATAATTAAATTATATATTTTAATTATACAGGTTTTATTTCTCAAACAAGATTTTTTAGAATAAAAGTATGCAAATGGACCATCAAAGCCCTTATTTTGTCGGTCTATGTGGCCGATCGAAGAAATATCGAGAAGAGGAGTATAATCCAATTTTTGAATGTTAATATATATATATATATATATATATATATATAGATTTAAAAAAAGAAGGAAAGAAAAAAAATATATATATTTAAAAACAAAAAAACCAAAAAAAAAAGAAATAAAAAAAGAAGGAAAGAAAAAATATATATATATTTAAAAACAAAAAACCAAAAAAAAAAAAAAAAAAAATAATAAATAATATATATATATATATATATATATATATATATATATACTGCCACGAACGAAGCCAAATAAAAAAATGAAGCAGAGGCGGCAAAGCAGCAGCCCGCATGCCCAGTAGCAGAAAAGAAAAGCAGAGCAGGTGGCAAGGAGCAGACATGGCAGCAGAGAAAAAAAAAAAAATTATCCTTCCTTTATAAATAGAGGGCCGGAAATGAGAGCAGAGGGGAGGAATTTTTGGGCGGGGAACTGGACTGAGAGCTACGGCATTGCCTCGACAGAGGATTTTCGGGGCGAGAGTGAAAGAAGTAGTGGGTTATTGGAGAGCGACTCTGCCTCAGACAGAGGAAAGGAGTCGATGGGGGAAATTATTTTTTGGGCAGAACAGTGAAGGAGTGATATTGCAGAGAGAGAGAGGGATTTGGGTGAGCGGAATCGGGCCGGTGCTGAGAGTTGCAAGAGAGATTTGGGGAGGAGGATGAACAGTAGAAAGCAGAGGGGGAAGGCGTGAGCTGGAGTGAACGAGAGAGTGAGAGTGAGAAGCGAGGAGAGAGAGAGAGTGAGTGGAAAGAGAGAGAAAGGGTGAACGGGAAAGAGAGAGAGGGAGCAAGGGGTTTTGTTTCTTTTCTTTTAGTTTATTATTATTTTATTATTATTATTATTATTAGTTTTTAGTTTAGTAAGTCTGGCTCAAATTTATCCTATTGTACCGGTAAAATTTAGCTTAATATGAAGTTTAATTTTGAATCAATTCGACTCCACTAATTTGTACTATTTATTTTTCTGTTGATTTAGTTTAAAATTAATATCATAATTTCATAATTTTGTATTACGTTATACTGCGAGAATTAATATGTTACGATTAACTATTGCAATAATCTAACATCTAACAAATTTACTTTTTCTCTTATTTAATTTTCTATATTTTATTTATTTTTTTAGCTTTGAATGGTCTTGTCACCGCCGCTCTTACAATTTCATGTTTATATTATTTAATTCTTATACTTTATTTATTGTCATTTTTTTGTCCTGAGCTTTGGATGGTTGTACCACCGCTGCTCTGTTATTCTTATATCTTTGTACTTTGATTTTTTTGCACTTTAATTTCGATTATTATGGGATGGCACAGGTGCCAAATATGATGGACCGGGTTATTTTTTTTTAAATAACCTCCATCAAGGATAAAAATAAACTGAAATTCCTAATTAAAGTTATTTATTTCTGTAAAAAATTAGATATAGTTCTGTTTGTAAATCGAGCGTTTGTCAAAATACAAGTACCTGTAAAAAAACCCTGCATAACAATCTACAACTATCTACAACAAAACTACACATCTTATTGTTCAACACACTACACATGATCTGATCGCCACATCAACCGAACGATACCGACATCATAACTCCAGTATAATGCCAACGGGGAAGGATACATACTAGGAACCTCGATCGTAACCACAATGAAAAGAACCTACAGAAGCACAAAAACGACAAGATGTAGCGAAAACTAATTCATCATTCGTCCATGCTAAACATCATTAATTATCACCATACATGTTTTAATCAGCTTACAAAAGTAAGACCAAAATTCCTATTTCATACACAAAAATCAGCTAAGTCCCAGCCCCGAGTCCTGCGTGTAATATCAGCTGTCAATTGCACTTATATGATCTACTCTGTTTCGTCGGGCATTAGTGTGTTCTCATTTGAAAGCTATATAGTAAGGGTGAGTGTACAACCCAGCAAATAAAATCATACATCACTAACTATAGCAATATACAGGAAAGACAGTAACTGGGTAGGAAAAATCATATAACTTGGATAAAGAAAGAATGTGAGGAGAGGGAGCATCGAGAATCACTTAGTTCACATGTTTGTTCTGGTTACGTTCATTCACTTTCATTACTTTTATCAGTCTTTGCGGACTCGAGCTAGTAGAAGAATGAGAAAGAGGCACGCAATAGAGTTTCTAGTAAAGGAAGGCCAAAAGATCAAGGCAAAGTAGAAGAAACCAAGGCAAGAGTAAAAAGATCAAGGTAAAGTAGAAGAAACCCAGGCAAGATACTCACCCCTGTTTTTAAAGTTCATGTTTATGCATGTTTGCTACGTAAGTATATTCTTATGAAATTATGTATGATGTCCGTTCTGTTTTTGTGATTTATCATTCTTAATCGCATGTTTAAAAGAAACTCTAATATTCATGGTGTTAGATTTTATTTTGCCTAAAGTATATGATTATTTGTCAAATTATATGAACTCTGATAACTGCAGAAAAGACTTCTAACTTTCAAGAAAGAGCACTCTGTCCAAAAAGCACTTCGTTCGTTTAAGAAAAAGAGCTCCGGATTTTGATGAAAAAGCACTTCGTCCTTTAAAGAAAAATCACTCCGGTTTTAGAGCTCCGGATTTTAAAGAAAAATCTCTCCAGTCTTTAGAACTCCGGATTTAAAGGAACTCCGGCTATTTGAGCTTCGATTTTTTTAATGGAATTAGAACTCCGGTTTCTGAATTACGGCTTTCATTGAAAAAGAACTCTGGGCTTCTATTTGAGAAAGAACTCCGGCCTTCTGTTTGAAAAAAGAACTCCGGCCTTCTGTTTGAAAAAGAACTCCGGCCTTCTGTTTGAAAAAGAACTCCAGCCTTCTGTTTGAAGAAGAACTCCGGCCTTCTGTTTGAAAAAGAACTCCAGCCTATTTATACGAACATGGAAAATGCATGTAATTCGGACAATAAGTGCAACTCTACGACTTTCGACTTTCGAACTATGATGTATGGCCATTAAAGGACAAGAACTGTGAACCGAGTCTCCATTAAACTTGCTGTTAAATATGGATGAAGGATATTTGAGTGAGACTCGAGGATTGCCTCCTGGGCCACGGGAGGGGACTTTCTGGTGGCATAAGAACTATAGACTACGGCCCCGTATGTCGAGTTAAAGACATTACCTCCCCCCCGGGAGCAAAATGAGGGGATACGGCTTTAGGTTGTAGCGTTACACATAACCCGTCCTCGATGTTGTCCGCTTCCGTCCGCTCCCTAAAGATGATAAGAATTTTAAATAGTTTTATGGGTTTTCAGAAGACATGATAATAAGAAAAAGACTAAGGAAATTTCGAACTAATGAAGAAAAGACATGATGATTTTCGTATACTAAGAATCTCTGTTTTGATGCGCTTATATATATATATATATATGTTTATGTTTTTCTGTTTTCTGCATGTGAATATTTTGCTGGGCTTTACAGCTCATTCTTGCCACTTTTTAGATGATGAAAGGCTTATGGAGGACGAAGTTGAGTAGAACCATATGATATAGCTAGCGGGCCAAAGCTGATCAATGACGAGCTTAATTTTATTTCCTATTAATGTTTTGAGAAGACTTGTAAAATGATTCAGCTGTTTATGTCTCTATGGATGTTGTTAGTATGTTTTCGTGATTTCTTTTTGTATAAATGAAATTAATATTTCTAGTATGCATCTCAGGTTTGAAATTAAAACCGGAAGGCCAGCTCATATAGTTCGGCCTCATCAATCCTGTGTAAGAAAGAAAAGTAAATTTTTATGTCCACTTTATTATTATTATTTTAAGTTGAGGATTTAGGTTAGCGGTGGCTTTATGCGGTGGAATAAAGTCGGACCGCCACAGTTGGTATTAGAGAGAAAACTGAGATGCTTTAGGACAATTCGAATCAACACGGAAACTTAGGGCAGGACCAGTTAGGGCAAGAAGAGGGTTAGTTTTATTTATGCTTTGGATGGATAGCTATTTTTAGACTAATTGACTAACAAAAATGTTCTTTCAGACATTAAAATCGTCACTGAAGTCATGTCTAACAGAGGACGGCAAACTGGACGGACTAACAACACTTCGGAGAGAGAGGCAAGATATTTGAACCTGCTAGACCGGATGGCTGAAGTCATAGAGGCTTTGGCTCCACCAACTCCACCAACTCTAGTGACCACCCCTATTCCGGATCATCAAGAAAGGTCGGTCTATGATCGTTTTACCAACGAGCGAGTTCCTGAATTCTCAGGGGAACCCGACCTGTTGAAAGCAGACACTTGGATCCAACGACTGAAGAAGGTGTTTGCGGTAATTAAGTGACCTACTGGAGACATGGTCTTTATGCCACCCATAAGTTGGCAGGTGAGGTCCACCACTGGTGGGAAATGCAGAAGAGAGTTTTCAATGTACCAGTTAGGGATATTAGTTGGGAAATATTTGAAGTAGCATTTCTGGAGAAATATTTCCTTGCTAATCTTCGTGGACAGAAGGAGGATGAATTCCTTCGCCTAAGGCAGGGTACTCACTCTGTGGCGGAGTACGATGCAAAATTTATAGAGTTATCTCGCTATACTCCGTATATGGTGGAAGACCAGGAGAGGAAGGCTAGGAGGTTCTTTCAGCGACTAAGGGATGATAGTAGGAAGCATCTCTCAACTCTGACGTTAGCCACGTACGGAGAGATGCTCGAGAAGGCTGTTATCTGTGAGAAGGAGTTGGAGAGAGGAGCATTGCTTAAACAAAGGACATTTAGTCTGACTTCAAGGGCTAGTACTAGTGAAGGCCCTTCTAAGAAAGCAAGACCATTGACTTCCAGTGGGGAGCAGAACCAATCCGTACAAATTTCTCGAACTCCGGCTAATAATGCATGTGATATTTGCGGAAGATCACATGAAAGGAAGCCTTGCTACAAGAAGCTGGGGGTCTGTTTTAACTGTGGTCAGGCTGGAAATATGATTAGAGATTGCCCACTCACCAAATAAGCCCCAGGATTTAAGTCTCCTATTCTAGATAAAGTATTTGCTATTTCTGCAAAGGAGGCCGAAACCTCTACGGAGGTAGTGAAAGGTACACTTTTTATTTGTGGCGCTTCTAGTCTTGTACTCTTTGACTAAGGATCTACTCATTTGTCTCCCATGAATTTTTGAAGTATCTTACGGCTCTTTCTCAAGTCCTTGGCTGCCTGTTGGTGGTCGCCTAACCCACAAGATCTTGCATAATTTTAAATGTAATATACTCAGAGTGTCCGACAGAAATAAATGAATACGTGATGCCTGTTAATCTGGTTTTGCTGAGAATGAAGGACTTCGATGTAATTTTTGGAATATATTGGTTAACCAGATATCATGCTAATATTGATTATTTCTGAAAAAGAGTAGAATTCGCCATCCCTGGAACCAAGCCTTTTTATATTCAAGGAGTCCGGCGTAAAGAAGCATCTTGCTTCATTTCGGCCCTTCATGCCAGGTACTTGATTGGTAAAGGATGACATCTGGCAATCGAGTTGTGGGATCTAAGATATAAGTTTAAATTGATCAAGGTATCAAGATATTGATGACGTCTTCCTATAGAACATTCATTGAGAATCTGAGTTAAGACTAATTAGTATATCATCTTAAAGTTATTTTGTGGTCATTAAGGGGCTTCAGCAGCGCGACTATTTGAGAATGATTTTAGAAGGAAGGTTAGGTTAACTTATCTGTTGATCGATAATTTGAGGTTGTATCGAAATCGACGGAAATCGTTGGGAATTGTATGTAGAGCCGTGGAAGCATACCATGGGATGTAATGCCGTTGAGAACATTAAGGTCATACCTTTGCTCCAGTGGGGGAGAAATTCATGATTAATGTCAACCATATGTAAGTCCGAAGTAGTAATTAAAATCTCTGCTTTGAAAACTTATGACTTTGTCATTGAAGATAGTCGTTACCTAAAGTTTTAAAAGCCAAATTGTTGTACCATTAAAAAGAATGACTATATGATATCTCTTGTGGACAGACGTGTTAACGGTTGAGCAAGTGAACTCTTTTCAGGTTTGGGATGAACTGAAATGGAAGTTCATTGGATTCGGTTGAAGTATCGGATTAAAGTTGGAAGAATGGCCAGCATTATTGTAGGTCACTCACGAAATTCGGAGGAACCGGTAAAAATCTTTGATCAAAGGGAACAAGATTAAGCACCAAATCAATCTCTAGAATAAAGGTGCTCTGGAAAGAATCACTCACCCGTAGAAGCAACTTGAGAATGAGAGGAAATGATTCGGACCAAATACCCCTACTTTTCGAGGTTAGTAACTTTATTTAAAATTTTGAGGACGAAATTTGTATAAATGGAGGAGATTGTAACGACCCAGATTTTTGAACATAGGAAATTGCAGTCGTCAAATCCTTATAATTCGGTCAACGCCAGTTGATCGGAAAAGGTAATAAGAAAAGTAAATCGGCCTTAAGATGAAATCAAGTTCGGCCCTTACTTGATATTAATATAGTCCGGATTTTCTTGATGAAAAGAAGTCCGGATTTCCTTTGATGCAAAACAAGTCCGACTTCATTCTTGAGAATTAAGTCTAGCCACTTTAAGAAAGAAAATCGAAACCGGCCTTGAACATGTTCTGAAATCCGATTTTGTTCCATTGAAGGCCGGAGTACATTATATGAATGTAAGGCCGAAGTGACTTGAAGACCGGAGTGGCATTGTGAGACCGGAGTAGCTTTGTGGTTGGTAAGGCCGAAGTGGAATTGTGGGAAGAAAGCTGAAGTTGATGATCCGGTCAACAAGTGTTGACCGAAAGTTGTGTAAGAATAATTCAGTTAACGCCGATAGTTGATCGGAGTGTGATTAAATGAGAAAGCTAAATCCTGTTAAGTTCAGTTAACCAGGAATTTAATGTGTGTACATGAAAAAGCTAAATCTCACTAAGTTCAGTTAACCAGGAATTTAATGTGTTTACATGAGAAATCTAAATTCCGTTAAGTTCAATTAACTAGGAATTAATGAACTTCTTGGAAATGTAAAACCATTAATGACCTAATTAATAAGGGAACTTTTAAGAAATGTAGAAGCCATAAGCAATAAACATTCCCCTTGGATTTGTGAAATGATGAAACATTTCCCTTGGATTTGGCAATCATTAATGATGAAATATTCCCCCTGTATTGCCAATCATTAATACTAGTCATCAAATTCAAGGCCTATAAATAAAAATTAGAAGAATGAGAAAGAGGCACGCAATAGAGTTTCTTGTAAAGGAAGGCCAAAAGATCAAGGCAAAGTAGAAGAAATTAAGGCAAGAGTAAAAAGATCAAGGCAAAGTAGAAGAAACTCAGGCAAGATACTCACCCCTATTTTTAATGTTCATGTTTATGCATGTTTGCTACGTAAGTATATTCCTATGAAATTATGTACGATGTCCGTTACGTTTTTGTGATTTATCATTCTTAATCGCATGTTTAAAAGAAACTCTGATATTCATGGTGTTAAATTTTATTCTGCGTAAAGTATATATTATTTGTCAAATTATATGAACTCTGATAATTGCAGAAACGACTTCTAACTTTTAAGAAAGAGCACTCTGTCCAAAAAGCACTTCGTTCATTTAAGAAAATGAGCTCCGGACTTTGATGAAAAAGCACTTCGTCCTTTAAAAAAAAATCACTCCGGTTTTAGAGTTCCGGATTTTAAAGAAAAATCACTCTAGTCTTTAGAACTCCGGATTTAAAGGAACTCCGGCTATTTGAGCTTTGATTTTTTTAATGGAATTAGAACTTCAGTTTCTGAATTACGGCTTTCATTGAAAAAGAACTCCGGCCTTCTGTTTGAAAAAAGAACTTCGGCATTCTGTTTGAAAAAGAACTCCGGCCATCTGTTTGAAGAAGAACTCCGGCCTTCTGTTTGAAGAAGAACTCCGGCCTATTTATATGAACATGGAAAATGCATATAATTCGGATAGTAAGTGCAACTCTACGACTTTTGACTTCCGAACTATGATGTATGGCCATTAAAGGACAAGAACTATAAACCTAATCTCCATTAAACTCACGTTAAGGATGGATGAAGGATATTGGAGTGACACTCGAGGATTGCCTCCCGGGCTACGGGAGGGGACTTTCCGTGGCATAAGAACTATAGACTACGACCCCGTATGCCCGGGTTAAAGGCATTACTTCCCCCACAGGGAGCAAAATGACGGGATACGGCTTTAGGTTGTGGCATTACACATAATCCGTCCTCGATGTTGTCCGCTCCCC
Organism: Nepenthes gracilis; assembly: GCA_033239525.1. NCBI lineage: Eukaryota > Viridiplantae > Streptophyta > Magnoliopsida > Caryophyllales > Nepenthaceae > Nepenthes > Nepenthes gracilis. Next base: position 10,378,978 of record BSYO01000027.1, on the reverse strand, counting down.
GTCCGCTCCCTAAAGATGATAAGAATTTAAAATGGTTTTATGGGTTTTCAGAAGACAAGATAATAAGAAAAAGACTAAGGAAATTTCGGACTAACGAAGAAAAGACATGATGATTTTCGTATACTAAGAATCTCTGTTTTGATGCGCTTAAGTATATATATATGTCTATGTTTTTATGTTTTCTGAATGTGAGTATTTTGCTGGGCTTTACAGCTCATTCTTGCCACTTTTCAGATGATGAAAGGCTTATGGAGGACGAAGTTGAGTTGAACCATATGATATAGCTAGCGGGTCGGAGCTGATCAATGACGAGCTTAATTTTAATTCCTGTTAATGTTTTGAGAAGACTTGTAGAATGATTCCGCTGTTTATGTCTCTATGGATGTTGTTAGTATGTTTCCGTGATTTCTTTTTGGATAAATGAAATTAATAATTCTAGTATGCATCTCAGGTTTGAAATTAAAACCGGAAGGCCAGCTCATATAGTTCGGCCACATCAATCCTGTGTAAGAAAGAAAAGTAAATTTTTATGTCCACTTTATTATTATTATTTTAAGTCGAGGATTTAGGTTGGTATCAGAGAGAAAACTGAGATGCTTTAGGACAATTCGAATCAACACGGAAACTTAGGGCAGGATCAGTTTGGGCAAGAAGAGGGTTAGTTTTATTTATGCTTTGGATGGATAGCTATCTTTAGACTAATTGACTAACAAAAATGTTCTTTTAGACATTAAAATCGTCACTGAAGTCATGTCTAATAGAGGACGGCGAACTGGACGGACTAACAACACTTCAGATAGAGAGGCAAGATATTTGAACTCGCTAGGATGGATGGTCAAGTCATAGAGGCTTTGGCTCCACCAACTCCAACTCTAGTGACCACCCCTATCGGATCATCAAGAAAGGTCGGTCTATGATCGTTTTACCAACGAGCAAGTTCCCCGAATTCTCGGGGAACCCGACCTGTTGAAAGCAGACACTTGGATCCAACGATCAAGAAGGTGTTTGCGGTAATTAAGTGACCTACCGGAGACATGGTTCTTTATGCCACCCATAAGTTGGCAGGTGAGGTCCACCACTGGTGGGAAATGCAGAAGAGAGTTTTCAATGTACCAGTTAGGGATATTAGTTGGAAAATATTTGAAGCAGCATTTCTGGAGAAATATTTCCTTGCTAGTCTTCGTGGACAAAAGGAGGATGAATTCCTTCGCCTAAGGCAGGGTACTCGCTCTGTGGCGGAGTACGACGCAAAATTTATAGAGTTATCTCGCTATGCTCATTATATGGTGGAAGACCAGGAGAGGAAGGCTAGGAGGTTCTTTCAGCGACTAAGGGATGAGATTAGGAGGCATCTCTCAACTCTGACGTTGGCCACGTACGGAGAGATGCTCGAGAAGGCTGTTATCTGTGAGAAGGAGCTGGAGAGAGAAGCATTACTTAGACAAAGGACGTTTAGTCTGACTTGAAGGGCCAGTGCTAGTGAAGGCTCTTCTAAGAAAGCAAGACCATTGAGTTCCAGTGGGGAGCAGAACCAATCCGTACAAATTTTTCGAACTCCGGCTAATAATGGATGTGATATTTGCGGAAGATCACATGAAGGGAAGCCTTGCTACAAGAAGCTGGGGGTCTGTTTTAACTGTGGTCAGGCTGGAAACATGATTAGAGATTGTCCACTCACCAAACAAGCCCCAAGATTTAAGTCTCCTATTCCAGATAAAGTATTTGCTATTTCTGCAAAGGAGGCCGAAACCTCGACGGAGGTAGTGGAATGTACACTTTCCATTTGTGGCGCTTCTAGTCATGTACTCTTTGACTCAGGATCTACTCATTTGCCTCCCATGAATTTTTGAAGTACTTACGGCTCTCCCTCAAGTTCTTGGCTGCCCATTGGTGGTCGCCAAACCCACATGATCTTCCATAATTTTAAATGTGGTATATTCAGAGTGTCCGGTAGAAAGAAATGAATACGTGATGCCTGTTAATCTGGTTTTACTGAAAATGAAGGACTTCGATGTAATTTTAGAAATGGATTGGTTAGCCAGATATCATGCTAAGATTGATTGCTTTTGAAAAAGAGTAGAATTCACCATCCCTGGAAACAAGCCCTTTTATATTCGAGGAGTCCGGCGCAAAGAAGAATCTTGCTTCATTTCGGCCCTTCATGCCAGGCACTTGATTGGTAAAGGATGACATCTGGCAATCGAGTTGTGGGATCTAAGGCATAAGTTTAAATTGATCAAGGTATCAAGATATTGATGACGTCTTCCTATATAACATTCATTGAGAATCTGAGTTAAGACTAATTAGTATATTATCTTAAAGTTATTTTGTGGTTGTTAAGGGGCTTCGGCAGTGTGACTACTTGAGAATAATTTTAGAAGGACGGCTAGGTTGACTTATTTGTTGATCGATAATTTGAGGTTGTATCGAAATCGATGGAAATCGTTGAGAATTCTATGTAGAGCCTTGGAAGCATAGGCTTTGGTATCATTGTGAAATATCCTAGAACATTCGAGGAAGATAAGATAGACTGATAAGGTTGTTCATGAATTTCAAAACTGAGGAATGCGAGTTTCGTGGAAGAAATGCCCTGTTAGGCTTATAACTCTTTGTAGCGTGATTTTGGGATCTATGAGATTTTAAGCAATGGCTATTGGAAAGACTGATTAGTGTCTTGAAAACTTGTGGTCATCTTGGGTATAATCAAGTCATTAAATCACCCGACAAGTATTCCCGGGGACTATAATTCAAGTGAGACGTTTGACTTAGAGAGGTTGGTAATTAGTTTCGAAAATCGGATGAGTCTGGTTGGTTACCATGGATTATAATGCCGTTGAGAACGTTAAGGTCATACCTTTGCTCCAATGGGGGAGAAATTCATGATTAATGTCAACCATATGTAAGTCAAAGTTGTAATTAAAATCTCTTTTTGAAAACTTATGGCTTTGTCATTGAAGATAATCGTTACCTAAAGCTTTAAAAGCTAAATTGTTGTACCATTAAAAAGAATGACTATATGATATCTCTTGTGGACAGAAGTGTTAACAGTTGAGCAAGTGAACACTTTTCAGGTTTGGGATGAACTGAAATTTAAGTTCATTGGATTCGGTTGAAGTATCGGATTAAAGTTGGAAGAATGGCCAGCATTATTATAGGTCACTCATAAAATTCGGAGGAACCGGTAAAAATCTTGGATCGAAGGGAACAAGATTACGCACCAAATCAATCTCTCGAATAAAGGTGCTCTGTGGAAAGAATCACTCACCCGTAGAAGCAACTTGAGAACGAGAGGAACAGATTCGGAATGGATACCCCTACTTTTCGAGGTTAGTAACTTTATTTAAAATTTTGAGGACGAAATTTCTATAAGTGGAGGAGATTGTGACGACCCAGATTGTTGAACATAGGAAATTTCAAGTCATCAAATCCTTATAATTACGTCAATGCCAGATGACCGGAAAAGGTAGTAAGAAAAGTAAATTGGCCTTAAGAGGAAATCAAGTTCGGCCCTTACTTGATGTAAATCTAATCCGGATTTTCTTGATGAAAATCTAGTTCGGATTTCCTAGATGAAAAGAAGTCCGGATTTCCTTTGTTGTAAAACAAGTTAGACTTCGTTCTTGAGAATCAAGTCCAGCCACTTTAAGAAAGAAAATCGAAACCGACCTTGAACATGTTCTTAAATCCGGTTTTGTTCCATTGAACGCCGGAGTACATTATATGAATGTAAGGCCGAAGTGACTTGAAGACCGGAGTGGCTTTGTGAGGCCGGAGTAGCTTTGTGGTTGGTAAGGCCGAAGTGGAATTGTGGGAAGAAAGCTGAAATTGATGGTCCGGTCAACAAGTGTTGACCGGAAGTTGTGTAAGAATAGTTCGGTCAACGCCGATAGTTGACCGGAATGTGATTAAATGAGAAAGTTAATTCCAGTTAAGTTCAGTTAACCAGGAATTTAATGTGTGTATATGAAAAAGCTAAATCCCGCTAAGTTCAGTTAACCAGGAATTTAAAGTGTTTACAAGAGAAATCTAAATTCCGTTAAGTTCAGTTAACTAGGAATTAATGAACTTCTTGGAAATGTAAAACCATTAATGACCTAATTAATAAGGAAACTTTTAGGAAATGTAGAAGCCATAAGCAATAAACATTCCCCTTGGATTTGTGAAATGATGAAACATTCCCCTTGGATTTGCCAACCATTAATGATGAAACATTCCCTCTGTATTGCCAATCATTAATACTAGTCATCAAATTCAAGGCCTATAAATAAGAACTAGAAGAATGAGAAAGAGGCACGCAATAGAGTTTCTTGTAAAGGAAGGCCAAAAGATCAAGGCAAAGTAGAAGAAACCAAGGCAAGAGTAAAAAGATCAAAGCAAAGTAGAAGAAACTCAGGCAAGATAGTCACCCCTATTTTTAATGTTCATGTTTATGCATGTTTGCTACGTAAGTATATTCCTATGAAATTATGTACGATGTCCGTTATGTTTTTGTGATTTATCATTCTTAATCGCATGTTTAAAAGAAACTCTGATATTCATGGTGTTAAATTTTATTCTGCCTAAAGTATATATTATTTGTCAAATTCTATGAACTCTGATAATTGCAGAAACGACTTCTAACTTTTAAGAAAGAGCACTCTGTCCAAAAAGCACTTCGTTCATTTAAGAAAATGAGCTCCGGACTTTGATGAAAAAGCACTTCGTCCTTTAAAAAAAAATCACTCCGGTTTTAGAGTTCCGGATTTTAAAGAAAAATCACTCTAGTCTTTAGAACTCCGGATTTAAAGGAACTCCGGCTATTTGAGCTTTGATTTTTTTAATGGAATTAGAACTCAGTTCCTGAATTACGGCTTTCATTGAAAAAGAACTCCGGCCTTCTGTTTGAAAAAAGAACTTCGGCATTCTGTTTGAAAAAGAACTCCGGCCATCTGTTTGAAGAAGAACTCCGGCCTTCTGTTTGAAGAAGAACTCCGGCCTATTTATATGAACATGGAAAATGCATATAATTCGGATAGTAAGTGCAACTCTACGACTTTTGACTTCCGAACTATGATGTATGGCCATTAAAGGACAAGAACTATAAACCTAATCTCCATTAAACTCGCTGTTAAGGATGGATGAAGGATATTGGAGTGACACTCGAGGATTGCCTCCTGGGCTACGGGAGGGGACTTTTTGGTGGCATAAGAACTATAGACTACGACCCCGTATGCCGGGTTAAAGGCATTACTTCCCCCCCTGGGGAGCAAAATGACGGGATACGGCTTTAGGTTGTGGCATTACACATAACCCGTCCTCGATGTTGTCCGCTCCCGTCCGCTCCCTAAAGATGATAAGAATTTAAAATGGTTTTATGGGTTTTCAGAAGACAAGATAATAAGAAAAAGACTAAGGAAATTTCGGACTAACGAAGAAAAGACATGATGATTTTCGTATACTAAGAATCTCTGTTTTGATGCGCTTATGTATATATATATGTCTATGTTTTTATGTTTTCTGAATGTGAGTATTTTGCTGGGCTTTACAGCTCATTCTTGCCACTTTTCAGATGATGAAAGGCTTATGGAGGACGAAGTTGAGTTGAACCATATGATATAGCTAGCGGGTCGGAGCTGATCAATGACGAGCTTAATTTTATTTCCTGTTAATGTTTTGAGAAGACTTGTAGAATGATTCCACTGTTTATGTCTCTATGGATGTTAGTATGTTTCCGTGATTTTTTTTAGATAAATAAAATTAATAATTCTAGTATGCATCTCAAGTTTGAAACTAAAATCGGAAGGCCAGCTCATATAGTTCGGCCTCATTGATCCTGTGTAAGAAAGAAAAGTAAATTTTTATGTCCACTTTATTATTATTATTTTAAGTCGAGGATTTAGGTTGGTATCAGAGAGAAAACTGAGATGCTTTAGGACAATTCGGAATCAACACTAAAAACTTAGGGCGAGGATCAGTTTGGGCAAGAAGAGGGTTAGTTTTATTTATGCTTTGGATGGATAGCTATCTTTAGACTAATTGACTAACAAAAATGTTCTTTTAGACATTAAAATCGTCACTGAAGTCATGTCTAATAGAGGACGGCGAACTGGACGGACTAACAACACTTCAGATAGAGAGGCAAGATATTTGAACCTGCTAGACCGGATGGCTGAAGTCATAGAGGCTTTGGCTCCACCAACTCCACCAACTCTAGTGACCACCCCTATTGCGGATCATCAAGAAAGGTCGGTCTATGATCGTTTTACCAACGAGCGAGTTCCTGAATTCTCAGGGGAACCCGACCTGTTGAAAGCAGACACTTGGATCCAACGACTGAAGAAGGTGTTTGCGGTAATTAAGTGACCTACTGGAGACATGGTTCTTTATGCCACCCATAAGTTGGCAGGTGAGGTCCACCACTGGTGGGAAATGCAGAAGAGAGTTTTCAATGTACCAGTTAGGGATATTAGTTGGAAAATATTTGAAGCAGCATTTCTGGAGAAATATTTCCTTGCTAGTCTTCGTGGACAAAAGGAGGATGAATTCCTTCGCCTAAGGCAGGGTACTCGCTCTGTGGCGGAGTACGATGCAAAATTTATAGAGTTATCTCGCTATGCTCATTATATGGTGGAAGACCAGGAGAGGAAGGCTAGGAGGTTCTTTCAGCGACTAAGGGATGAGATTAGGAGGCATCTCTCAACTCTGACGTTGGCCACGTACGGAGAGATGCTCGAGAAGGCTGTTATCTGTGAGAAGGAGCTGGAGAGAGAAGCATTACTTAGACAAAGGACGTTTAGTCTGACTTGAAGGGCCAGTGCTAGTGAAGGCTCTTCTAAGAAAGCAAGACCATTGAGTTCCAAAGTGGGGAGCGTAACCAACTGTACAAATTTTTCGAACTCCTACTAATAATGGATGTGATATTTGCGAAGATCACATGAAGGGAAGCCTTGCTACAAGAAGTCAAATCTGCTTTAACCGTGGGTCGCTGGAAACATGATTAGAGATTGTCCACTCACCAAACAAGCCCCAAGATTTAAGTCTCCTATTCCAGATAAAGTATTTGCTATTTCTGCAAAGGAGGCCGAAACCTCGACGGAGGTAGTGGAATGTACACTTTCCATTTGTGGCGCTTCTAGTCATGTACTCTTTGACTCAGGATCTACTCATTTGCCTCCCATGAATTTTTGAAGTACTTACGGCTCTCCCTCAAGTTCTTGGCTGCCCATTGGTGGTCGCCAAACCCACATGATCTTCCATAATTTTAAATGTGGTATATTCAGAGTGTCCGGTAGAAAGAAATGAATACGTGATGCCTGTTAATCTGGTTTTACCGAAAATGAAGGACTTCATGTAATTTTAGAAATGGATTGGTTAGCCGATATCATGCTAAGATTGATTGCTTTTGAAAAAGAGTAGAATTCACCATCCTCGAAAACAAGCCCTTTTATATTCGAGGAGTCCGGCGCAAAGAAGAATCTTGCTTCATTTCGCCCTTCATGCCGTGCACTTGATTGGTAAAGGATGACATCCGCAATCGAGTTGTGGGATCTAAGGCATAAGTTTAAATTGATCAAGGTATCAAGATATTGATGACGTCTTCCTATATAACATTCATTGAGAATCTGAGTTAAGACTAATTAGTATATTATCTTAAAGTTATTTTGTGGTTGTTAAGGGGCTTCGGCAGTGTGACTACTTGAGAATAATTTTAGAAGGACGGCTAGGTTGACTTATTTGTTGATCGATAATTTGAGGTTGTATCGAAATCGATGGAAATCGTTGAGAATTCTATGTAGAGCCTTGGAAGCATAGGCTTTGGTATCATTGTGAAATATCCCAGAACATTCGAGGAAGATAAGATAGACTGATAAGGTTGTTCATGAATTTCAAAACTGAGGAATGCGAGTTTCGTGGAAGAAATGCCCTGTTAGGCTTATAACTCTTTGTAGCGTGATTTTGGGATCTATGAGATTTTAAGCAATGGCTATTGGAAAGACTGATTAGTGTCTTGAAAACTTGTGGTCATCTTGGGTATAACCGAAGTCATTAAATCACCCGACAAGTATTCCTGGGGGACTATAATTCAAGTGAGACGTTTGACTTAGAGAGGTTGGTAATTAGTTTCGAAAATCGGATGAGTCTGGTTGGTTACCATGGATTATAATGCCGTTGAGAACGTTAAGGTCATACCTTTGCTCCAATGGGGGAGAAATTCATGATTAATGTCAACCATATGTAAGTCAGAAGTTGTAATTAAAATCTCTGCTTTGAAAACTTATGGCTTTGTCATTGAAGATAATCGTTACCTAAAGCTTTAAAAGCTAAATTGTTGTACCATTAAAAAGAATGACTATATGATATCTCTTGTGGACAGAAGTGTTAACAGTTGAGCAAGTGAACACTTTTCAGGTTTGGGATGAACTGAAATTTAAGTTCATTGGATTCGGTTGAAGTATCGGATTAAAGTTGGAAGAATGGCCAGCATTATTATAGGTCACTCATAAAATTCGGAGGAACCGGTAAAAATCTTGGATCGAAGGGAACAAGATTACGCACCAAATCAATCTCTCGAATAAAGGTGCTCTGGAAAGAATCACTCACCCGTAGAAGCAACTTGAGAACGAGAGGAACAGATTCGGAATGGATACCCCTACTTTTCGAGGTTAGTAACTTTATTTAAAATTTTGAGGACGAAATTTCTATAAGTGGAGGAGATTGTGACGACCCAGATTGTTGAACATAGGAAATTTCAAGTCATCAAATCCTTATAATTACGTCAATGCCAGATGACCGTAAAAGGTAGTAAGAAAAGTAAATTGGCCTTAAGAGGAAATCAAGTTCGGCCATTACTTGATGTAAATCTAATCCGGATTTTCTTGATGAAAAGAATTCCGGATTTCCTTGATGAAAATCTAGTCCGGATTTTCTTGATGAAAAGAAGTCCGGATTTCCTTTGTTGTAAAACAAGTTAGACTTCGTTCTTGAGAATCAAGTCCAGCCACTTTAAGAAAGAAAATCGAAACCGGCCTTGAACATGTTCTTAAATCCGGTTTTGTTCCATTGAACGCCGGAGTACATTATATGAATGTAAGGCCGAAGTGACTTGAAGACCGGAGTGGCTTTGTGAGGCCGGAGTAGCTTTGTGGTTGGTAAGGCCGAAGTGGAATTGTGGGAAGAAAGCTGAAATTGATGGTCCGGTCAACAAGTGTTGACCGGAAGTTGTGTAAGAATAGTTCGGTCAACGCCGATAGTTGACCGGAATGTGATTAAATGAGAAAGTTAATTCCTGTTAAGTTCAGTTAACCAGGAATTTAATGTGTGTATATGAAAAAGCTAAATCCCGCTAAGTTCAGTTAACCAGGAATTTAAAGTGTTTACAAGAGAAATCTAAATTCCGTTAAGTTCAGTTAACTAGGAATTAATGAACTTCTTGGAAATGTAAAACCATTAATGACCTAATTAATAAGGGAACTTTTAGGAAATGTAGAAGTCATAAACAATAAACATTCCCCTTGGATTTGTGAAATGATGAAACATTCTCCTTGGATTTGCCAATCATTAATGATGAAACATTCCCTCTGTATTGCCAATCATTAATACTAGTCATCAAATTCAAGGCCTATAAATAAGAACTAGAAGAATGAGAAAGAGGCACGCAATAGAGTTTCTTGTAAAGGAAGGCCAAAAGATCAAGACAAAGTAGAAGAAACCCAGGCAAGATACTCACCCCTGTTTTTAAAGTTCATGTTTATGCATGTTTGCTACGTAAGTATATTATTATGAAATTATGTATGATGTCCATTCTGTTTTTGTGATTTATCGTTCTTAATCTCATGTTTAAAAGAAACTCTGATATTCATGGTGTTAGATTTTATTCTGCTTAAAGTATATGATTATTTGTCAAATTATGTGAACTCTGATAATTGCAGAAAAGACTTCTAACTTTTAAGAAAGAGCACGTCATCCAAAAAGCACTTCATTCGTTTAAGAGAAAGAGCTCCGGACTTTGATGAAAAAGTACTCCGTCCTTTAAAGAAAAATCACTCCGGTTTTAGAGCTTCGGATTTTAAAGAAAAATCACTCCGGTCTTTAGAACTCAGGATTTAAAGAAACTCCGGCTATTTGAGCTTCGATTTTTTTAATGGAATTAGAACTCCGGTTTCTAAATTACGGCTTTCATTTGAAAAGAACTCCGGCGTTCTGTCTGAAAAAGAACTCCGGCGTTCTGTCTGAAAAAGAAATCCGGCCTTCTGTTTGAAAAAGAGCTCCGGCCTATATATATGAACATGGAAAATACATGTAATCCGGACAGCAAGTGGAACTCTACGGCTTTCAACTTTCGAACAATGATGTATAGCCATTAAAGGACAATAACTATGAACCGAGTCTCCATTAAACTTACTGTTAAAGATGGATGAAGGATATGACACTCGAGGATTGCCCTCTGGGACACGGGAGGGGACTTTCTGGTGGCATAAGAACTGTGGACTACGGCCCCTTGTGCCGGGTTAAAGGCATTACCTCCTGCCTCGGGGAGCATAATGGTAGGATACAGCTTTAGGTTGTGGGGTTACACACAACCCGTCCTCGATGTTTGTCCGCTCCCGTCCGCTCCCTAAAGATTATAAGAATTTTAAATGGTTTTATGGGTTTTCAGAAGACAAGATAATAAGAAAAAGACTAAGGAAATTTCGGACTAATGAAGAAAAGACATGATGATTTTCGTATACTAAGAATCTCTGTTTTGATGCGCTTATGTATATATATATGTCTATGTTTTTATGTTTTCTGAATGTGAGTATTTTGCTGGGCTTTACTGCTCATTCTTGCCACTTTTCAGATGATGAAAGGCTTATGGAGGACGAAGTTGAGTTGAACCATATGATATAGCTAGCGGGTCGGAGCTGATCAATGACGAGCTTAATTTTATTTCCTGTTAATGTTTTGAGAAGACTTGTAGAATGATTCCGCTGTTTATGTCTCTATGGATGTTGTTAGTATGTTTCCGTGATTTCTTTTTGGATAAATGAAATTAATAATTCTAGTATGCATCTCAGGTTTGAAATTAAAACCGGAAGGCCAGCTCATATAGTTTGGCCTCATCAATCCTGTGTAAGAAAGAAAAGTAAATTTTTATGTCCACTTTATTATTATTATTTTAAGTCGAGGATTTAGGTTGGTATCAGAGAGAAAACTGAGATGCTTTAGGACAAAATTTCGAGGACGAAATTTGTATAAGTGGGGGAGATTGTAACGACCCAGATTTTTGAACATAGGAAATTGCAGTCGTCAAATCCTTATAATTCGGTCAACGCCAGTTGATCGGAAAAGGTAATAAGAAAAGTAAATCGGCCTTAAGATGAAATCAAGTTCGGCCCTTACTTGATATTAATATAGTCCGGATTTTCTTGATGAAATCAAGTCCGGATTTCTTTGATGAAAATGTAGTCCGGATTTCCTAGATGAAAAGAAGTCCGGATTTCCTTTGATGTAAAACAAGTTCGACTTCATTCTTGAGAATTAAGTCTAGCCACTTTAAGAAAGAAAATCGAAACCGGCCTTGAACATGTTCTGAAATCCGGTTTTGTTCCATTGAAGGCCGGAGTACATTATATGAATGTATGGCCGAAGTGACTTGAAGACTGGATTGGCTTTGTGAGGCCGGAGTAGCTTTGTGGTTGGTAAGGCCGAAGTGGAATTGTGGGAAGAAAGCTGAAGTTGATGATCCGGTCAACAAGTGTTGACCGGAAGTTGTGTAAGAATAATTCAGTCAACGCCGATAGTTGACCGGAATGCGATTAAATGAGAAAGCTAATTCCTGTTAAGTTAAGTTAACCAGGAATTTAATGTGTGCACATAAAAATGCTAAATCCCGCTAAGATCAGTTAACTAGGAATTTAATGTGTTTACATGAGAAATCTAAATTCCGTTAAGTTTAGTTAACTAGGAATTAATGAACTTCTTGGAAATGTAAAACCATTAATGACCTAATTAATAAGGGAACTTTTAGAAAATGTAGAAGCCATAAATAAGAAACATTCCCCTTGGATTTGCCAATCATTAACGATGAAACATTCCCCCTGTATTGCCAATCATTAATACTAGTCATCAGATTCAAGCCCTATAACTAAGAACTAGAAGAATGAGAAAGAGGCATGCAATAGGGTTTCTAGTAAAGGAAGGCTAAAAGATCAAGGTGAAGTAGAAGAAACCCAGGCAAGAGTAAAAAGATCAAGGCAAAGTAGAAGAAACACAGGCAAGATACTCACCCCTGTTTTTAAAGATCATGTTTATGCAAGTTTGCTACGTAAGTATAATCTTATGTAATTATTTATGATGTCTGTTATGTTTTTGTGATTTATCGTTCTTAATCGCATGTTTAAAAGAAACTCTGATATTCACGGTGTTAGATTTTATTCTGCTAAAAGTATATGATTATTTGTCAAATTATATGAACTTTGATAATTGTAGAAAAGACTTCTAACGTTTAAGAAAGAGCACTCCGTCCAGAAAGCGCTCCGTTCGTTTAAGAAAAAGAGCTCTGGACTTTGATGAAAAAGCACTTCGTCCTTTAAAAAAATCACTCCGGTTTTAGAGCTCCGGATTTTAAAGAAAAATCACTCTGGTCTTTAGAACTACGAATTTAAATGAACTCCGGCAATTTGAGCTTCGATTTTTTTAATAGATATAGAACTCCGGCTTCTGAATTACGGCTTTCGTTGAAAAAGAACTCCGACCTTCTGTTTGAAAAAAGAACTCTGACCTTCTATTTGAAAAAACAACTCCGGCCTTCTGTTTGAAAAGGAACTCCGGCCTTCTGTTTGAAAAGGGACTCCGGCCTTCTGTTTGAAAAAGAACTCCGGCCTTCTGTTTGAAAAAGAACTCCGGCCTATTTATATGAACATGGAAAATGCATGTAATCCGGACAGCAAGTGGAACTCTACGGCTTTCGACTTCCGAACTATGATGTATAGCCATTAAAGGACAAGAACTTTGAACCGAGTCTCCACTAAACTTGCTGTTAAATATGGATGAAGGATATTGGAGTGACACTCGAGGATTGCCTCCTGGGCCTCGGGAGGGGACTTTCTGGTGGCATAAGAACTATAGACTACGGCCCTGTATGCTGGGTTAAAGACATTACCTCCCGCCCCGGGGAGCAAAATGATGGGATACGGCTTTAGGTTGTGGGGTTACACACAACCCGTCCTCGATGTTGTCCGCTCCCTAAAGATGATAAGAATTTTAAATGGTTTTATGGGTTTTCAAAAGACATGATAATAAGAAAAAGACTAAGGAAATTTCGAACTAACGAAGAAAAGACATGAAGATTTTCGTATGCTAAGAATCTCTGTTTTGACGCGCTTACATATATATAAGTATGTCTGTATTTTTCTTTTTTCTGCATGTGAGTATTTTGCTGGAATTTGTAGCTCATTCTTGCCACTTTTCAGATGATGAAAGGCTTATGGAGGACGAAGTTGAGTAGAACCATATGATATAGCTAGCGGGCCGGAGCTGATCAATGACGAGCTTAATTTTATTTTTTGTTAATGTTTTGAGAAGACTTGTAAAATGATTCCGCTGTTTATGTCTCTATGGATGTTGGTAGTATGTTTCCGTGATTTCTTTTTGGATAAATGAAATTAACATTTCTAGTATGCATCTCAGGTTTGAAATTAAAACCGGAAGGCCAGCTCATATAGTTCGACCTCATCAATCCTGTGTAAGAAAGAAATGTAAATTTTTATGTCTACTTTATCATTATTATTTTAAGTCGAGGATTTAGGTCGACGGTGGCTTTATGCGGTGGAATAAAGTCAGGCCGTCACAATTGGTATCAGAGAGAAAACTGAGATGCTTTAGGACAATTCGAATCAACACGGAAACTTAGGGCAGGATCAGTTAGGGCAAGAAGAGGGTTAGTTTTATTTATGCTTTGGACGGATAGCTATCTTTAGATTAATTGACTAACGAAAATGTTCTTTCAGATATTAAAATCGTCACTGAAGTCATGTCTAACAGAGGAAGGCAAACTGGACGGACAAACAACACTCCGGATAGGGAGGCAAGATATTTGAACCTGCTAGACCGGATGGCTGAAGTCATAGAAGCTTTGGCTCCACCAACTCCAGTGACCACCCCTATTCCGGCTCATCGAGAATGGTCGGTCTATGATCGTTTTACCAACGAGCGAGTTCCTGAATTCTCAGGGGAACCTGACTCATTGAAGGCAGACACTTGGATCCAACGACTGAAGAATGTATTTGCGGTAATTAAGTGTCATGCTGGAGACATGGTTCTTTAGCCACCCATAAGTTGCAGGTGAGGCCCACCACTGGTGGGAAATGCAGAAGAGAGTTTTCAATGTGCCAGATCGGGATATTAGTTGGGAAATATTTGAAGCTGCATTTCTGGAGAAATATTTGCCTGCTAATCTTCGTGTACAGAAGGAGGATGAATTCCTTCACCTAAGGCAGGGTACTCGCTCTGTGGCAGAGTACGATGCAAAGTTTACAGAGTTATCTTGCTATGCTCCTTATATGATGGAAGACTAGGAGAGGAAGGCTAGGAGGTTCTTTCAGTGACTAAGGAATGAGATTATGAGGCATCTCTCAACTCTGATGTTGGCCACGTACGGAGAGGTGCTCGAGAAGGCTGTTATCTATGAGAAAGAGCTGGAGAGAAGAGCATTGCTTAGACAAAGGACGTTTAGTCAGACTTCAAAGGCCAGTGCAACTGAAGGCCCTTCTAAGAAAGCAAGATGAACGACTTCCAGCGGGGAGCAGAACCAATCCGTACAGATTTTCCGAACTCCGGCTAATAATGGATGTGATATTTGCAGAAAATCACATGAAGGGAAGCCTTGCTACAAGAAGCTGGCGGTCTGTTTTAACTGTGGTCAGGCTGGACACATGATTAGAGATTGCCCACTCAGCAAACAAGCCCCAGGATTTAAGTCTCCTATTCCAGATAAAGTATTTGCTATTTCTGCAAAGGAGGCCGAAACCTCTACGGAGGTAGTGGAAGGTACACTTTCTATTTGTGGCGCTTCTAGTCATGTGCTCTTTGACTCAGGATCTACTCATTTGTCTCCCATGAATTTTCGAAGTATCTTACGACTCTTCCTCAAGTTCTTGGCTGCCCATTGGTGGTCGCCTAACCCACAGGATCTTCCATAATTTTAAATGTAGTATATTCAGAGTGTCCGACAGAAATAAATGAATACGTAATGCCTGTTAACTGGTTTTTGCTGGAAATGAAGGACTTCGATGTAACTTTTGGAATGGATTGGTTAACTAGATATTATGCTAAGATTGATTGTTTCCAAAAAAGAGTAGAATTCGCCATCCCTGGAACCAAGCCTTTTTATATTCAAGGAGTCCGGCGTAAAGAAGCATCTTGCTTCATTTCGGCCCTTCAAGCTAGGCACTTGATTAGTAAAGGATGACTTCTTGCAATCGAGTTGTGGGATCTAAGGCATAAGTTTAAATTGATCAAGGTATCAAGATATTGATGACGTCTTCTTATAGAACATTCATTGAGAATCTGAGTTAAGACTAATTAGTATATCATCTTAAAGTTATTTTGTGGTCATTAAGGGGCTTCAGTAGTGCGACTATTTGAGAATGATTTTAGAAGGAAGGTTAGATTGACTTATCTATTGATCGATAATTTGAGGTTGTATCGAAATCAACGGAAATCGTTGAGAATTCTATGTAGAGCCGTGGAAGCATAGGCTTTGGTATCATTGTGAAATACCCCAGAACATTCGCGGAAGATAAGATAGACCGATAAGGTTGTTCATGAATTTCAAAACTGAGGAATGCGAGTTTCGTGTAAGAAATTCCCTGTTAGACTTATAACTCTTTGATAGCATGATTTTGGGATCTATGAGATTTTAAGTAATGGCTATTGGAAAGGCTGATTAGTGTCTTGAAAACTTATGGTCATCTTGGGTATAACCGAAGTCATTAAATCACCCGACAAGTATTCTTGGAGGACTATAATTCAAGTGAGACGTTTGACTTAGAGAGATTGGTAATTAGATTGGAAAATCGGATGAGTCTGGTAGGTTACCATGGAATGTAATGCCGTTGAGAACATTAATGTCATACCTTTTCTCCAGTGGGGGAGAAATTCATGATTAATGTCAACCATATGTAAGTCAGAAGTAGTAATTAAAATCTCTGCTTTGAAAACTTATGGCTTTGTCATTGAAGATAGTCGTTACCTAAAGTTTTAAAAGCCAAATTGTTGTACCATTAAAAAGAATGACTATATGATATCTCTTGTGGACAGACGTGTTAACGGTTGAGCAAGTGAACTCTATTCAGGTTTGGGATGAACTGAAATGGAAGTTCATTGGATTCGGTCGAAGTATCGGATTAAAGTTGGAAGAATGGCCAGCATTATTGTAGGTCGCTCACGAAATTCGGAGGAACCGGTAAAAATCTTTGATCAAAGGGAACAAGATTAAGCACCAAATCAATCTCTAGAATAAAGGTGCTCTGGAAAGAATCACTCACCCGTAGAAGCAACTTGAGAATGAGAGGAAAAGATTCGGACCAAATACCCCTATTTTTCGAGGTTAGTAACTTTATTTAAAATTTCAAGGACGAAATTTGTATAAGTGGGAGAGATTGTAACGACCCAGATTTTTGAACATAGAAAATTGCAGTCGTCAAATCTTATAATTCGGTCAACGCCAGTTGATCGGAAAAGGTAATAAGAAAAGTAAATCGGCCTTAAGATGAAATCAAGTTCGGCCTTTACTTGATATTAATATAGTCCGAATTTTCTTGATGAAAAGAAGTCCGGATTTCCTTTGATGCAAAACAAGTCCGACTTCATTCTTGAGAATCAAGTCCAGCCACTTTAAGAAAGAAAATCGAAACCGGCCTTGAACATGTTCTGAAATCCGGTTTTGTTCCATTGAAGGCTGGAGTACATTATATGAATGTTAGGCCGAAGTGACTTGAAGACCGGAGTGGCTTTGTGAGGCCGGAGTAGCTTTGTGGTTGGTAAGGCCGAAGTGGAATTGTGGGAAGAAAGCTGAAGTTAATGATCCGGTCAACAAGTGTTGACCGGAAGTTGTGTAAGAATAATTCAGTCAACGCCGATAGTTGACCGGAATGTGATTAAATGAGAAAGCTAATTCCTGTTAAGTTAAGTTAACCAGGAATTTAATGTGTGCACATAAAAATGCTAAATCCCGCTAAGATCAGTTAACCAGGAATTTAATGTGTTTACATGAGAAATTTAAATTCCGTTAAGTTCAGCAAACTAGGAATTAATGAACTTCTTGAAAATGTAAAACCATTAATGACCTAATTAATAAGGGAACTTTTAGAAAATGTAGAAGCCATAAATAAGAAACATTCCCTTTGGATTTGCCAATTATTAATGATGAAACATTCCCCCTGTATTGCCAATCATTAATACTAGTCATCAGATTCAAGCCCTATAAATAAGAACTAGAAGAATGAGAAAGAGGCACGCAATAGAGTTTCTGGTAAAGGAAGGCTAAAAGATCAAGGCGAAGTAGAAGAAACCCAGGCAAGAGTAAAAAGATCAAGGCAAAGTAGAAGAAACACAGGCAAGATACTCACCCCTATTTTTAAAGATCATGTTTATGCAAGTTTGCTACGTAAGTATAATCTTATGAAATTAGGTAGGATGTCCGTTATGTTTTTGTAATTTATCGTTCTTAATCGCATGTTTAAAAGAAACTCTGATATTCACGGTGTTAGATTTTATTCTGCTAAAAGTATATGATTATTTGTCAAATTATATGAACTCTGATAATTGTAGAAAAGACTTCTAACTTTTAAGAAAGAGCACTCCGTCCAGAAAGCACTCTGTTCGTTTAAGAAAAAGAGCTCCGGACTTTGATGAAAAAGCACTCCGTCCTTTAAAGAAAAGTCACTACGGTTTTAGAGCTCCGGATTTTAAAGAAAAATCACTCCGGTCTTTAGAACTCCGGATTTAAAGGAACTCTGGCTATTTGAGCTTTGATTTTTTTAATGAAATTAGAACTTCGGCTTCTGAATTATGGCTTTCATTGAAAAAGAACTCCGGCCTTCTGTTTGAAAAAAGAACTCCGGCCTTCTGTTTGAAAAGGAACTCCGGCCTTCTGTTTGAAAATGGACTCCGGCCTTCTGTTTGAAAAGGAACTCCGGCCTATTTATATGAACATGGAAAATGCATGTAATTCGGACAGCAAGTGGAACTCTACGGCTTTCGACTTCCAAACTATGATGTATAGCCATTAAAGGACAAGAACTATGAACCGAGTCTCCACTAAACTTGCTGCTAAAGATGGATGAAGGATATTGGAGTGACACTCGAGCATTGCCTCCTGGGCATCGGGAGGGGACTTTCTGGTGGCATAAGAACTATGGACTACGACCCTGTATGCTGGGTTAAAGGCATTACCTCCCGCCCCGGGGAGCATAATGATGGGATACGGCTTTAGGTTGTGGGGTTACACACAACCCGTCCCCGATGTTGTTCCTCCCGTCCGCTCCCTAAAGATGATAAGAATTTTAAATGGTTTTATGGGTTTTCAAAAGACATGATAATAAGAAAAAGACTAAGGAAATTTCGAACTAACGAAGAAAAGACATGATGATTTTCGTATGCTAAGAATCTCAGTTTTGACGCACTTATATATATATATGTATGTCTATATTTTTCTATTTTCTGCATGTGAGTATTTTGCTGGGCTTTGTAGCTCATTCTTGACACTTTTCAGATAATGAAAGGCTTATGGAGGACGAAGTTGAGTAGAACCATATGATATAGCTAGCGGGTTGGAGCTGATCAATGACGAGCTTAATTTTATTTTCTGTTAATGTTTTGAGAAGACTTGTCAAATAATTCTGCTGTTTATGTCTCTACGGATGTTGCTAGTATGTTTCCGTGATTTCTTTTTGGATAAATGAATTTAATAATTCTAGTATGCATCTCAGGTTTGAAATTAAAATCGGAAGGCCAGCTCATATAGTTTGGCCTCATCAATCCCGTGTAAGAAAGAAAAGTAAATTTTTATGTCCACTTTATTATTATTATTTTAAGTCGAGGATTTAGGTTGACGGTGGCTTTATGTGGTGGAATAAAGTCGGGCCGTCACAGTTGGTTATCGAGAGAAAACTGAGATGCTTTAGGACAATTTGAATCAATACGAAAATTTAGGGCAAGATCAGTTAGGGCAAGAAGAGGGTTAGTTTTATTTATGCTTTGGACGGATAGCTATCTTTAAATTAATTGACTAACGAAAATGTTCTTTCAGACATTAAAATCGTCACTGAAGTCATGTCTAACAGAGGAAGGCGAATTGGACTGACTAACAACACTCCGGATAGGGAGGCAAAATATTTGAACTTGCTAGACCGGATGGCTGAAGTCATAGAAGCTTTGGCTCCACCAACTCCAGTGACCACCCCTATTCCGGCTCATCAAGAAAGGTTGGTCTATGATCGTTTTACCAACGAGCGAGTTCCTAAATTCTCAGGGAACCCGACTCATTGAAGGCAGACACTTGGATCCAATGACTGAAGAAGGTATTTGCGGTAATTAAGTGTCATGCTGGAGACATGGTTCTTTATGCCACCCATAAGTTGGCAGGTGAGGCCCACCACTGGTGGGAAATGCAGAAGAGAGTTTTCAATCTACCAGATAGGGATATTAGTTGGGAAATATTTGAAGTAGTATTTCTAGAGAAATACTTCCCTGCTAATCTTCGGGACAGAAGGAGGATGAATTCCTTTGCCTAAGGCAGGGTACTCGCTCTGTAGCAGAGTTTGATGCAAAGTTTACAGAGTTATCTCACTATACTCTTTATATGATGGAAGACCAGGAGAGGAAGGCTAGGAGGTTCTTTCAGCGACTAGGGGATGAGATTAGGAGGCATCTCTCAACTCTGACATTGGCCACGTACGGAGAGGTGCTCGAGAAGGCTGTTATCTATGAGAAGGAGCTGGAGAGAGGAGCATTGCTCAGACAAAGGATGTTTAGTCAGACTTCAAGGGCCAGTGCTAGTGAAGGCTCTTCTAAGAAAGCAAGACCATTGACTTCCAATGGGGAGCAGAACCAATCTGTACTGATTTTTCGAACTCCGGCTAATAATGCATGTGATATTTGCGGAAGATCACACGAAGGGAAGCCTTGCTACAAGAAGCTGGGGGTCTGTTTTAACTGTGGTCAGGCTGGACATATGATTAGAGATTGCCCACTTACCAAACAAGCCCCAGGATTTAAGTCTCCTATTCTAGATAAAGTATTTGCTATTTCTGCAAAGGAGGCCGAAACCTCTATGGAGGTAGTGGAAGGTACACTTTCTATTTGTGGCGCTTCTAGTCATGTGCTCTTTGACTCAGGATCTACTCATTTGTCTCCCATGAATTTTCGAAGTATCTTACGGCTCTCCCTCAAGTTCTTGGCTGCCCATTGGTGGTCGCCAAACCCACATGATCTTCCATAATTTTAAATGTGGTATATTCAGAGTGTCCGGTAGAAAGAAATGAATACGTGATGCCTGTTAATCTGGTTTTACTGAAAATGAAGGACTTCGATGTAATTTTAGAAATGGATTGGTTAGCCAGATATCATGCTAAGATTGATTGCTTTTGAAAAAGAGTAGAATTCACCATCCCTGGAAACAAGCCCATTTATATTCGAGGAGTCCGGCGCAAAGAAGAATCTTGCTTCATTTCGGCCCTTCATGCCAGGCACTTGATTGGTAAAGGATGACATCTGGCAATCGAGTTGTGGGATCTAAGGCATAAGTTTAAATTGATCAAGGTATCAAGATATTGATGACGTCTTCCTATATAACATTCATTGAGAATCTGAGTTAAGACTAATTAGTATATTATCTTAAAGTTATTTTGTGGTTGTTAAGGGGCTTTGGCAGTGTGACTACTTGAGAATAATTTTAGAAGGACGGCTAGGTTGACTTATTTGTTGATCGATAATTTGAGGTTGTATCGAAATCGATGGAAATCGTTGAGAATTCTATGTAGAGCCTTGGAAGCATAGGCTTTGGTATCATTGTGAAATATCCCAGAACATTCGAGGAAGATAAGATAGACTGATAAGGTTGTTCATGAATTTCAAAACTGAGGAATGCGAGTTTCGTGGAAGAAATGCCCTGTTAGGCTTATAACTCTTTGTAGCGTGATTTTGGGATCTATGAGATTTTAAGCAATGGCTATTGGAAAGACTGATTAGTGTCTTGAAAACTTGTGGTCATCTTGGGTATAACCGAAGTCATTAAATCACCCGACAAGTATTCCTGGGGGACTATAATTCAAGTGAGACGTTTGACTTAGAGAGGTTGGTAATTAGTTTGGAAAATCGGATGAGTCTGGTAGGTTACCATGGAATGTAATGCCGTTGAGAACATTAATGTCATACCTTTGCTCCAGTGGGGGAGAAATTCATGATTAATGTCAACCATATGTAGGTCAGAAGTAGTAATTAAAATCTCTGCTTTGAAAACTTATGGCTTTGTCATTGAAGATAGTCGTTACCTAAAGTTTTAAAAGCCAAATTGTTGTACCATTAAAAAGAATGACTATATGATATCTCTTGTGGACAGACGTGTTAACGGTTGAGCAAGTGAACTCTATTCAGGTTTGGGATGAACTGAAATGGAAGTTCATTGGATTCGGTTGAAGTATCAAATTAAAGTTGGAAGAATGGCCAGCATTATTATAGGTCGCTCACGAAATTCGGAGGTACCAGTAAAAATCTTGGATTAAAGGGAACAAGATTACACAACAAATCAATCTCTAGAATAAAGGTGCTCTGGAAAGAATCACTCACCCGTAGAAGCAACTTGAGAATGAGAGGAAAAGATTCGGACCAAATACCCCTACTTTTCGAGGTTAGTAACTTTATTTAAAATTTCGAGGACGAAATTTGTATAAGTGGGGGAGATTGTAACGACCCAGATTTTTGAACATAGGAAATTGGAGTCGTCAAATCCTTATAATTCGGTCAACGCCAGTTGATCGGAAAAGGTAATAAGAAAAGTAAATCGGCCTTAAGATGAAATCAAGTTCGGCCTTTACTTGATATTAATATAGTCCGGATTTTCTTGATGAAAAGAAGTCCGGATTTCCTTTGATGCAAAACAAGTCCGACTTCATTCTTGAGAATCAAGTCCAGCCACTTTAAGAAAGAAAATCGAAACCGGCCTTGAACATGTTCTGAAATCCGGTTTTGTTCCATTGAAGGCCGGAGTACATTATATGAATGTAAGGCCAAAGTGACTTGAAGACCGGAGTGGCTTTGTGAGGCCGGAGTAGCTTTGTGGTTGGTAAGGCCGAAGTGGAATTGTGGGAAGAAAGCTGAAGTTGATGATCCGGTCAACAAGTGTTGACCGAAAGTTGAGTAAGAATAATTCGGTCAACGCTGATAGTTGACCGGAATGTGATTAAATGAGAAAGCTAATTCCTGTTAAGTTAAGTTAACCAGGAATTTAATGTGTGCACATAAAAAAGCTAAATCTCTCTAAGTTCAGTTAACTAGGAATTTAATGTGTTTACATGAGAAATCTAAATTCCGTTAAGGTCAGTTAACTAGAAATTAATGAACTTCTTGGAAATGTAAAACCATTAATGACCTAATTAATAAGAGAACTTTTTGGAAATGTAGAAACCATAAATAAGAAACATTCCCATTGGCTTTGTGAAATGATGAAACATTTCCCTTGGATTTGCCAATCATTAATGATTAAACATTCCCCCTGTATTGCCAATCTTTAATACTAGTCATCAGATTCAAGGCCTATAAATAAGAACTAGAAGAATGAGAAAGAGGCACGCAATAGAGTTTCTAGTAAAGGAAGGCCAAAAGATCAAGGCGAAGTAGAAGAAACCCAGGCAAGAGTAAAAAGATCAAGGCAAAGTAGAAGAAACACAGGCAAGATACTCACCCCTGTTTTTAAAGATCATGTTTATGTAAGTTTGCTACGTAAGTATAATCTTATGAAATTAGGTAGGATGTCCGTTATGTTTTTGTAATTTATCGTTCTTAATCGCATGTTTAAAAGAAACTCTGATATTCACGGTGTTAGATTTTATTCTGCTAAAAGTATATGATTATTTGTCAAATTATATGAACTCTGATAATTGTAGAAAAGACTTCTAACTTTTAAGAAAGAGCACTCTGTCCAAAAAGCACTTCGTTCATTTAATAAAATAAGCTTCGGACTTTGATGAAAAAGCACTTCGTCCTTTAAAAAAAAATCACTACGGTTTTAGAGTTCCGGATTTTAAAGAAAAATCACTCTAGTCTTTAGAACTCCGGATTTAAAGGAACTCCGGCTATTTGAGCTTCGATTTTTTTAATGGAATTAGAACTCCGGTTTCTGAATTACGGCTTTCATTGAAAAAGAACTCCGGCCTTCTGTTTGAAAAAAGAACTCCGGCCTTCTGTTTGAAAAAGAACTCCGGCCTTCTGTTTGAAGAAGAACTCCGGCCTTCTATTTGAAAATGAACTCCGGCCTTCTGTTTGAAAAAGAACTCCGGCCTTCTGTTTGAAAAAGAACTCCGGCCTATTTATATGAACATGGAAAATGCATGTAATCCGGACAGCAAGTGCAACTCTACGACTTTCGACTTCCGAACTATGATGTATGGCCATTAAAGGACAAGAACTATGAACCGAGTTTCCATTAAACTTGCTATTAAAGATAGAAGAAGGATATCGGAGTGACACTCGAGGATTGCCTCCTGGGCCACGGGAGGGGACTTTCTGGTGGCATAAAAACTATGGACTACGGCCCCGTATGCCGGGTTAAAGGCATTACCTCCCGCCCCAGGGCGCAAAATGAGGGGATACAGCTTTAGGTTGTGGGGTTACACACGACCCGTCCTCGATGTTGTCCGCTCCCATTTGCTCCCTAAAGATGATAAGAATTTTAAATTGTTTTATGAGTTTTCAGAAGACATGATAATAAGAAAAAGACTAAGGAAATTTTGAACTAACGAAGAAAAGACATGATGATTTTCGTTTGCTAAGAATCTCTGTTTTGATGCGCTTATATTTATATATGTATATGTTTTTCTGTTTTCTATATGTGAGTATTTTACTAGGCTTTGTAGCTCATTCTTTCCACTTTTCAGTTGATGAAAGGCTTATGGAGGACGAAGTTGAGTAGAACCATATGATATAGCTACCGGCCCGGAGCTAATCAATGACGAGCTTAATTTTATTTCCTGTTGATGTTTTGAGAAGACTTGTAAAATGATTCCGCTGTTTATGTCTCTATGGATGTTGTTAGTATGTTTCCGTGATTTCTTTTTGGATAAATGAAATTAATAATTCTAGTATGCATCTCAGGTTTGAAATTAAAACCAGAAGGCCAGCTCATATAGTTCGGCCTCATCAATCCTGTGTAAGAAAGAAAAGTAAATTTATATGTCCACTTTATTATTATTATTTTAAGTCGAGGATTTAGGTTGACGGTGACTTTAGTCACATAGGTCGTGCTAACTAACGATGTGAGAGGACGAGGAAAGGAATGTGTCTGCCACACATTCTAAGGCCGACTACATTTTAGGTCTGCAGTACTCGACCATCGGCTATATTTTAGGTCTGCAGCACTCGACCATCGGCTATATTTTAGGTCTGTAGCACTCGACCATCGGCTACATTTTAGGTCTGCAGCACTCAACCATCGGCTACATTTTAGGTCTGCAACACTCGACCATTGGCTGCATTTTAGGCCTGCAGTCTTGGCCATCTCAATCGCCTGATATCTCCTAAGGACCAGGGAAATCCTCGTTCTTTCACAGTAATATCCTAAATCGTACCCCGCACATCACCCACCCCAGGAGCGGCCGGAGTATTCCTTGGGTTCCCATCGTGATGTACATGGTAAGCTAGAGGGTACTATCCCTATGATTTGTGGTCCTAGTTTCAAGATTAGTCTTAATCATTGAGGGGAATTCACCATTGCCATATGCATTCTCAAACCGAAAAATCATATTCCCATCACTTGTCTCCAACCGGGAGACCAAATCCATCACTTTACATTTTGTGGATTCCCTTCCATTTACTCGTTCGGTTCCTTTCTTTCATTTGGAGCTTAGATCTTTCAACCAATAAATTCAATTCGTAAGAGAGCTTGATTATACTTGCCTCTGTGGGTCAAACACCACCTTAGAAGCCCTCGGGACGCATTCTCCTCTCTCCCGGTGCACAATTACACATTTTAGAGCTTACAATTTAATATAATATTCAGTCATAAGTTCCATCACAATTGAAGAGAGCTAAAGCATGTATACTTACCATCTAAGTTTGGACAAACCTTGTTAGGCCACTTTTAGAGGGCTCGGATGCCGCGAACGGGTCAAACTTTACGGAATCGGTTGTCCGATCAACACACAGTGACTTTTAGGATGCGGGGATTCATATTCTAGAGTCAATTCAACATTTTATGAAGGTAAAAATATGCAATTTTCACTTTATGTCTCGGGTGAACAGTGCCGACGCCCATTTAGACCGCCCGAACGCCGCGAATGGGTCGAGACATGCAAAATCGATCACGCGGCCGACGTATATACACATTTGGGACGTGGGGATTCACATTTCGGGGTCAATTTAACAAAACGAGGCGCGAAAAACAGAAAACCCCCGATTTCCCGTAGGTTAGGGTTTGATGATACTCCACCGATTAGATCGGTGAGTAAATCTGACAATAAATTATATAATTCTTGATCTCTAGTCACGGGTACCACATTCTCCAAGGTTCAGGTGGGTATCGAGATGAAAATACTCGATAATAACTTAATAACATCGAAAGAGGAAAGTTAGTGAATATGAGAACACTTGCCTCGACGCGTACTATCACTTTCGTAACTATTTGCCGAGCAAATTCGGACTCTACGGTTCGATCTCCTCCTTTCTCTCTCTAAAATTGGCACTCTTCCTCTCTCCTCCTTTCCAAAAACCCTCTGGAAAATGAAAAGATCGAAGAAACGCGAAACAGGTTGAATTTTTATACTAGTCGGGGCGCTCGAGCACCGGGCGAGCGACCGGTGAGCGCGGCCTCGCTGCCGGCCCACGCTCGAGCGCGCTCAGGCGCTCAGCGGGCGGGGGAGCTACTGGATTTTACCCCTCGAGCGCTCAGTGGGCGGGGGAGCTACTGGATTTTACCGCTCGAGCGCCGCTTGAGCGTGTAGCAGGTGCAGCCTGCTGCTTGCACCACTGCTTTTTGCGCTCAAGTCTGCGCTAGAGCACACAGCAGGCGCGGTCTGCTGGCAGCATTTCAGTAATTTATAACCCGATTTTCCTTCCGATACGAATACTTATACATTCAATAGGTCTAGTATTAATTATTATCACGTTAATTTTCTCGTATTTAATATATTTTTAGACTCGGAACCTCACACCAAAGGCATTTTAATTTTCAGCTATTTAAATTTTGTTGTTTAATACTTCATGTCCTTTAGTTAATTTTAGGGTCATATTACAGTTGTTACGGCCACTCCGATTCTCACTAAATTGATGTTTTAATGTTGTTTAATATATATAAAATAGTTACGAAATTAGTTTTGTGTGAAAAATTAACTCATTGTGGATATGATACCCGACTTACCGGAAAAACTGCACCGAACCCTCGTACACTTGTGAGGTTAAAAATGAACCATACCTATCGAGGTTCGGTCAATGGTTAATTTGAGTACCTATTGGTATCTTGTCTGAGCCAACGTCATTCTCGAAATTATGACGTTGGTGCCACATATTTATTATAACTTTTGGATCCTGTGTTGAGATGTGTTGTGGTTGTATATTTGTTATACAGAATTAATGTACATGTTTTGTATTTATTTGGTGGCCATTTTTCTGCTGAGACTCTACCGGATTTCGGTTAAGAAAGTTAGTCCATCACAACAATGTGCTTTCTTGACATCCAGTACACACAGTTGATCGTGTTACCTTAAAAAGCTATTGTTAATGAGATGAAAAACCTACCGGAGACTCACTTGCAAGTCTCCATTGATCAACACAAGTTGAGGGCCCTATCCATGAGTTGCCCTAATCTAAGGAAATGAACATAAGCTGCGCATGTAAAAATGACAAAATCGCCAAAGGGTCTCTTGGGTGAAGCTGTAGCTAACAATTCTCAACTTCCTTCAGCATTGGCCACTTGTGTATCATCAAGTGAGCCATAATTCTAGCTGAGTTTCTACTTTGTGTGTCTACTATGACATTGGTCTTCCTTGGCTTGTATTAGATGTCACAATCATAGTCATTTAGTATGCCCATCTATCTCTATTGACTTTCTACTCTTATGCTTGGTGAAGATTGTAAATGTCTCTCCATACAAATAGTGTCGCCAAATTTTCAAGGCAAATATTATTGCTGCTAACTCGATGTCATAAGTCAAATATCGGGTTTCATAGTCTTTCAATTATCTAGATCCATACGCTATTACTTTTACATACTATAGTAGACACACAGCCTAAATGTCAAAACAATGTATCGTAGTAAACCTTGTACGCTCCTAACCCTTCAGGATTGGTCAATATAGGTGCTGATATGTTGTGAATTCGGATCAAAGCAGGTCTAATAATTGGACTTTAAAAAAATTACAATCCCATAATTTATACCACAAAGATTATCAAATCCTAAACCTATATGTGACAAAACAAACATCCACAAGACCCAAAATAAATAATCACAAATAATATTAACTCACACAGGATTTTATCAGATCATTGTCCCGACAATATCATATGCAGGACCTACTTCAAACAGTTGTAAGGGGAGGAACAAACCAAACGCGTACATATCCATTATACACACTAGCCCAATTGTCTCATATGTATCCAAAGGCATAGTTCGGTCAAACTTAGATCCCAAAATACATCTTATACATATATTAGGAATAGAGTGCTCCTCATCAGGAGAGAAATAGATAACATATTAGATAATAGATAACATAGATAGAGATATCGATCCTCAGATAGGGATATGTGTAAACTAATGCATGGTTTAGGCAAGTTTTATATCAATTTTTATACAAATATATTGATATAGAAATATACAATCTTAAATATTTGCCCATTATTTCCTAACATAACAAAACCCTCAAATATTCATAAATTTAGAACAAAACCCATAAATGATCGATAAAAATACCATGCATGCACAAATGAAACAAATAGGCTTAGTAAAAAGAGCATGTATGAACATTAAACCTCCAAAATTTAGGCAAAACATATCAGATATTAAAATAGATCGAGGATAGGGTTTAAAAATACTTACCTCAACCTCATACCAAGTAAATCAGACAAAAGGATGTTCTGAACTACCATGCATTTTCTTCCTTCTCCTCTCTATCTTCTCTTTTCCTTATTTAGCGCAAATGCTTTCACAGTGCCCTTGTAGCCACTTATATAACCTGCCTGACATTAAGCGCTAGGCTTGCCCAAATTAGTGCTCAAGAATGGCCTCAGGCGACTCTCGGATGCCAGCCCTCAACAAAGGGTGCTTTAGGCACCACTCGGGCGTGCCTTAGGCGCTAACCCGCTTTTCCAAAAATCATTAAAAATTCCACAATATACCATTATTTCTATTGCATCCAATATGCCCAAAATAACATATAATTTCAAAACTAATTAAACAAAGTTGGGCATTACAACTCTCCCATTCTTATAAAAATTTTATCCTCAAAATTTACATACCTCAAAACTCAAATAGGCAAGAGTTTTTCTCCTGAACTTTCCTCTCATGCACCCAAGTCGCTTACTTGACTAATTAATTTCTCCAGAACTCCTTAACCAACAAAATTGTCATGTTCGTCAACACATGATCCTTTTTGTCCAAAATCTGAACCTGAACCTAAATATAAGACAAATTCTCATCGATTTGCAATGGTTCGAACTTGATCACATACGAAGGATTATATACATATTCCCTCAACATAGATACATGAAATACATCATAACAATCCACCAAACTTGGAAGCAAAGCCAATCTATAGGATACCTCTCCAACTCACTCCAAAATCTTAAATAGACCAATGAACCTCGACTTCAATTTACCTTTTACCCCAAACCTCACAATTTCTTTCCTTGGAGATACTTTCAAAAACATATGATCAGCCATATAAATTCTCAAGTCAGATCTTATGACCTATGGGTTATAGGTCCATACGTTTCCGTTGTACCACTCTGATTAACCATCTGCCTGCAGATGAATTGCCACACTAAACTTTAGCTTGGTACCAACTCCTTATGCAAACTTTTCTAAAATTTTGACATAAGCCTCGATCTATGGGCCTTATTCAATATTCCCTCCTTAAGTTTCTCAATGTTCTGAATACAAATCCCTTCCCGAAAGCGAAGAATCTCATCAGCTAGCACATTAAAATATGCCCGTGACTCACTTCCCAAATCCTTGACAATTTCCATCAAGTACACACCAAAAAAATTCCATCAAGCACGTGTTACTCATGTAATTCTTCTTATTCCTTTCTAAAACTCTGGCTACACTTAAAAAAATGACATCATCCTGAATCATTGGAAGTGTAGCCGAATATTGTAGCTTTTTATTTCATCCAATATCTCCCATTCTTTAACCATTAAATGAGTCGTCAAACCCGAAGACTTCCAACTCAAAGTATTAGCAACTACATTCGCCTTTCCAAGCTAATATTGGATCTCGCAATTACAATCCGTAAGCAAATCCATCCATCTATGTTGTCGCATATTCAACTCTTTCTATGAAAATCGATACTTTAAACTCTAATGATTTGAATAAACCACAAACTTCTCTCCATACAAATAATGTGTCTAAATTTTCAATGCAAAATCACAACCGCTAATTCCAAATCATAGGTGGGATAATTCTGTTTGTAAATGTTCAATTGCCCTAACCCATAGGGAACCACCTGGCCATACTGTATTAATACACAAACAAAGACTTTCTTAGAAGTATCACAGTACACCACAAATGTTTTTGATCCATTAGGGATTGACAAAATCGGTGATGTTGCCATTCTCTTCTTCAATTCCTAGAAACTCTTCTCACAATTATCATGCCAAATGAAAACTATCTGCTTCTATGTCAAGTACATCAATGGCACCACAATCCTCAAAAAAATTTTAACAAATCGTCTATAGAATCTAGTTAGACCTAAGAAACTACGCACCTCCACTACATTTGTTGCTCTTTCCCAATTTTCCACTGCTTTAACCTTCTTCTAATCCCCAAATATGCCACCTTTAGAAATAATATGACCCAAGAATGAAACTTTCTCTAACCAAAATTCATATTTTTTTAACTTAGCAAATAATTTCCTTTCCCTGAAAATCTATAACATAATTCTCAAATGGGTTTTATACTCCGCAAATAAATCAAAATATCATTGATAAAACAACCACTACAAACTGATCTAAGTACAACTGAAAAATGTGATTCATAAGATCTATAAAAGATGCCAGCCATTTGTCAATCCAAAAAGGCATCATCAAAACTCATAATGGTTGTACCTTGTCCTGAAGACAGTCTTAGGCACATCATCCAGTTAATCCTTGATTGATGATATCCCGAATGTAGATTGATCTTAGGAAATACCTGAGCTCCTTGCAGTTAATCAAACAAATTATCTATCCTCAGGAGATTATACTTATTTTTTATCATGATCTTATTTAATTCATAATAATCCACACGTAAACTCATCGACCCATCATTTTTTTTTCAAATAACGTAAAAGCACCCCACAGTGATACACTTGATCGACTGAAACCTTTATTCAACAAATCCTATAACTCCTACTTTAACTCCATTTTTAACGCCTTTAATTCAAAAAGGGTTATTCTATGAAGAATCCTCGAAATTTGTGCTGATCCTGGCACAACTTCAATAGCAAACTCAATCTCCCAATTAGAAGGTAATCCAAGCAAATCCTCCAAAAAGATATTCTCAAATTCACATATAATTGGAATATCTTCAATGGCCACAGAATAACTCTCAAATGTGGTCACATATGTCAAATAAGTTCAGCACCCATCTTTCATCAAATGGCTCATATGTAAAGCCGAGATCATTCCTGCTATTTCCCTTCCAACTCTTCCTTGAAATTCAAAAGACTTGTAACCTTGGATGCAAAATAAAATGATCTTACTAAAGTAATCTACACTGGCATGATACATACTAACCAATCTATCCCCAAAATAACATCAAAGTATGGTATATCAAGTAAAATCAAATCCACCAATAATTTATATCCACAGACTCAAACTGGACACTAAGGATATACAACATCAGCCTTTACCAAATCAAATTCTTCCAAAAATTTGAGACAAGCTCAATCTAGAATTGGTCAAAGGGTGTTATACCGTTCCCCTAATCGGCCATCCTCTTCATAGCAGCTTAATCCTCGTCCTATCACTAGATCATTTAGTTTATTATAACGCTCATGTGACCCATTATAACCAAGTAATCATCTTTTTAGTTTGAACCTGAACCACCACAACTCGAATTTCAATTTTCTACCATAAACAATACTTATCATGTAGAATATTCAATCAATTATTTATCGAAATTGATCCAGAATGCCTCTCATTATGACTTCTCTAAAACCACTTTTGTCATGAACCAAGATCATGATTAGGTCTACTAATTAGACTTCATAAAAATTAAAATCCCAAAATTTATACCACAAAGATTAATGTGACAAAACAGATTATTTTTTTCTATTAACCTTTGTCAATAATCACATATACTAATGCCCACAATTAAATAATATGAAATTTTTGTAGAAAAGCAGGCAGATTTTTCTCTAAAAATAGGCTAAAACTATACTTACAACCTATATAAATAAACCTGTACAAGATGTATGATAACCAGACTTCAATTTTACACCACAACCACAACATACGCAGGACTAACAAAAGCCATATCATCTATGGCTCTAGCATAGTATCTCAACCACTACATTGGATCTAAGAGAGATGTCATCTAGGCCTAATCAAATCCAAAATCAAATAAATGCGGAAGCAAAACTAAATCCATACATAACCTACGGAAGTATAACATTAAATCATAATAATAACAACATACTATAACACAATTAATACACAACACTGCTCTAACTTAGATCTTTACATTTCATCACAATAATCATATTCAAAACTCTAAATCCTTGCAGTCCAGCAATCTCCTTAGCATAACTCTCTTCTTACTCTATCTAATTGGGTGTCAACTTGTGGCTCTTATCTGGAACAAAGAAGAAGTAAGAGTGAGCTCACAGCCCAATAAATATATCATAACAAGGCATAACAATAATAACGAAAGTAAATAGGGAAAAGATATAGGATCAGGAAAGAGATGCATAAACGGAACTTAAATTGATATGCTTGGGGTGAAATTTCTTCTTTTTCTTGGAACATAAGCATAACAAAATTACTCATCTTTGTGGACCCGGGCTAGTAGACCCCTCCAGCTAAAGGAGCGGATAATTGAGAATAGATTGTGTTTACTCCACACAATCCAAGGCCAAAGTTCTAAAGTTCTCAATTTCAAAAATTGAAAGTTCAAAAGTTTCTATCCTCCCAATTTAATGCCCCAAGGAGAGCAGACCACGTGTTACTCCATGGATAGAGTCATCTTCAATTACTACTGTAACATCCAAAGTGTGGGGTCCCGAACCTAAAAACATAATAATTTGAGAGTAATTAAAATGATGATCAAATATAAGAGGCCAAACATGCGTTGAAAAATGAGAGTTGAAAGTAAAAAGTTGAAAAATACCTGATTTCAGCAGGCAGCAGGTCTCGCCTGCCGCACGCCTAAGGCGTGGCAGCGAGCACAAAATCCCAAACCAGCCCGCACACCGTGCGGCCTAGTGCGCTTGAGCGGGTGATGGCAGAATGGCACACACGCCGTGCGCCCTGGCACACTCAAGTGGGCACTGGCAGAAATGCAGCATGCTTGACACGTGCTCGAGCGAAGTCGTGACTTTTGCTCCGTGTTCTGATTTCGTTTTTGTTATAAAGGGAAGGGGGAAAGAGAGAAGGGAGAGCTGCAGCAGCACGAAGGAAAATGAGGGAGAAGAGAAGAGGAAAAAGGAGAAATCACTCGTTTTAATCCACTCCGGGTAAAAATAACAGTAAATTGGGTTCAGGCAAATGTACTTCGGATGTTGTTTTCTACTTTTACCACTTTCTCCCGTCTCCAAATTGATGAAAATGCTCTAAGATTTTATTGTTGCATGTTTAAAGCAAACGAAGCATGTTTCCCTAGATTGTTCGGTTAGATTTCGTGTTTACTCATGTGTATTGAAGATTTGGCTTCGATTTCATGAACAACCATGTAATTAGTGTTTGTTTTGATTTCGAAAGCATGCAGTGAAACCCTAACTCAAAAATGTTAGGAATTTTTTGTTAAATTGCATGATTTAGTATATGTATTTGGATTTATGGTGTTGATTTCATGAATAAACACATATTTTGTGTTCGATTTGAGTTCGGAAGTTTTGGCGAAACCTTAGGTACGAAAATGAAGGGGTTTTAATGATTTTTAATCGTAACTTCTGTTACATAAAAGTTAATTGGCACCAAAATGAAGCTCCCGGTATAATTTGTTTTTGAAAATTTTACACGGACTTATACCGATAAAATTACTGTGCACTTCTGAAGTAAAATTGAAGGGTTTTTGAACCGTTACAATATATTTAGAACCAATTTTGAAGGGTTTGTAACTGTCTCTGTATATTCTGAAATAAATCTGAAAGGTTATGAATTGTTTCTGAACATTCTAAAGTTAACTGAAGGGTAATTGTAACGGAACGGGTCCTATCCTTTTAAGGCCCTCCATTAATGACATATAAACACCAACGTCTCAATAATTAAAATATAAAATCTATAGAAATTTTGATAGAATTTTCCCTACAATTGGACCAAAACCAAAAATACAACCTGTATTAAAGACCTGTACAAACATATAAATGTCCAAAACTCCACAATTTCCAATCCATATACAACAAACACACAAGATCCACATAGGCCATATCATCCATGGCGTTTTCACAACAAATCCTATCCACTATCACACATTTGGAGAGAGATGCCTTTCTAACACTTGCATAAACCCACACAAGATAGCGGAAGCAAAACTAAATATTTGCGGAAGCATAACAAAAATTCACAGTAATAAACATCCCATAGTCTTAACGCATAATAATAATAACTTTATCGAGTGACACTACATAACATAAATTCATATTCTAAGCCCTAGATTCTCGCAGTCCAGCAAAACTCCAAATGCAAGTCCTCTGCCTTGCGCTAGCTAGTGGGACATTAGCTTGTAGCACTCATCTGGAAAGAAGAAGAAGTAAGAATAAGCTAACAACTCAGCAAGTATATTCATATACAACGGCCATAAACAATAATAACGAAATTAAGCAGAAAACAGATATATGAACATGAACGAAATACATAAACAGGATCATGATTAAACATACTTGAAATATAATTTACTTCTTTCTTTTGTTCTTATTTTCTTTAGGATATAGATTAATTATGAATAATTATCTTTGCGGACCACGGGCTAGTAGGCCCTCCAGCCAAGGGAGCGAATAATCGATGATAGATTGTGTTCGGTCCACACAATCAAAGGCCTTGGTTCTTATTCATGCATGCATTATTTCATATGTCTTTCTTGTCATGGGGATCATCCTTTATATTCATAATTCATAATTCTTTTCCTCCTTGTACAACGCCCCGAGGACGACGATCTTGATTCTTTTCCTCCTTGTACAACGCCCCGAGGACGGCGATCCACGTATTACTCTATGGACGGAGTTATCCTCGATTACCACTGTAACTTCTTAAGGCTTGCTAGGAATACCACCTACTTCACTTAAGCGGCTAGGACACATGGCCCGAGTATCCTCAGATCTCCATCGCAATATTCATGGCGATCCTTCACAACATGAATTCGTGGTCCTAGTTTCATGATTTTCTTGTTCTTTTGAGAGAGGGTTCCATCAAATTTCTTTCACAATATTTCTCAAATTTCAATGTAGAATCTTCCTCCAATTATTCATGTTCTCATTATCTTGCTTGCGGATTTAAATCTTTTCATAACTTAACTTGCATACGAATATCAAAAGCATAGAGAAGTCTAGGAGTTCTTACCGTTGAAGAACAAATTCACTTTGATACATTGAGAGTTTTCAGACGGACATAGATTTCTTTCACAACACATATATTAAAGCTTCTCAATTATTCAATTTGAACTTGTACAAACATACATATCATTTGGTTAGCAATTAAACATGAGAAAGTATACAAAATATCGTCCGAAGTCCATCGGTGAACAATACCTGTGAGCAGTGCACAGACTTCTCGTATTGATTAATTCTCATCAAATTTCAGACTTCCAATGGGTACCTAGTCAGATACAAGGCATGGGTAATTATATCCTAGCGCTAATTTATCCATAATTCCCAATTTAATTGGTTAATTCCTCCGGGCTGTAGGTTTTGGGTCATTTGTTCGAAAAAGGGTCTAAATAACCAATTCGGGTATAAAATTCACACAATTACTTGTCCATATCATGGGTAACAATTATGTAAGGCTAATTCATACATTAAACCCAATATAATTGATCAAACATGGTGCGGACGCCCCTTAGGGTCTTAACGAACGAATTTTTACCAATATTCTAGTCCAATCAGATATCCAATTGATAAACTAACTTACCCAAGTCATGCATAATCATATTCTAGTCCCAAATATATCAAAAGCCCCAAAAATTCGCTGGTAAAATGGGCTTGGGCCCTGGTGAACAGTACCCGCGAAACCTAGGGTTTTCGAGTGTAATACACCACTCTAAACTTGGTATGTGGACATGATTTTGATGTATTACTATATTTAGGTTATGGACAACATAATAGATAAATTTATTCGAGTATCGGAATAAGGATACTCGAAGAGAACAGAATAAAAGTGCATGAAAATGAAAAGGGAAAGTATGAGTGTACTTGCCTCGACCCAATCTACAACTTTTCCAACTAGCTCGAGCTTGGAATTAGACCTGAAAGCCTCTATTTTCTCCCCTTCTCCTTCGCGTGGTTCCTCTCCTCGCGCCGGCCTCTACGCACGCAGCTGCCTCACCCGTCGTTACCATCGCTTTGCCCGCGTGCTGCTGTTGCCGAACAGCCAACACCGACCATCGCTGGCCACAACACACTGCTAGCCATGCCCACCGTCACCCACGAAACCCTAACCCTCACGCTGCCCTCTCTCTCTCCCTGATTGCTTCTGTTTCGTTTTCTCCTTCTGCTTCATGATTCCCATCGTTATTATTATTATTATTATTATTATTATTATTACACACACACACACGTTATTATCTATATTATATATATACACACACACAACACACATTATTATATATACATCTATTTTTCTTAAATCACAAAAACCCAAAATCGATATTCTAGCGGCCGAATAGGCTCACTTCGGACGCTGGCCCATCAGATCTAAATATTCTCCAAAATTTTCATAATATTTAATTAATTTTTCTCATACCCGAATTACCTAAAAATAATTAATCCCAAATAATGTGGACATGATTTTGATGTATTATCATATTTAGATTATGGTCAACATAATAGATAAATTTATTCAAGTATTGGAACGAGGATATCCGAAGGGAACGGAATAAAAGTGCATGAAAACGAAAAGGGAGAGTATGAATGCACTTGCCTCGACCCAATTTACAACTTTTTCAATTAGCTCGAGCTCGGAATCGGACCCGAAAGCCTCTATTTTCTCCTCTTCTACTTCGCATGGTTCCTCTCCTCGCGCCGGCCTCTACGCACGCAGCTGCCTCACCCGCCGTTACCACCGATTTGCCCGCGCGTTGCTGTCGCTGGACAGCCAACGCCGACCATCGCCGGCCACCGCACACCGCCAGCCATGCCCACCGTCACCCACGAAACCCTAACCACGCTGCCGTCTCTCTCTCCCCGATTGCTTCTATTTCGTTTTCTCCTTCTGCTTCATGATTCCCATTGTTATTGTTATTATTATTATTATTATTATTATTATTATTGTTATTATTATTATTATTATTATTATTATTATTATTATTATTATTATTATTATTATTATTATTATTATTATTATTATTATATATAATATATTACACACACACACATTATATATATTATATATACACACACACACAATATATATATATACATCTATTTTTTCTTTAATCACAAAAACCCAAAATCGGTATTCAGGCGGCCGAACGGGCTCACTTCGGACGCCGGCCCATTAGATCCAAATATTCTCCAAAATTTTTATAATATTTAATTAATTTTTTCACACACCCGAATTACCCAAAAATAATTAATCCCAAATAAATTCAGATAAAAATATCCGAGATGTTACAGTAATTGTGAAACTTTGAAACGAAAGAGGGTTTTTCGTTAAGAAATTATTTCTGATACTGTTATTTAGGATCCAAGACTGATTACAGTCAGGTTAGGTTCTCCAGCATGCCTTAGAACGTTATGGTGGTAATCGACGATAACTCTGTCAATGGAGTTATGCGTGGTCCGCCCTTTCCTTAGGGCGTTACGGTCAAGGGGAAAGATTCTAAACTTGGCCTACCTTCGGGAGGCACACCTATACTGATCCCATGGGAAGGGATCTCCTATTTCTGTTTCTGGCCTTAGATTGTGTGGAGTGAACGCAATCTATCTTTGATTATTCGTCCCCTCAGTTAGTAGGGTCTACTGGTAGGGTCAGTTACTATTCTATTCTATAGCATTGTTCTGTACCGAATTCTATTCTATACAGATATAAAAAAGAAAGTTTTTGACTCTCCTTTCTAATTTTGCTTTCTGACTCTGCTTTCTGATTTTGTGTTCTGATTCTGCTTTCTGAATTGTATTGATCTCTGAATTTTGAGTTTAATTATCGTCAAATTATGCTTTCTCTGTTTTCTAATGTTCTCTTCGCATAACCATTCTATTTCTACATAGTTTCACAACTGTTCTGAATAACTAATTTACTGCATATCTACATGTACCTTACTAGGTCTCGACTCACTATTTTTCTGTTTTTCCTCCTCCAGATGAGACCGCAGAGTTAGTACCGGACGAGAAAGAGTGATTTAAAGATTAATCTGAAGACTTTTGAGGATCCGAAACATTTTGGAGTCGTCAAAAAGAATTAGTTGGATGTAAAGACCTGATTTTGACATGTGATTTTGTAGATGGATTTCATACCTATGGATATATATATGTATATAAGTTCAGTACAGAAATGTATGTAATACATGTGATGAACAGGAAACTATGCTTCTGTAGGTTTATAATTCTGCTTCCACTATGTACCTTTTGGTTTCTGTATAGGTCCTAGATGGTATCTCACTCATGAACTGTTATTATAGTAGATATGATTGTGAAATTAATGCCATGGATGGCACCTATGGTCTTGTGAAAGCTTATTGTAGGAAAATTGTGGTATTTATAGATAGTTGTGTGCTTGTACTAGTTTGTTATACTGGTTCATATATAGGTTTTGTACAGGTTCACATATTCTATTTAGCCTAATTTTAGGGAAAACTCTGCCTATTTTTTTCTATAACTTTAAGTGAGTTTTGGGCTTCTATTACTGTTCTGAATGACGAAATTAATTGAGGAAAAAAATCCATTCCGTCACAATTGGTATTAGAGAAATGAGATGTATTAGGAATTAATTGTTTGAAAAGCGGAAGTATAGGCTTG
Organism: Nepenthes gracilis; assembly: GCA_033239525.1. Taxonomy (NCBI): domain Eukaryota; kingdom Viridiplantae; phylum Streptophyta; class Magnoliopsida; order Caryophyllales; family Nepenthaceae; genus Nepenthes; species Nepenthes gracilis. The sequence continues at coordinate 10,340,223 of BSYO01000027.1, read as the reverse complement.
AACCTCTTACTGAATTTCTGTAGGAATAGGTTGGGGTAACTAAGGTAACTAGAACTCTTAAGAGATTAGTTCTTAAGCTAGGTTTAAATTTCATTAAATTATTGAATATCTCTCCCTTTAACTGATTTCTTGAGGCTATAATGTTGTGTTTATTTTGATTATAGGATGGTTAGTGGAAGGAGTCAAAGAAATAATCGTGGTTGTGCTAGTACGCCCTACGATAGAGAGGCTGCTTATATTGGTATGTTGGAGAGAATGACTAATGTAGTAAAATCTTTCGAGCTGAGGTACATGGCTCTGGTCCTTGCATCCAAGCCAGCTCCGGAACTTCTTGCTCCTACGACTTATGACAGATTTACAGTGGAGCAAGCACCAGGTTTCTTAGGAAAGCTTGATCCGACAGAAGCGGATGTGTGGTTAAAGAGGATGAAGAAGATATTCGCTGTGATTGGGTGTACCGATCGGGAGAAGGTCACCTTCGCGGTGTATAATTGGAGGGCGAAGCTGATAGTTGGTGGAGCATGAAGAAGAGGGCATTGGGAGTGCCCAATGATGCCATTACTTGGGAGATGTTTGAGGATATGTTTATGGAGAAATACTTCTGATCCAACCTCCAAGATCAGAAAGAGTAGGAGTTTATGAGATTGAGGCGAGAAAATATGACGATGAATGAGTACGATGCCAGATTTGTTGAATTATCCCTTTTTGTGCCCTTCTACAGAGAGGATGAGCTGAGAAAGGCGAAGAAGTTCCAACAAGGGTTACGGGATGACATTAGAAAGTCACTGTCAATTTTGAAACTCTATACTTATGCAGAAATTATGGATAGGGTAGCGATCTATGAGAAAGAAACAGAGACAGAGAGATTTTATGCAAAGAGGACTGCTAGCTGTGTGGGATTTAGTGCTGGATCTAATGTGGCATCTTCTCGACCATCCAAGAGGACTAGGACAGCTGATGTGAGGCCGCGGAACAAAAAATATGATAATTAGAAATAATTAAAATGATGATAATTATTACGAGGCCAAGCATGGATTAAAAAATGATGGTGGAATGTAAAAAAGTTGGAAAAATACCTGAGTTCAGCAAGCAGCAGAGTGGCACCTGTCGTGCACCCAAGGAGTGGCAGCAAGCGCAAAAATCCAGTGGCTACCTGCTCGCCAAGCGCCAGGCGCGCTCGAGCGAGCCCCTGGCAGAAACCACGGGCCAGGCGCGGTGGGAGCTTAAGGCGAGCACTGGCAGAATGTAGCGCGCTCGACACGCCCTCGAGCGCAGCCCCGACTTTTGCCCGTGTTCAAACTTCGTTTTTGTTATAAATAGAAGGGTAAAAGGAAGGTGGGAGAGAGAGTAGAGGCACGACTGAAGAAGAGGAAGAGCAGAAGAGAAGAAAGGGAAAATCACTCGTTCCAATCCACTCCGAGTAAAAATAATGGTAGATCGGGCTAAGGCAAGTTTACTTTAGACGTTGTTTTTTATTTTTACCGATTTCTCTCGCTTTAAAGTTGATAAAAATGCTCTAAAATGTTATTATTACATGTTTTAAGTAAACGAAGAATGTTTCCCTCGATTGTTCAGTTAGATTTTGTGTTTACCCATATTTATTGCGAAATTTGGCTTCGATTTCATGAACAAGCATATAATTAGTGTTCGATTTGGTTCCGAAAGCATGTCATGAAACCCTAACTTGAAAATATTAGGGAGTTTTGATTAAATTGCATGATTTAGTATATGTGTATGGATTTATGACATTGATTTCATGAATAAACACATGTTTGGTGATCGATTTGAGTCCGAAGGTTTTTGCGAAGCCCTAGGTACGAAAATGAAGGGGTTTTAATAATTTTTTTTACCATAGCTCCTGTTATATAAAAGTTAATTGGCACCGAAATGAAGCTCCTGGCATGATTTATTTTTAAAAAATTTTACACAGACTTATACCGATAAATTACCGCACACTTCTGAAGTAAAACTGAATGATTTTTAGACCGTTACTGTATGTTTGGAACATTTTAGAGTTAACTAAAGGGTAATTGTGAAACTCTGATTATGAAAGAAGGTTTTCAGTTAAGAAGTTATTTTTTGCAGGTTTATAGTTCTGCTTCTGCTATATGTTTTCTTGATTCTGTAAAGGTTCTAGACGATATCTCTTATATGATTTCGATATAGTGGATAGGATGGATAAATTAAAGCCATGGATGGATATGGCCTTGTGATCTCGTGAATGTGTGTTATAGGATGTAGATTATGATATTTAGTTAGTTGTGTGCTTGTTCTTGTCCTGTGTTTGTGTTGTGGTCATAAGTTTGAGGATTGGTTATCGGGTATGTTTTGTACAGGCTATTATATACAGGTTGTTTGTATTCGGTTTAGCATAATTTTAGAAAAACTTTTGCCCATTTTTCTCGTGGAACCTTAAGTTGGGATTTGGGCTTCTGTTCCTATTTTTTGTAATGACAAAAAATTCTAATGATAAAAAAAACATTTTCATTAAAATTGGTATAAGAGAAATGAGATACATTAAGAATTGATCGATCGAAAAGCAGAAGGATAGGCTTGAATTTCTGTACGGATAGGTCAGGGTAGTTAAGGCAACTAGGATGCTTAGGAAATTGATCTATAGGCTAGGTTTAAGTTTCATTAAGCTACTGATAACCCTTTCTCTTAACTTGATTTCTCGAGATTATAATGCTATACTTCTTTTGGTTATAAGATTTAAGATGGTCAGTAGGAGGAATCGAGGAAATAATCATGGTGGTGCTAGTACTCCCCACGATAGGGAGGTTGCTTATGTGGACCTGTTGAAGAGGATGACTAATGTGGTCGAATATGTGGAGTAGAGGCATATGGTTTTGGTCCCTGTACTCAAGCCAACTCTGGAAATCCTACTCCAATAACGTATGATATATTTATAGCAGAGCGAGCACTAGGATTTTTGGGTAGGCCTAATCCATCAAAAGTGAATATTTGGCTTAAAAGGATGAAGAAGATTTTTACTGTGATTCGGTGTACTAATCAGGAGAATGTCACTTTCGCAGTATATAAGTTGGAGGGTGAGGCTGATAGTTGGTAGGGTATGAAAAAGAGGACGTTAGGTGTGTCCGATGATGAGATCACATGAAAAATGTTTGAGGATACCTTTATGAAAAAATATTTCTCGTCCAGTCTCCAATATCAAAAGGAGCAAGCGTTTATGCGACTGAGACAGGGAAGTATGATGGTGACTAAATATGACACAAGATTCACTAAGTTGTCCCATTTTGCGCCCTTTTAAGTGGAGGATGAGCTGAGGAAAGCAAAGAAATTTCAGTAAGGACTGCGGGATGATATTAGAAAGCAATTATTGATCCACAAGCTCCAAACCTATGCAGATATTCTGGATAGGGCAATTATCTATGAAAAGGAGGTCAAGAGGAAGAGATTCTTTGCAAAGAGGACCGCTTGCCTGGTGGGTATTGGTATGGAATCAAATGTGAAACTATCTGGGCCATCTAAGAAAGCAAGAACGGTGGATGTAAGGAAGAGTGTTACTGAGATTTTATTAGTGACTAGCACTCAGGCATCAGCTGCTGAATGTGCATATTGTGAGAGGAAGCATGCAGGAAAATGTTGTTATAAAGCAATGGGAGCCTGTTATAATTGCGGGAAGTTGGGTCACCTAATGAAAGATTGCCCATTACTAAAAAGGTCAGAAGTAAAGAAGTCAGCTGTTACAACTAGAGCATTTGCAGTGACGGTACGAGACCCTGAGACACCCTCGAAGGCGGATAGAGGTATTTCCTTACTTGTAGAATTTTGATTTCTGTCTTGATGGATTTGGGAGTTATGTATTTTCTAAATTTTTCCATAAAATGCATGATATGCCCCCATTATCTTGAAGATTCTTGATTGATCTATGATTATATTTATGTGTTTTTTTTTGTGTGCATTTTATGGGTTGTGAGTAGTTGTTAACCGAATGTTAAATATTGAGGAAGTAATCGGTTGTTTATTGATTGGAGAAAGGAATAATTGGTTAACTTGGTCAACACCGTAGATAAGAGGAATGAGTTTTGATAGTGCGATTCAGGTTTTATAAGTTGATGGCATTTTTTGGAAAATATGGGTTAGATCTTTTAGTCATATTTAGGTTGATCCTTGTGATAATCATATTGGAGGACGTTTAGAGGCATGGAGGATACCTTTAAACTTCTGGAAAGTAAGGGTTTACTGATGGGTCAGGTAGGATAGCACAGGTGGAAATACTCCTGAGAAAGATTGGGAATTTGTTGTTCTGTATCAATAAATAATTACCCACGAGCAAGTGGGGGAGGAGTCCATCATTTGAAAGTTGCTTCACTCGAAACTTAGACCTTGCGATGAGGTTTCACTTTGAGGATTTGTGGTTAATGCTTTGGAAGAAACTAATGTCTTGAGAATCCAAAAGTTAAAGTTATGATAAGTGGATCTCAGTGTGATTCGGAGGAGGTGAATGTTAAGATTGATAATTATTAAGGAAACTCTAGGATTATATTTTCTTGTATCGTTTGTGGATCGATACCTTGGGGTTAAGTGGGAGTGGAATTCCAAGTTAGAATTGCTTTTCTATTGGTCGGAATGAGCACTTAGAAGTTTGGGTTTGAGAATTTGTGAGCATTGCCTTGAGAGATAGTTTTGTTTAATAAATTAAGGGTCAAAATGGTTATGTTATGATGAAAGTTGACTTTGGAAATTGTAAATGGATAAACCTGTCTAAGGAGTATGTAGATGAATTTCAATATCTTGAAAGAAAATGAGCATCTGTTTCGGTAATGGATGTTAAAGATTTATAGATTTGATATATCTTTGGTGTTTCGTAGGAAACGGGAAAGGAAATTATGGATAAGGTCGATTTCTTGGGGTAATAGGATATCACATTCTTGAGTTGGAAAGTAGAATTACGTTCTGAATGTTGGGACTATGAAGTTTTGAGATGAGAAAACCCTTGTGGATTCATGTCAGAACGACCCACTAATTATGATTATGAAGGACGTGCTGAGGATTAATCAAGGGCTAATCGGTATGCCAACAAGATCTGAAATTGCTCAGTGTGGAAATTTTAAAATTTTGAGGTTGCTAATTGTTAAAATCTTAAAATTTTCAAATAATGATCTAGAATTGCATCAAAATTTTGATGACTTCTATAGTTAGAACTTTTGTTCTGTGGTGAATTGAGGATCTGTGAGGATTATTTTTGGTGTTATGGCTATTTTAAAATTGGTTTTAATCAAGGTTACTGTGTAAATTAGGTATTCAAAATGGAATATATGTCTGATGAAAATATCGATTTGATGACATACTAACGAAATGTAGAGAATGTAAAGTATCCTATCTTAGATACTTGATTTTGATTTGAAATTTATATCGGAATCTCAACTGAACTTGGTAGAGGAATTGGGATGTTAGGTTGAAATCGTGATAGTAAATGGTAATTAGATGATTGAAAAGTTGGATGATTTGATCAGAGTGCGCAGCAGAAGTAATCAGATGATTAGTCCCTGTATATTAAGATTTAAATTTTAAAATTCAAGAAGAATGCGCCAAATTTGAGGCTTAGAATAGATAGAAGTGTGGGATTTATAACCTGTTTAATGTTTAGAACCAAATCGGGAAATAGTTAATGAATTGGGTTTGCTTTCGAGTTGATGAATTTAGATGAGTATATAACGAATCAAGTACTAAAGATTCAGAACAATTTGGAAAGTTTAATATTTTCTAAGTTAACTACCTTAATCTGGTGTAATGTACCAAATTTTTGGGATCTTCTGTCATTGAAAATATAAGTACCAAATTCTTTTGTGTCAAGAGAATGGCAAAGAGGTGAAGGAAAATATGGTCTGGTCAACGCCTATTGACCGAAAAATGTGAGGAAAAGATGTAACTGGTAACGATAGTTGACCGAAAACGTAAAAGAAAGCTCATTTCGGTTAATGCCAGTTGATCGGAAGGGAAAAAGGAGGCCAGAAGTATTGAGACGAGAGAGAGAGCCATGAAGGCCGGCCGTCGTGTAACCCAAGTTACTAGTCAACGCATGTTTTCCGGAGACCTTGACCTCCGGAAAACAAGTAGAAACAGTGAATTCAGGGGACGTCTGGAAATTAAAGAGTTTTCCAGAGATTTTTGGATGATCTCCGAGAGACGATTGAAGTTTGGAGACGATTGACGTTAGGAGACTTGGGAGTTTAGAGAATAAAGTTTCCAGAGACCTTGATATCCGGAGACACTAAAGTTTAGAGGCTAAAGTTTTCGGAAACCTTGATCACCGGAGACGTTATTATTAAAGGCTAAAATTCTGGAGGCCTTAATCTCCGAAGATGGTAAAGGGAGAGACTTCCAGAGACAATTAAAGAGTTTTCCGGAGACTATTTCTGGAAGCCATTGAGGAGTCTCCAGAGACTGTTTTTCGGAGAAGATCGATCAATTCTTCCGGAGACGATTAATGAGTGCTTTCAGGAGATCATTAAGGAGGTTTTCGGAAACGATGAACACAATTTCCGAAGACGATTATGTGAATTTGGGAAATGAATTTGGGACAATTCTTCTGGAGAGGTTATTCAGGCAGGATTGAATAAGAATTGGAGACTTAAGTCCCAGAGACCTTGATCTCTGGAGATGTTGAATTTGAAGACTTAAGTTCCAGAGACGATGAAGACGACTTCCAGGGCCGATTGAGGAGCTTTTCGGAGACAAATTTCGGAGAAGACTAACGAGTCTTCCGGAGATGATTTTCGAAGGAAATTGAGGCATCTCTAGAGACGGTTTCCGGAGAAGATTGATGGGTTCACTGGAGATGATTTCTAGGGAAAACTGAGTTTTTCGGATACCAGTTCCGGAGGCCATTTTGGAGACCTTTTCCGGAGGCCATCAAGGAGGCTTCCGGAGACGATGCCGGGGACGATGAACGCGAATTTCGGAGACACTCTTAGGAGACAATTCGGGAGGAGATCTGTGATAGAAAAAGGGAAACTAACGAAGAGTTGACCGCCCGATTGACATGATGACTGATTATGACTAAGGTCAGGGTAACTATGCCTAATTTGGTAACCGACTTTCAATAACCCCCGAGTGGTTGACCTGCCCTACCTACTACCGTCAGACCAAAGGCCCATAAATAAGAACTAGAGAGTGTAAGGAAAAAAGCTAGGAGGAGACTCTCGGCTGAGTTTCTTAGTGAAGGAAACTAGAATTCCAGGACGAAGTAAAGAGATTCAGGCAAGTGTACTCAATGTTTTAAGTTCATGTTTTAATGTAAGTATATCATGTCTGTTTAAAGGAAGCCCTAATTATTTGCCTATCTAAGGACGTCTGGTTATTTATGACGTTCAGTTATTTCATGATGTCCGGCCATTTATTTAATTGCATGAAGTTAGATTATCACATAATTTAAAATGACGTCCTGTTATCTGTTGATGCCTTGTTATTTTATGATGTCCAGATATTTACTTAATTGCACGAAGTTTGGTGCTTGCATGTTTAAAGAAGTCTGGCCATGATCATGTTTTAAGGTGTTCAGTTATGGCATGTTTAAAACAACCTGTGACTTTACGATAAAAGGCCTCCGGCTTTTGATAAATAAGATCTCCGAGATTTTGATCTTCGGCTTTAAAATGAAAGATCCTATGTTTGTAAAGACTTCAGCTATTTGAAGTTAAAGATGAAAGTTGTGTGAACATAGAAAAACATGTATAATCCGGATAGCAAGTGGAACTCTATGACTTCCGACCTTTGAACTATGATAGATGGCTATCGAACGATATGAACTAAGAACCAAGTTTCCATTAAACTTGCTATTAAAATTGGATGAAGGATATTGGAGTGACACTCGAGGATTGCCCCTGGGCCATGGGGGAATTTTTGGTGGCACAAGGCTTATGGACTACAGCCCCGTATGCTGGATAAAAGACATTACCGCCCGCCTCTAGGAGTATAACAGGACGATACGGCCTTAGGTTGTGGGGTAGCACACAACCCTTCCTCGATGTTGTCTACTCCCGTCCGATCCCTAAAGATGATAAGAATTCCGCACGGTTTTATGAATTTTCTGATGTTGAAGACATTACACTAAAAATAATAACAAAGATTTCCAAACTTAAAAAGAAATGATATGGTGATTTTCGCATGCTAAGTTTATGTTATGAACCTCTACTTTGATTCGATGATATGTATGTTAATGTTTTTTGCATGTGGGTACCTTGTTGGGCTTTGTAGCTCACTCTTACTGTTTTTTTCAGATGATAAGAAGCTTATAGAGGATGAAATTGAATAGAGTCATGTGGTGTAGTTAGATAGGGTAGCTGGCCGGAGTTGATGGAGTGAAGGAATTGATGTATTTTTTTTTTTATGTTTTTGGAAAGACTTGTAAAACATTTCTGCTGTAAAGGAATTAATGGATATTAGTATGTTTTCGTAATTACTATATGGGAGAATGAAGTTTGACATTCTTAATAGTATCTCAATTCATGTCAAGGTCTTCGTGATCGACCAACCTTAATGTTGGCCGGTCAGGTATGAGGTTAAACTTTGATGGCCAACTCAAGGAGTTCGGCCTTAAGTGATCTTGTGTATGGGTAATCCAAGATAAAAATAGAAGAAAGAAAGAAAAATTTTTATGTCCACCTAATTAGTATTTATACCGTATATGTTGTAAATGTTAGGCTTGACGGCGGTCATATGTGGTGGAATACATCCTGGGCCATCACAACTGGTATCAGAGAGAACTAAGATGCTTTAGGTTCAATCCAAATCGATACGGAAACTTAGGAAAGGATTATTTAAGGCTGAAGGCAGTTAGCATTACCTATGCTCAGGACGGAGTACTACGTGTTAGCCGCCTTGGCTAGTAGTCTGACCAAAATATTCTTTTCAGAGATCAAAGTCATTGCTGAGGAAATGTCGAATAGAAAAAAACGAGCCGTCCGGACTAACAACCCTCCAGACCTGGAGACAAGGTACTTGAATCTGCAGGACAGGATGGCTGATGACATAGAAGCCTTAGCTCCACCAACTCCGGTGACCACCCAAATTCCTGTTCATCAGGAGACGTCAGTCTATGATCGCTTTACCAATGAGCAAATTCCTGAATTCTCTGGGGAACCCGACCGTTGAAGGCGGACACCTGGATCCAACGATTAAAGAAAGTGTTCGCGGTGATTAAGTGTCCTGTTAGAGATAAGGTCCTGTTTGCTACCCTTAAGCTGGTGGGAGATACAGAAGAGAGTCTTTGAGGTGCCAGAGAGGAAAATTACTTTGGAAATGTTTGAAGCAGCATTCTTGGAGAAATACTTTCCTGCTAACCTTCACGGATAGAAGGAAGATGAATTCCTTCGCTTAAGGCAAGGCACTCGCACCGTGGACGAGTATGATGTAAAATTTGTGGAACTATCCCGCTATGCTCCTTATATGGTGGAAGATAAGGAGAGAAAGACTAGAAGGTTCTTTCAAGGATTAAGAGATGATATTAGGAGACATCTCTCAACTTTGAAGTTGGCTACATATGGAGAGGTGTTAGAAAGGGCCGTTATTTATGAGAAGGAGCTGGAAGGAGGAAAATTTTTCAAACAAAGGACTTTTAATCAGGCTTCAAGAGCCAGTGCTAGTGGAAGGCCTTCAAAGAAGGCAAAACCGTTAAGGTCCAATAGAGAGCAGGACCAATCCGTACAGACTTTCCGAGCATCCAACAATCCATGTGCTCATTGCAGAAGTTCGCATGAAGGGAAACTGTGCTATAAGAAGCTGGGAGTCTGCAATAACTGTGGCCAGGGTGGACACATGATCAAGGACTGCGCACTCACCAAGCAAGCCTGAGAATTTAAGTCCCCCATTCCAGCCAAGGTGTTTGCAGTTTCTGCAAAGGAGGCCAAAGCCTCTATTGAGGTAGTGAAAGGTACACTTTCTATCTGTGGCAATTTTAGTCATGTGCTCTTTGACTCAGGATCCACCCACTCGTTTGTCTCCTATGATTTTACAAAATGTCTTACGATACTCCCCCAAGTTCTTAGCTGTCCATTGATGGTCACCTCGCCCATAGGATCATCAGTAATTTTAGATGTTATGTATCCGGAGTGTCTAGTCGAGTTGAATGGATTCTTAATGCCCGTTAACCTAGTTTTGCTAGAAATGAAGGACTTTGATGCAATCTTAGGGATGGATTGGTTGGTAGAGTATCATGCAAGTATCGATTGTTTCCGAAAAAGAGTGGAATTCACTATCCCTAGAAACAGACCTATTTATATTCAAGGAGTCTGGCGGAATGAATTATCTTGCTTCATTTCGGCCCTCCATACCCGGTACTTGATTAGTAATGGGTGCCAAGCCTACCTAGCCTTTGCTAGTGTGACTGAGGGTCAAGAAATTCTCGCCAAAGAGATTCATGTGGTATGTGAGTTCGAAGACCTATTCCCTGATGAATTACCTGGGCTGCCACTCAGACGAGAGATAGAATTTGAAATAGAATTGGTGCCAAGATTAGTGCCAATATCTAAAGCACCATATAAGATGGTGCCGGATGAACTTAAGGAATTAAAACTGCAATTGCAGGAGTTATTAGATAAGGGCTTTGTTCGGCCAAGTGTGTCTCCATGGGGCGCACCGGTCCTATTTGTAAGAAAGAAAGATAGAACCTTAAGGTTGTGCGTGGATTATCGGGAATTTAACAAGATTACCATTAAGAATAAATATCCCTTGCTAAGGATAGACGACCTCCTTGATTAGTTGTAAGGAGCTTGCATATTCTCAAAATTCGACCTTAGATCCGGTTATCATCAGCTTCGAATCAGAAAGGATGATGTAGCAAATATTGCCTTCCGAACCAGATATGGGCACTACGAATTTGTAGTGATTCCATTCGGATTAACTAACGCTCCAGCTGCATTTATGGACTTGATGGACCTAGTTTTTCAGCCTTATTTGGATAAATTTGTAATAGTCTTTATTAATGACATCCTTGTTTATTCGAGAAGTCATGAAGATCATGAGAAACATCTAAGGAATACACTTCTGATTCTTAGGGAACACCAGCTGTTCGCCAAATTAAATAAGTATGAATTCTGGTTAAAAGAAGTGAGATTCCTTGGTCACATTATTTCCAAGGAGGGAATTTCTATCGACCCTAAGAAGGTGGAGGCAGTGGTAAAATGGAACCGACCAACCTCTGTGACCGAGGTACGAAGCATTTTAGGCATGGCCGGATATTACCGATGATTTGTAGAGAACTTCTCCCGAATTGCCTTGCCACTTACCCGACTAACAAAGAAAGAGGTCAATTTGATTGGACCAACAACTGTGAAGGGAGCTTTCAGGTATTAAAAGACCGGCTAACTTTTGTACCGGTCCTGACCATTTCGGATGAATCAGGAGGACTGATTGTCTATTGTGATGCCTCAAAGTTTGGGTTGGTGTAATGTACCAAATTTTTGGGATCTTCTGTCATCGAAAATATAAGGACCAAATTCTTTTGTGGCGAGAGAATGGCAAAGAGGTGAAGGAAAATTAATCCGGTCAGTGCCAGTTGACCGGAAAATATGATGAGAAAATTAATCAGGTCAACGCCTGTTGACTGAAAAACGTGATGAAAAATTTAACCGGTCAATGCTAGTTGACTGAAAACGTGAAGGGAGGTTATTCGGTCAACACCCGTTGACCGAAAGGGAAGGAGGCCGGAAGTGTTGAACTAATGAAGGCCGGCCGACCAAGTTTCAACAGGCATAATTTTCCGGAGACCATGAATAGTGATCTTCGGAGACCTTGATCTCTAGAGGTTTTTTTTATCAGTAAGGTACCCGACCAGTAGACCCTACTAGAGAGGGGGTGAATAATCAAGGATAGATTGTGTTTACTCCACACAATCTAAGGCCAGAAACAGAAATAGAAGATCCCATTTCTTAGGATCGATATCCTCCCTGTACAACGCCCTGAGGACAACAGTTATGTCATGTTAGTTCCACCTTATACAACCCCCCGAGGACGGCGGACCATATATAACTCCATGGACAAAGTTATCATTGATTACCACTATAACGTTCTAAGGCATGCCGGAGAACCTAATCTGACTATATATCAGTCTTGGATCCTCATTAATAGTGGCAGAAATATTTTCCTTTATAGTATGGTTTATAGTATCAAAATATTTTGCAGTATCGAAAACATTTTTCTGAACAATAATAGAACAGTTTACTGTATCAGAGATATCTTTCAGAGCTTATAACAGAACGGTTGATAGTATCAGAAATATTTTTCTGAGTTTGTAACCGAACATTTCAGTTAACCTTTCGGTTTTGCTTCAAAAAGTCTTTTGTAATTTATCAATACAAATCTATATAAACTTTTCAGATATCCAGAACTTTATTTCGGTAAACATGTAGAATTACATCTTTTATTATTTTTAGTGGACATACAGAAACATATCTTTAAAGCATAAATATATATTTTTTAGAGATACGAAAAAGCAGCAAGACAAAAAATTAACGTCCGTAGTACACTTGCCAGGCTTTATATACAGCTACCCTTATTTTGATCGAAGTCGGATAGCATTTTCACGCATTTTCTTTTCCTCCCTCTCATTTCTCTCTTCTTTTCCCTTCTTCTCTCCTCTCTTCTTCTCTTCTCTCCTCCTTCTCTTTTCTCTTTCTCTCCTTCTTCTCTCGTTGCTTTCCACCCTATTCTCCCCATTTCCCTTTCCTCTCCTATTTATAGGAGAGGGAGAGTGACCGGGGGGGGTGTGCCCCCCCTTGTTTTTTTTTTCCCTTGATTTTTCTTTTCCCACCTTCCCCATGGTTTTCCTTTCCTACCTTTTCCACTAACTTATTTTATTATTATTATTATTATTATTATTATATACACAAACATATTTATTTGTTCCAATCGATTTTCGGGTGACCGAATGACGTACTTTGAACGCCGGTCTAATTATTCTTCAGAATTTCGTAACATTTAATTATTTTTCTCATGTTCCAATTACCTAAAATTATTGAAAATCATAAATGATCCCACTTTAATAATTAAAAATATTTCGGGATGTCACATTCTCCCCCATTTAAGGAAATTTCGTCCTCGAAATTAATTAGAACTACGTACCTTAAGAAAACAAGTGAGGATACTTGCTTTGGATTTCCTCTTCGTGCTCCCAGGTGTCCTTTTCTGGTGAATGATTTTTCCAAAGCACTTTTACAAGGGAATTGGTCCTTGTGCGCAACTTCTGATCCTTTTGATCCAAAATCTATATTGGCTCCTCGACATAGGATAAATCCTTTTCGATAGTCAATGGCTCATACTCGATCACATGTGCAGGGTCGTGGACATACTTTCGAAGCATCGATACACAAAATACATTATGGACATCTGTCAGACTAGGTGGCAGTGCCAAAAGGTAAGCTATCTTTCCGATCTTTTTCAAAATCTCAAAAGGACCAATAAACCGTGGCTTTAGTTTTCCTTTTACTCCAAACCTAAGTGTCCCCTTAGATGGCGAAACTTTCAGAAAGACAAAGTCTCCTACTTCAAAGCTTAATTTTGTCCTCCTTTTATCTGTATAGCTTTTCTATCTACTTTGAGCAACTTTTAGATTGTCATGAATTAACTTAATTTTCTCTGCAGCTTCTTTTACGATTTCAGGACCTAGAATCCTTTTATCTCCTGTTTCCTCCTAGTGAATTGGCGATCTACATTTTCTCTCGTACAGAGCCTCAAAAGGCATCATGCCGATACTAGCCTGATAACTATTATTATATGCAAATTCGGCTGGTGCCAGATAAGTGTCCCAAGTTCCTTTCATTTTCAATATAGAGGCTCTCAACATATCCTCAAGAATTTGAATGGTACGTTCCCATTGTCCATCAGTCTGGGGGTGATACGCAGTGCTGAATTTTAATTCTGTCCCTAATTCTTGATGTAAGCTTTTCCAAAATCTCGAGACAAAACGAGGATCCCTGTTAGAAACAATCGAGGCAGGAACTCGATGAAGCCTCACAATTTCATTTACATATAATTGGGCCAGCTTGTCACAGGAATAAGTGGTTCTGATTGCCAAGAAATGAGCTGATTTTGTTAATCGATCAACTATAACCCAAATGACATCATGATTTCTAGGAGTTCTTGGTAGTCCTAATATAAAATCCATAGTAATGTCTTCCCATTTCCAACTCGGAATCGGCATTGGTTGTAATAACCCAGAAGGTTTCCTCCTTTCAGCTTTTAGTTGCTGACATATAAGTCATTTCTCCACATAAGCTATAACATCTCTCTTCATGTTCCTCCACCAAAAGGTCTTTTTCAAATCTTGATACATTTTGTTCGTTCCGGGGTAGGTAGTATACCTAGACCGGTGAGCCTCCTTCAAGATTTTCTCCTTTAGTTCTCTGTCATTTGGTATACATAATCGGTCTCTGAACCTTAATACTCCGTCGGCCCGGACATTGAAATCAAGTCTAGATTCCTTGTTTAGATCACTTGTAATATCCACAAGGAACGGTTCATTTACTTGCTTTGACTTAATTTCATCAATTACCTTCGATTGGATCTGAAGATAAGATAAAAGCATTCTATTACCCTTAACATAACGTTGGATATCCCATTGTCCCAAACAATTCAATATTTCCATCTGTTTAATTTGTAACTGAGCCACATACCCCGATCGACGACTTAATGCATCTGCAACTATATTAGCCTTTCCTGGCTTATACTGTATTTCACAGTCATAATTCTTCAAGAAGTCAAGCCACCACTTTTGTCTCATATTAAGCTCCTTTTGTGAAAATAGATACTTTGAGCTTTTGTGATCGGAATACACAAGGAACTTCTCGCCGTCCAAGTAATGTCTCCAAATTTTTAATGCAAAGACAACAGCAGCAAGTTCTAGATCATGGGTAGGGTAGTTCTTTTCATACACTTTCAGTTGCCTGGACCCATTAGCCACTACCTTACCATGTTGCATTAATACACATCCTAAACCAGCCTTAGAGGCGTCACAGTATACCTCAAAGTCTCCTGAACCTTCTAGAATGACTAATACTGGAGCGGTAGTTAAACGATCCTTTAATTTCTAAAAACTCTGATCACATTTCTCAGTCCATTCAAACTTAGCCTCCTTTTTTAGCAATTGAGTCAGAGACATAGCAATATGTGAGAAATTCTCTATAAAACGCCTGTAATAGCCCGCCATGCGAAGAAAACTCCTAATCTCAGTCACAGAAGTTGGCCTACTCCAGTTTGTAACAACCTCTACCTTGTTCGGATCTAACAAAATACCTCTATCAAAAATTACATGCCTCAGAAACATCACCTTTTTCAACCAGAACTCGCATTTACTGAGCTTGACATATAATTTTTCTTCACGGAGCACTTGAAGTACTATCTCCAGGTGAGTTTTATGCTCATCATAATTCTTTGAATATATTAGGATGTCATCAATGAAGACCACCACAAATTTATCTAAATATGGCCTGAACACCCTATTCATTAGATCCATAAATGCAGCTGGAGCATTTGTAAAGCCAAAAGGCATAAAAAGATACTCATATGGCCATAAAGCATTCGAAAAGCAATCTTAGCCACATCTTCTACTTTGATCCTCAATTGATAATAACCGGACCTCAAATTAATTTTTGAGAATACCCGAGATCCTTGCAATTGATCAAATAAATCATCAATGTGCGGTAGGGGATACTTGTTCTTAATCGTGACTTTGTTTAACTCACGATAATCAATATAGAGCTATAAAGACCCATCTTTCTTTCTTACAAATAATACCGGTGCTCCCCAAGGGGACACACTTGGCCTAATAAATCCTTTCTCTAGCAATTCCTGTAATTGCAACTTTAGTTCCTTTAATTCAACTGGGGCCATATGATATGGGGCTTTAGAGATCGGACTAACACTAGGAATAATAGCAATTTCAATCTCAATCTCCTAGTGCGGAGTCAATCCAGCAATTCCTCCCGGAAAGACATCTTCAAAATTACAAACAATATGGATGTCCTTAGCCGGCACATTATGACTTCCAGTGGTGCAGACATATGCCATGTAAGCTTTACATCCACTTTTCATCAAATGTTTAGCATGTAAAGCAAAAATCAACACAGACACCTTCTTCTTCCTAATGCCTTGAAAGAATAAGGATTCTATACTGGGAATATTAAAACAAACTCTTTTCAGAAAGCAATCAATACTGGCATGGTATTTGGCCAACCAGTCCATCCCTAGAATCACATCAAAGTCACCCATGTTCAATAACACCAAATCCACAGTCAAGGATTCCCCATTCACCTCAATCTCACAATCAGGATATATAATATCAGTAATCACAGAAGATCCAGTGGGGGTTGACACAGATAATTCGTAATCCAAAATACATGGGATAGATATAATGTAGCATGTAAATCGTGGAGAAATAAAAGAGTGGGTAGACCCCGAATCAAATATTATAGATGAAGGAACTCCACAAATAGAGAGGGTATCTTCCACGACCTACGGGGATCCTTCTGGGTCTTGAACAGTTACTATAGAGGCTTTAGCTGCAGCAGTTGGCTCCTTTCCTTCTAGTCTCGGAAGTAATGGACAGTCTTTCATGATGTGGCCCTGCTGGCCACATCTAAAGCATGCTTCTGATATTTTACAACATGGTAGTCCCGGATGCTTCCTCCCACAGAAAATACAATCTACGACTGATATTCGAGGGCCAGTCACTAACTGAGCTGAAATGATACTTTTCCCTTTATCAGTCGTCCTTGCCTTCTTAGACGGTCCAGAAGATCCCATATATGATCCAGTACTAAATCCAATCTGGCCAATAGTCCTTTTTGCATAAAACTTTTCTAATTCTACTTCCTTTTCATAAATAATCGCCTGTCTAAAATATCAAGCATATGTCTCAAGCTTCAAGGTCGACAGTTGCTTCCTAATATCGTCCCGTAGGCCTTGCTGGAATTTTTTTGCCTTTCTTAGTTCATCCTCTACGTAATAGGGCGCAAAACAAGATAACTCTATAAATTTAGTGTCATACTCCGACACCGTCATGCCTCCTTGTCTCAACCTCATGAACTCCTGCTCCTTTTGATCTTGGAGACTGGATGGAAAATATTTTTCCATAAAGACATCCTAAAATATCTCCCACATAATAGCATCATTGGGCACCCATAATGCCATTTTCTTCATACTTCACCAGGTATCCGCCTCATCTTCCAACTTATACACCGCGAAGGTGACCTTTTCTCAATCAGTACACCGAATCACAGCAAATATCTTCTTCATTCTTTTCAGCCATATATCCGCTTCTGCTGGACCAGGCTTTCCAAGAAAACCCGGTGCTTGCTCCGTTGTAAATCTGTCATACGTTGTGGGAGCTAGACATGCCGGAGATGGCTCGGGCGTAGGGACCGAGCCATATGCCTCTGCTCAACAGCTTCCACCACATTTGTCATTCTTTCTAACAAATTTATATACGCAGCCTCCCGATCATGAGAAGTATTTGCATTCCCACGATCATTTCTTCTATCTCTTTTACTAGCCATCCTATAACCAAAGTAAACATAATATTACAACCTTAAGAAATTTGTTAAAGGAATAGATTGTTAACAGCTTGATAAAATTTTAAATTTAGCTTAAGGGTGAATTTCTTAAAGGCTCTAGTTGCCTTAGCTATCCCAACCTATTCTCATGGTAGTTTAGTATAGAAATTCAGGCCTTTACTTTCGCTTTTCAGTTGATCAATTCCTAAGGCATCTCATTTCTCTGATACAATTTGTGACAGGAATGGATAATTTTTTTATAGATAATTCCGTCAAGAGTAGAAATAGGATCTTAAGCCCAATTAGCCTGCAAATGCATAGTGCAACATCATAATCTTTGTTAATCATATATTTTCATCATAAACACAGGATCGCAGATGTCGTATAACCTCTCTACGGCTTTTATTCACGTTTCCTATCCACTAAATTATTAGTTCAGAAGTGAGATGCCAGCTAGGACCTAAACGAAAAATCCAGAAACATATAGAGCGGATGCAGAACTATATACCTGTGGAAGCATAAATTGCAATATCATTTTATATATATGAGATTCATTTACACAATCAAGTATTCACATTCAAACTAACTATTTTTGAGATCCCCAAAGTAACTTCAAGTCTCCAAAAGTCTTCAAACTTAGACTTTAGCTTACTCCTTTTCGTAAGGTACTAGCTCTACTATTTTATCTGAAGGGAAAGCAATAAAACAGTGAGTCGAAGCTCAGCAAGGCACAAAAACATGCAGTATACCTCATTATGCTGAATTATTGTATTTTCATGTCTAGGGCAGAACTATGTAAGGAAACAAAGTAAGCATAATTTAATGATAAATTAAGCTTCAGAAGTCATGATCCAGTGTAACCATGCTTTGACAACAGAAAAACGGTAAAACATGTTTCTACGCAGAATATAAGTGTAGATAAACATTAATATGGAAATACTTAGTCATGACGGTAGCAGAATAATACATGAAAGTAGAATAATCATGAATCTATTTTCTACTAGTGAACATAAAAAATAAGTAAATATAAACCAGAAATCAAAAGTCGGTATTAGAACTGTGTATTATAGAAGATTCTATTATTTTTTTTATCAGTAAGGGACCTAACTAGTAAACCCTACTAGCAGAGGGGGTGAATAATCAAGGAAAGATTGTGTTTACTCCACATAATCTAAGGCCAGAAATAGAAATAGAAGATCCCGTTTCTTGGGATCGATATCCTCCCTGTACAACGCCCTAAGGACGGTAGTTATGTCATGTTAGTTCCTCCCTGTACAATGCCCCGAGGACGGCGGACCATATATAACCCATGGACAGAGTTATCCTTGTTTACCACCATAATGTTCTAAGGCATGTCAAAGAACCTAACCTGACTGTACATCAGTCTTGGATTCTCATTAATAGTGTCAGAAATATTTTTTTTTACAGTATGGTTTGCGATATCAAAATAGTTTGTAGTATCGAAAACATTTTTCTGAACAATATCAGAACAGTTTACAGTATCAGAGATATCTTTCAGAGCTTATAACAGAACGGTTGATAGTATCAAAAATATTTTTCTAAGTTTATAACCGAACATTTCAGTTAACCTTTTGGTTTTGCTTCAAAAAGTCTTTAGTACTTTATCAATATAAATCTATATAAACTTTTCAAATATCCAGAGCTTTATTTCGGTAAACATGCAGAATTACGTCTTTTATTATTTTCATTAAACATGCAGAACCACTTTATTATTTTTAGTGGACATACAGAAACATATCTTTAAAGCATAAATATATATTTTTTAGAAATACAAAAAAGTAGCAAGACAGAAAATTAACGTCCGTAGTACACTTACCTGGCTTTATATACAGCTACCCCTATTTTGATCGGAGTCGGACAGCGTTTTCCCGCATTTTCTTTTCCTCCCTCTCATTCCTCTCTTCTTTTCCCTTCTTCTCTCCTCTCTTCTTCTCTTCTCTCCTCCTTCTCTTTTCTCTTTCTCTCCTTCTTCTCTCGTTGCTTTCCTCCCTATTCTCTCCATTTCCCTTTCCTCTCCTATTTATAGGAGAGGAAGAGTGACGGGGGGTGGTGTGCCCCCTCTTGTTTTCTTTTTCCCTTGATTTTTCTTTTCCCACCTTCCCTATGGTTTTCCTTTCCTACCTTCTCCACTAACTTATTTTATTATTATTATTATTATTATTATTATTACTATTATTACTATTATTATAATATATATATATATATATACACACATACATATTTATTTGTTCCAAATATTTTCGGGTGACCAAACGGCATACTTTGAACGCCGGTCTAATTATTCTTCAGAATTTCATAACATTTAATTATTTTTCTCATGTTCGAATTACCTAAAATTACTGAAAATCATAAATGATCCCACTTTAATAATTAAAAATATTTCGGGATGTCACATATGCCATCTAGCTACACCACATACTCTATTCAATTTCATCATCCATAAGCTTCTCATCCTCTGAAAAATAGCAAGAGTGAGCTACAAATCCTAGCAAGGTACCCACATGCGGAAAACATTAACATACATATCATCGGATCAAAGTAACATAAACTTAGCATACGAAAATTACCATATCATTTCCTCTTAGGTTCGGAAATCTTTGTTCTTATTCTTATTATCTTGTCTTCAAAAAATTCATAAAACTGTACGAAATTCTTATCATCTTTAGGAACCAGACGGGAGCAGAGAACATCAGAAAAGAGTTGTGTGCTACTCCACAACCTAAGGTTGTATCCTCCTATTATACTCCCAGAGGCGGGCGGTAATGCATTTTACCAGGCATACGGGGCCGTAGTCCATAAGCCTTGTGCCACCAAAAATTCCCCCGTGGCCCAGGGGTAGTCCTCGAGTGTCATTCCAATATCCTTCATCCAATTTTAACAGCAAGCTTAATGGAAACTCGATTCTTAGTTCATATCTTTCAATGGCCATCTATCATAGTTCAAAAGTCGGAAGTCATAGAGTTTCACTTGCTGTCCGGATTACATACATTTTTCCTTTTTCTTGTAGCCTTTGTTCTTAACTTCAGCAATTGAAGTCCTATAGCCTTTCCTTTAACGTCATAAAATCGAGAATCTTTTGTCAAAGTGCCGGAGGTCTCATTTATCAAAAATCGGAGGTCTTATGTCAAAAGCCGAAGGTCATTGATTAAAAGCTGAATACCTTTTCTTTAACAAGCTGGAGGTCTTTAACAAGCCGGAGGTCATATATCAAAAGCCAAAGGTCATATATCAAAAGTCGGAGGTCTTTTCTCAAAAGTCGGCAGTCTTTTATCAGAGCCGGAGGTCTTTTACGCATATTCAAATCAGATATCCTAAAAACTTGTTCGTGGCCAGAATTCATGTAAGTAAGGTTAAACGAAGATCTTTATGAAAACACATAATAGAGCTTCCTTTAAATATGCCATTAACAGAAATTCAGATGATCAGAACAAATATTATGCATACCATAACATAAGTTCATAAAAAATCAGACATACTTACATTGCAAACATGAACTATAGAAAGATGAGTACGCTTAGAGTAAATAATGAATTTAAGGGGGGTACACTTGCCTGAATCTCTTTACTTCATTGTAAAATTCTAGGTTCCTTCATTAAGAAACTCAGCTGAGGGTCCCTTCCTAGCCTTTTTCCTTGTGCTCTCTAGTTCTTATTTATGGGCCTTTGGTCTGATGGTAGTAGGTAGGACAGGTCAACCACTCTGGGGGTGGTTGAAAGTTGGTTACCTACTTTGGTATGGTCTTCCTGACTTTACCTTTAGTAAGGGTTTCATTATTTTCGGAGTTGTATCTTACGTTTATCATCTCTGAAAATGGTCTTTGGAAAAGGTCTTCGGAAGGTTTTTATTCTCTTCGAAAATCTCCTCCTTTTATGTTTCCAGTCAACTATTGACCGGTTTAATTTTCCCTTTCACCATCACAGATCTTCTCCGAAATTCGCGTTCATCGTTTTTGACATCTTCTCTGGAAGCCTCCTCGATGGCCTCTGGAAATGGTCTCCGAAATGGCCTCCGAAATTTGAAAACTCCTTAGTTTTTCCCTGGAAATTGTCTCCGGAGAACTCATCAATCTTCTCTGAAATTTGTCTCCGGAGAGCTCCTCAATCGGCTCTGGAAGTCATCTTCATCGTCTCCGGAACTTAAGTCTCGAAATTCAACTTCTCCGGATATCAAGGTCTCCGGTACTTAAGTCTCCAATTCTCACCTAATCATGCCCAAATAACGTCTCAAGAAGAATTTCCCCAAATTCATTTTCTGAATTCATGTAATCGTCTTCCGAAATTACGCTCATCGTTTTCGGAAGCCTCCTTAATGGTCTCCAGAAAGCACTCATTAATCGTCTCTGGAGCATAAGCCTCCCAATTCAACATCTCCGGAGTTCAAGGTCTACGGAACGAAAGTCTCCAAATTAAGCGTCTAAGGTTTTCGAAATTATCGTCTTCGGAAGCAAGGCCTCCGAAAAGGTCTCCGGGAAAAATTCCTTAATCGTCTCCAGAAATAAGGCCTCCAGAATGTGGTCTTCGAAAGAACGTCTCCAAGCTTCAATCATTTCCGGAGATCAAGGTCTCCGGAAGCTTCAGTCTCCAAGCATCTCCGGAATTCACTGTTCACGGTCTCCAAAATTATGCCTATTTAGAATTTGGTTAAGGCTGCGTTGACTGTAAGTTGGGTTACACGGCCGGCCTTCATAGCTTTAACACTTCCGGCCTTCATAGCTTTAACACTTCTGGCCTCCTTCTTCCCTTCCGGTCAATGGGTGTTGACCGAGAAGCTTTCTTTCAGGTTTGCGGTCAACTAGCGTTGACCGGTTACATTTTCCCCTCGCATGTTCCGGTCAACACCTATTGACCGGATTAATTTTCTCATCACCTTTTTGTCATTCTCTCACCACAAAAGAATTTGGTCCTTATATTTTTGATGACAGAAGATCCCAAAAATTTGATATATTATAGTTGCGTATAAGCATAAATGCGATAAGGCAATGATTACGAAAATATTAATAGAATATAAATGCTAAAGATCATTGCACATATATGAGAAGTATGAGAAAAGTATAATTCCATGTGAACAGGTCTCGGTAATCCTTATTTATGCTTTCATGCAAAACATATATTTATTAGAATAGAGAACTACGATAACATTAGGAAAACAGAAGCATTCATGGACTATGGCAAGATCAGAAGAATAGTAGCATTCTTTGAAATAGAAATAAGACATAATGCTATTTAAACATGCGTCGGAAATCATAGAATTGGTATAATCATGCTTCGATAATCATAAATCGGTAAAACATGCTTAAAAAATTGAAAAACAGTATCAACTCTATAAATTCTAGAAAATCTCTTTTACTATTAGGAGAAGCACACAAGTAGACCCTTCTAGCCGATGGGGCAAGTAATTGAAGATAGATGTGTTCTCCATATAATCCAAGGCGAGTAGTGGTTATCACTTCTTATGGGATATATCCCTTCTCGTGGGATTCAGTACGGTGATGCCGGCTGGTAATAGTAACTATCTTCTAGGTTGTCGCCCTAAAGAAGGGTGGACCACGTGTAACTGCATGATAGAGTTATCCTCGATTACCACCATAATATTCTAAGGCATGTCGGAGAACTTTACTGTGATGGACCGGGTTATTTTTCTTAAATAACCTCCATGAAAGATAATAACAAACTAGTATTCCTAATTAAAATTATTAATTTCTTTAGAAAATTGGGCAGAGTTCCATTTGTAAATCGAGCGTTTGGCAAAATACAAACACCAGTAAATCAACCCTGCACAACTATCTATAACAGTCCACAACAAAACTACGAGTCTCAATGCTCAACACACTACACAGGATCTAATCGCCACATCATTTTGGGGTGGCACCGACATCATCACTCCAACATGATGCCAGTGGGGAATGATGCCAACTAGGAACCTCGATCATAACCACAACGAGAAAGACCTGCGGAAGCATAAAAATCACAATATACAGCGAAAATTGATCCATCATTCATTCATGCTAAACATCATTAACCATCACGATACATGTTTTATACAGTTTACAAAAGTAGGACAAAAATTCCTGTTTCATACACAAAATTAACTAAGTCCCAATCCCGAGCCCTGCGTGCAATATCAACTGTCTATCGCACTTCTATGGCCTACTCTGTCTCGTCGGGCATCAATGTGTTCTCATCTGAAAGATATACAGCAAGAGTGAGCGTACAACCCAACAAATGAAATCATATATCACTAACTATAGCAATTAACAGGAAGAATAGTAACTGGGTAAGGAAAATATATAACTTGAATAAAAGGAAGCATGCGAGGAGAGGGAACATTTGGGATCATTTGGTTCGCATGTTTGTTCTAGTTACGTTCATTCATTTTTATTACTTTCATAAATC